>VZSC01008970.1:11150-119363 GCA_013398225.1 Steatornis caripensis | reverse complement strand
CAGTTAGTTTTCCCTCTGGTGTTTTCAATCAAACCTTGTGTGTGTGTGTGTGTCTCAAAAAACAAAAAAAACCCCTCCCAAATTCCCAACAAAAAAAACCCCCAAACAAACGAAAAAGCCCCCACCAGATGAAAACAACTGATTGACTTTGTCCAAACTGTAAGAAAACCAAAGAAGTAAAGGCATTGTATCCTAAATGCATAGATTCTGATTTTGTTTTTCTAATCTGTATCAATGGTGTAGATCAAGAACCTAATCCACAGTCATTTTTAAGTTGATTATATTCCTGGATATACATTTCTGTGTAAGTAGATCGTGTAGCTAAAATCTCTTTTTGCCTGTTTCTTGTTTGTGTTTAAGGTCAAGAAGACACAGGGGGGTGAAAGTCTGGGTTGACTTACGATTTGCATTTTCCAACATCAGTTTTGACCTTGAGTTGCTAAGTGCGAACTTGGAACAAAAGAGCTTTATAGAAGTGGTTGATGGATGGGTTGTAATATTGAAGTCTCCCTCCCCCACGCTCACATCCCCGAAGCTCAGTCCCTAGTTAGACTGAAGCGCTGTCTTCATAGGGAAGAGCCCGCTTGCTTCAGGAGTTAAAAATGCTGAGGCTGGCACTTTGGGAGTCTGTTCATAATAGTGAAGATGTAAGAGAGATAAAAGTGAAAAGTGTGTAAGTAAGGGCTTTTTTTTTCTCTTCTTTTTTTTGGGGGGGGGATGTGTATGGTGTACCCCAATGTTTCCTGTTTGGGTAGTTGTTTTAGATCAACATTTTGCCTATCTATTGCTTAGGAAATGCTGTTATATTTCTTTAACCTTCTCTCTGCAAACAGATTGCTTTGTGGTCCATTTTTTTAATTACTCTTTTATAAAAAATCTTACTGAACACTATCCCCCTCCAGCTTTTCCCCATTTATTTCAGTAGCTCTAGCTATTGCAGGTTTGTGTTTTGGCAAAATTGCTGAAGTTACTCCTCATTCTTCTTCACTGAAATGCTATAAAAACAAGGTGAGTTGTTTTGGGAGGAGAGGGAATTAGCAGCAGTGGAAGAAGCAGCCTGATGTGGTATATCCAGGAATACTCTGGAAGCCAGATTTTGCAATATTGAGATTTGAAAACAGAGTTCCTTATAACTAAGGATTGCACTTGAATTTTTAACCAAGCTTTATTAATATTCAGTAATGAGCATGGTGTAAGAGCAGGACCACTGTGGAGCGGTAGTGGGGTGAGCGGTGCCATGTTGGGCTGGCGCTGTGGCTCCCAGCTGGGCTTCTGCCAGGGGTCTGGAGATCATCCTGAGATCAGAAGGTGGGGCAACGTGGCTACCTGTGCTGCCATATCCAGTTGATGCCTCCTTTGCGTTTAATTAATTGATCTGGTTTGTTGTGGATGGAAAAGGTAAAGTGATTACAAGAACAGATGGCACAAATGGAAAGGGATGGATTGAAAAGAAACAAAATTAGCATGAGATAGGCATTGGTCACACTGAACTAATGCAGTTCTGCCCTCTGCAGCCATCCTGCAGTCAAGTTAGATTGTCACGTGTGTTGTCTTCCTGTTTCCAGTGGGGATTTTGTTTATATGTGGGGATAAAAAAACCAAAACAGATGAAAGGGAGGGTAAGAGAGTCGCTTGTTTTGCTGTAGGGAATTTTAGGGGAAAAAAACCCCCAAACCAATACAAAAAATCCACAAAAGATAAAATGCTGTGAATGAAATCCTGAGTACTACTGATGTGTAAGAGTGCTTGCGTTTGCCAACATCTGTATGAGACCTCTAATAATGACCAGCACTCTTGTACTGTAAGCTTGCAAGATTTCAAATATGATTTAAGGCTTGCCTGATGGTTAGAGATCTTCTTCCTCTGCAAGTCTTGAAGAGACAGATCTTGATTTTGGAAACTAGAAATAGTCTTACTGAAATTATGAATGCAGAAGAATGGACTGATGCACTAAGAGTGGGAAACCTCTGTATGAAAATACCACCACGATCACCAAAAAACCCCAAATCCTTAAATGGAAGAGCAACATCCCTTCTTTGAACGCTGATGTTTCAAAGCGAGCCACAACATAGATGTGGCCATTGTGATGCGGCCATAGCTGTAGCTGAAAGACGTTCTCAGTCATAGATGTAAAAAGGGCTTTGAGGATGTCAGAATTCCCATTTTACAGTTAAGACAAAGAAAATTCAGAACAGTCAAGTGACACATCCAAGTAAGCTAGTATCAGAGCCTGCATCTCGCTCCTGGTTAAACAGGCTATCCCAATGGATTAAGCTGCTCTCCAGTTCGTAGGCTGCACAAGCTTGATCTGGCTGGAGTTGGCTTGCCTCCTGTTGAACTTCACTTTGATGAGTTTGGCTTTGATGAATACGACATCAGTGGCCAAACCTATCCACCCGATCTGAGGAGGAAGGGAGGAGGAGTGCCTGGTATTTTGCAGACTTGGGCTGATTGTAACGATTAAGATGACTTTAATGATAAAGGAAAATAATTACATTATTCCCTGTAACATTCCACAGACATTTAAAGGCATTGCTTTTCGCCCCAGCATTATATGAAATAAGTATTTTTATTTTCATTATAACACTTCATTTTGGTGCAGTAGGAAATTCATCACAAAAGTACCTTCTCTAATGATCAATGTTGCAATGATCCTAAGGTGTCTTGGATTTCCTGTTCGCCTGCTTGGCTATGCGCGTGCCCGGGGACGCTCTCTGCAACACCATGGTTCCTGCTTTGCTCCTTCAAGTCGAGCTTGCACTGGCAGCCTTCTCGCTGGTCTGCTGGTTAATGCCTGGGCTGAAATCTTTCCTTCTGCTTCAACAATACTGAAAAGCCTTCCTCAAAAATCCCCAATCTGATTAATTCTAACAACCCCTTGCAAACAAGTTGAAGAATAGTTTTAGCACATAAATCGGTAAAGGATTATAATGTACATGTACATAGCGAAATTACTTCATGAGGTATGTCTGAGGATTTCAGTGGAAAGGGTCAAATGCTTTTTGACCTCGGTTAAGTAAATTTCATGAAGGATGTGTATGTGATAACCCCAATGATTAATTGTGCTCAAATACTTATCCCAGCTGAGTTACATAATATGAATCTCTGAAGGTTTCCCAATAAAAAGTTTGTGAATGGTAGATGTAAATGTGTGCAGTGGGTTTTGAAATGTTAGATGTGGAAAGTGCTAATGGGAAAGATATTTTACATTGCTCCCAAGACAAAGATAGGGTCTAGAATTTTTTAGGGCCTTGAGTTTAACTCCCACTGATTTAAAAGTTTGAGACTTTACTATAAATTGTTCCTCGTGCTTCTGGCAGAACAAAAGTTGAGTGTATTCAAAGAAATTAGATTAAGGCTGAGAAGTGGAAAATACCAAATGGAAAGCTGTGCACCTAATTCCAACGGCCGCACGTGAAAATCTGCTATAATCCACTTCAGATTCTATGATAGGGTGCTATTTCTGAGTACCCCAGTAAGGATATTTTTTTTGGCAGCAGGATGGTTAACACTTTTTCTCAGCCACATGAAGTCCTAAATTTTTTGAGGGCTTTTGCTGGCAACCTAGAAACTGGAAATGGACAAACATTGAGTTGAACATGTGGATGTTTTCAGTATGTATAGAAGATTAAATTTCAAGGTTCACAATACCTGAAGATCATGTAAAAAGTTAGGTGTTTTCTTTGGTTTTGGTTGAAAATAGAGGTTGCAAGAGTGTGTGTAGCCTTTCTGAGGTGGCTGGAGGCAGGAGGGGGTTGCCTCGCATGCTGGAGTGCTGAGATCAGCATTGACGTGGGAGCCCTGTGCCTGCTGTATGCAAGGAATGGGTAACATGAACAGTTTCTCTACTTAGGTGTAAAGGAAATAAAGTAAAACATTTGTTGTGGTAAAGGAAAGCATACCTGAACACACGCAAGTGTGAGATCTCCAGTCCAGACAGACAGACAGCCTGTGCTTATCTTGCCTGTGTTGTTCACACTCACTACTATCTCAAAAAAAGCTTTTAATGATGAGGCTGCTCACATTACTCTGTAGGACATGCACCACTGCAATCATGTTCCCTTGTATTGGGCTCTGTTTGTCCATTGCTTGTTGGTCAACTTCTTGAATGGTATGACGCCCACCATGCTTTGGGCCTCGTTTATGTGGCATTGGTGGCTTTCAGGTTTTAATTGCCTGCGCCCAGCTGCAGCAGGAGAAGTTTGGCCTTTGCACGCTGTGTCAGTGGCAGCTCTGTGCTAGCTCACAGCAGTCCCCCTTGCTCTCGCTGCCAAGATGTGGCACTCCAGGCAGACTTGTCCAGTAGGCTACTGGTGGGACCGCTCCCGCTTCAGTTACAGACTGGTTTCTTCTGGGGTGCTAGGATGATCTTAGTGTTGGTGCAAATAAAAATAAAATCAGACCTAATCTGTTTGTGCTCAGCTGACTAACATGACCAGTATTAAGTGCAGCTAATTGATATCCTGGTATTCTGTCTTCCCTAGAAACAGAATACCAGCAAACTTCACTGGGGTAGGTATTCTGCTTCAAGTGAGGGCCGTAGCACAGACCTTGAGATACTGGGATGTTGTATTAATGGGGCTTAAATAATTATTAAAAATGAAAAGAAGAGAATTGTTGCTCATGTAAGAATGTAGTGCAGCATTTTTGTGTGTTCTGTGATTTTTTTTTTTAAGGATGACCACATCTGCAGTACATCATGCAAGCAGTGCTGCCATTTTTGTGTAGGAGAAGATGGCTCTTCTGAAATGCTTCAGCCAGTGACCAGTAGCTTCTTGCTGTGGTGTTTTACTTGGTCTGTTCTTGCTGTGGTGTTTTACTTGGTCTATATCAGAACCTGATCTATTTGAAGATGTCCCAGCTCATTGCAGGAGGGTTAGACTTAGATGATCTTTGGAGGTCCCTTCCAACCCAAACTATTCTATGATTCTATGGTTAGATATGCAGGAAAGTATGGAGAAGTAAGGAGGAAAATGCAACATTGTTGAAGCCATGGAGTAGTAGTGGTTCCACGAGCCTCAAGCTCTAAGTCAGGACGTTAAATCAGGTTTGGATTCCAGGGAAACAAATGTCATACATAACTGGAGATTATAAAGCTCCAAAAAATCACATGTGGGTTGTTTTTTTTATGCTGAGGAAAGAGACGTTAGTCCACACTTGCATTCATTTAAAAAGTCATTTACTTTTCGCTCTTCTGTCTTGGTGTATGTATACACACGAAAAAAGAAGCAATGACCCAAAGGAAGCGCTCCTGTGACCCCACAGAAGGACAAGCAAAATCACTGGCTGGCACAGGGGCAGCACAGGACACGCATGGGACACCTTGCAGCTACTGGTGAGCAAATGTGGGGAATGATTTGAGCAAGCGTGGCCAAATGCTGCCATTTGGGGCTGCTGCCAGTTAACAAGAGTTAGAACAGCCCCTGATTTTGGTGGCACTCGAGAGAAAAACATCAAATGGGAGCCGGCTCTGGTGCTTTGTTGGCCAGCCCTCCATTGCTTTATGGCCACTCGGTGTTGGCAGTACCTCTTTCAACGCCAGTGGCAACATTTTGAAATAGTATCTGATTCCAAAATAAATGTGCACATGCAGATTTGCTGAGAATTAACACAAAGTGTGAAATGAAAACAGATTTAGTTATTTTGGTGTAAGTTGGTATGTAGTTCAACTCCCTGTAACCACTCCCAAAGGATATAATAAATACTGAAGTGTTTAAATATAAGCCTTCATATTTTCTTTAATAAATGGGTTTGAGTAAAGTGAACTGAACTGTTGTTAGCTTTATGTAGTGGTTAATGGTACGAGTATATTTTCAGGATTTTTGTTCAGCTTATGGGTTGATAGACCACTGTTGGGAGAAAAAAAAAAGAAAAAAAATCCCAGTCTGTTTATAAATGCATTAATATAAAATAGATTTTTAAAAAATTAAATACTATTAGATAGTTGTTTATTATCTTAAGATCAGATCTGTAGTGGTGATGTTTTTAGGGTTTCTTTTAAAAAAAAAAACAAACCCAAACCCAAACAAAACTTTTCCTGCTCTCCTCATAGTCCTTAAAATAAAGCACACTGTACTCTCTCCCAAGCCCTGCATTCCCCAGAAGAAAATACTTAAAACATTATTTTTAGCTCAAAAGTAATTCAGAAATTACAGGTTGAGCTTTATTAACCTCCTTTCCAGCCTCCTGCTCCTCCTATAAGCATGTGTGGCCTGTTCTCTTTTATGGAGTCATTCATGTTCCTGCCAGCTGAAATCTCTTCTGGATAGTATGGTTCCCCAAAGTAATGCTTTTTTATTTCTGAAACCGTGAATGTCTCAGCACTATGTGTTTATGATGATAGGGATATTTTCAACCATGACAGTATTACTCTAATTTACACACGTGGAACAACACTCTTCGTTTGTCATCTTTTGAGGCAATTATTCTTGCAATAATTACAGTTCAGCTAAATAATTATGAAGACTAGCCAAGCTTATCCATGCTTTATGTATTGTTTGGTTGTTTTTATGGTTGCAACTTACATTTTTGATGACCAAACCTTGAAGCAGAAGTGGCAAATTAGCCCCAACTGATGTATTTCTAAGGTTAGCTAAGCAGCAACAAAAACTGTGACAGCTATCAAGTAGTGGGAGTAGCAACTGAAGTGGGTTAGCATTGTCTGAAGACATACATTGTGTTCATTCGTACGCGGCAGTTCCTCCATATCCTGCATGTAATTCCATTCATTTCTTTATGCTGTAGGAAATAAATTACGTTTTGAAGATCAGCAGAGCTTCAGAAGTTATTTACTCAAAGCTTTATTTACAGCAGAAAAGGTACAAGTGTTTATGAACGAACTGTAATGAATTTGTATAATATATATATATCTCTCACTGGTCAATATCAGATGTGTAGTGCTGATTTTCTTAATAGGCTATATTAATCGTAGTGAGTATTCTTAAGGTTTTGGCAGCATTAGTATTGCAATTATTCACAATTCTTAAATCTTGGAGATGACACCTAAAAACCTGAGTGGTCCTGATTTGTTTTATCTCGGCACCTCCGAGTCCCGCTCAATATGTTCCAGTGTCTACCCATTTACAGTGGGGAACGGGGGCGGAGGTTGGCTTGCTCATCCCCTTCCCTGACTTAGGGGATGAGGAGTGTACAGCTCATCTGACTGTAACTGGAAACAACTGCTGAACTTCCATCTGTTAATTACCCATTCATTGAGGAGTGCACTGCTGTAGCATCTGTTAGTCATTATGTCTTGTTTAAAAAGAAGCCAGTAGGAAAAATGCAGGAGGGAGAAAAACAGAGAGGTATTGGTTCAGAGCACAGAATTGATAACAAATGTGCTATTTCTGGTTTCTTTGCTGCCATGGAAGCTTTGTACCTTCATAGGAATAATACAGATGTCTTTCAGCACCTGTTAAATGAAGTCTGTGCCTGATACTTGCAGGTTCTTTGATTATTTTTAGTTTATGCATGTATCAGTAGAAAGCTTTGAAAATTCTTCGTTTTGCTTTTTCTTTCCTCTGCCTGTGATGTCGTATTTATTTGTTTGTTTGTTTTTCCCCAGCCATGGTTGTTACCAAGCTTTTCTCTATATGGCTTTTCACTGTACTTTCTAAAGCACAGCAGCACAGGGAGCGCAGAGAGGCTCCTGTGATGCAGAAGTTGGAGCCTGCGTTGCAAGGCTGCGGGAGGTAGCACCAACTGCTCTCGGGTACAAACTTGAGAGTTGTCACTACGCCGGTGTCAGCAGTTTCTCTTGAGCTGCCCGCAAGGATCTTACATATTCGTGAGACTGAGTTGGGATTTTCAGAACAATAACAAAGAGAGTTTGCACAGTGATTGTGAGAGGGTTTTATTTTTTAACTATTATTGTTTTGGCCTAAAATATAAGGGGTATGGTTGCTGCTTGTTCCCAAACAGAATAATTATTTCACACCCTAATTTATGAACTCCCGTGTCTGATACGATGTGACAGAGCCACGTACAGTGTGTGGGCTTAGCTGTTGGAATGGTGGTCTGCATAAAACTACAGTGCCACTTCAGTCTATGTTGATTTTTGCTTTGAACTGGCTTCTGTGTCTTTCCAGTAAGTTTTATCTGTTGGAGCATCTATGCTATGACCTTGCATAAGATGTCCAGCCGTACCTAATACACCAGAAGAGCTTGGTGTGGTGTGTGTGTGGAAGTAGGAGGAATAAGGCATCACTGAAATATTCAGACCTCTTCCAGATGCATTTTGACTCTCAAGAGAACGTGGAAGAATGCGAATGCCCCCTTTGATGGTGGCAGCAAGCTGGTGGATGGGCTCAGCCCGCCGCACTGGGTGATACCTGATCTGCGTAACTGCAGGTTGCTACCACCCGTTGTCCTCTCCTGCTGCTGTTGCTACAGGCACCTTGGGCCAAGTCTGTCGAAGGTGCACTGCTAGTTCAGCCTACTGATCCAAGGGGAAACTTTCTGGCAGGAGGGACGACACACAGTTTTACTAGATGAGGAGCAACGTCTGTGCTGGAGGTACGATGGTGCGTTCACTTCGGCGGTGCCCACCTTAACAGCTTCTGTCCTTTCTCCAGTGTGCTAGCTGAGCACCCAAGTGACCAGAGAAATGGGCCAAGTTTGGATAACTGTGAAGAACTAAAAAAACCCGGTAGGAGCTCTTTAATCTGGCGTTTGGTTACTATAATACTATACATGAGTAACTATGTCCTTGGAAGGCTGCTGCGCCCAGGAGTCTGGACTTGCTGGCCAGTAACTTAACTTGCAAGCTAACCCTGAATGCCTAAACTGAGTTGATACATCCCTCCTTGGTTGGTTGTTGCGGTTTTTTTAATTCTTTAAGGACAACGATAGGTACTTTTCACTAAGCGATTTCTTCAGACAGCAGGCAATCTGAGTGCACAAGCTTTAGTCACTGGGCTGCTGTGAAACAGCAGCACTTTCTATTCCTCCTGCTGAAGTGAAGGTTGTGGGACCACAAAGGAAGAAATTGAGAAAGAAGCCTCCTAGGCTTTGCAGCCTGGGAGTAAGCGCACTTGGCTGGTTTGGCTTAATGTGGGTTTTGGTCTGCACTCTGGGATTTTTTTCTGCTTTAGTCTGGTGATTTTTTTTCGTGTCTTTTGTTAATAATGATACAACTATTATTAATAAAAAGTTCTGTGTATCCAGTTCTGGGTTCTCAATTCCACAGAATTTGTAAGTTTAATTCTTTTGCCTAGATTGCCATGTATATTTGGCATGTCAAAATGGAAGACTTTGCTTCCTATATTTCTCTAGAGTATACCTACCCGCTCTCTTGCCATCTCTTGTCTTTGTCTGTAGGGACTGGAATCTTCACTCAGCTGAAATTCCTGTTTCTCTCGCACACCTTGAGTATTCATTAGTTTCACCTATTGAAATTGATGCCAGACCTGTGTGGCTTGATCTACTCCTGTAATTAAATGCAAATTAAACCAGTTTTGCTCAACATTAGTCTGCATTACAACTCAGTAATTAAAAATGCCTAATGTCTTGAAAAACCTGAGTCACTGAACTTCTCGGCCTGGTACAACAGTCTGTGACTTATGTTGCAGTGGCAAAAAGCAGCTGGTTTGGAGTTTAGAGCACAGCAGATGCCTCTCAGATACTAAATAAGTGGAAGACAGGATATTACCCCTTCCTGTTTGCAGCTGCTTTAATAGGAATTGAAAAAGGGTTTTTAGACAGTTATTCACAAATGATGGGCTTAATTAAACCAGAAACTAGTGCTAATGTCCAAACAGGCAGGTCTGCGCTTGTCATTTTTTTCATCTGTTCTGTTTTGCTGGAAACTCAGGGCTTTTAGGCTCCCTGTAATCCCGCTTTCCCGGGAGCTGGGGTGGGAGGACTGCTGCTCCTCTGTGTCCAGCCCTACCTGGCTCTTCCTGCATTCATTGGTGTCTCATCTCCTTAAGAGATTAAGACCAAGTTTCCTCTTCCTGCTTGATTTCTACCCCCCCCTTGCACATTTCCACCCTGTTTTTATTTGTTCTGTACATTTGCCTTTAGTATTGATGCTTCCCAAAAAGCTCTCCTGTTCAGGACACATTAGGGTTATAATGAGCACGCCCCTTAATACTACCTCTCTTCTATGGAAGGTACACATGGGGCCTCATTTTGAAATTCCCCTTGGCTTGGGGTGGGGAGATTGTTATTGCTCAGCACACTTTCCCTTTATTGTGTTTGTAAGCATGGCTATATATACAGTTTAGCTTGGAACACTGTGTATGGTAACTAGTAGGCATGCTGGTAGGAGCAGGCATATTGGTGGGTAGCTATTTACTGCGCGGTGTAAAATTATTGCTTAATTGCTTTTCATTAGAGTTGTTTTTTTAAACTGGTTCCACCTCTATGCATGTGTTCATTTCTCAGGCTAGTCTTAAACAGCTTGGGAAACTGTCTTAAGATTGTGAAGCCAGTGCCACTCCGCAGGCTGTATATCTGGGATGGTTTGGGTTGTGATCCCTGTTTGGAACTTTGTCTCCCCACAAGACGTCCTTTCTCAAAATCAGCACCAAACACTGTAAGAAGTTTTCAGTATCACTACTGTTCAAAGGAAATGTTTAAAATTAATGGTGGTTCTTTTCTTTGTCCCTAATACTTGGTCATTCCTGACATTGATCCTGAGTGCTCAAGTTGTAGTTTCTCAGTGATGTCGTTTGAGTCAGGATTTCTTGGATTTTAGCATGGCACGGACTTCTTTTTCAGTACCAGCTTCATCAAAGGCCAGTAAATCTTTTTGCACCTATTGGGGAAGGGCGAATTTACCATGCCTATCCAGTCTGTAATTATAGTCACAAAACCAGTGAGCAAAGTGACCAAATATTGCCTCTACAGAAGTTGAGGTGACTGGCTGGCTAGCATTATAGTGATTTTGACCATTAGTGATCTGTATTGGATGTGAACCCATGCTCTAATACTTACATGTTGGTTGGATTGCTCGTGCCCCTTGGCTTTTGTGAAATGCCTTTGTTGGTGCCTGTGAGCACTGCCATAGAAGGAAGGCTGTTAAATGTTCCAACAGTGATAGTAGTATTTTCTCTTTCAATGTGTGAGTATGCAAGTGCAGAACCAAAAATGCAAAGAGCTCTGGTTTTGGAACTCAGGCTTTTCTTTTAACCTTGCCTTTTGTCATTGTGCTTTTAACCCTCTCTGTAGCTTTTTCAGAATACAACAGAAGTAAAAATGATGGGCATACTGTAAACAGCCAAGAAGTATGCCATTGAAAGCCATTTTAAGCTTGTGTGTACAGCGTTGTCCAGCTGATTGAGCACTGGAGTAGACTCAGAAGGCTTGGACTCCTAATTCTAGCTCTGCCATTAATCCCCCCCAAAAACAGGGGTAAACTCTTCCCATGTCCCTGTATTTACTAGGAGGTCTAATTCAAGTGAGCTAATAGGAGGCATTGAACAATCCAGTGAAGTGTGCATTTCTTCAGTTCTTCCTGTTCAAGTCAAGGCCTCTCTCCAGTTCCTGTTTTAGTCTTGTTACCATTAATAATCCCTCCTAAGCCGGTGCCGTGACTCGCATTTCTCTGCTCCGGCTGAAGATGAAGCTGGGAGGAGGAGGTTGGTGCATCCTCCTCTGGGGCAGTTTCCTGCCCAGCACTTCCCTTTGCCTGCCTGAGGGCAAGAGTTAAATCATGGCAAGCGAGAAGGTGGGGGAGGCTGGGGGCAGCTCTTCCAGGAGTGCTGGCTGAATTCAGCTGAACTTGGGGCTTCAGCCATTGTCTTGCTGCTACAAACTTCATCATGCCCCAAATCAGAGTTTTAAATACGGTACTGCAGAAGAAACAGTAAAGCAGAACCCCATGTCTTACTTAAGCATGTGCAGGCAGCGCTCCCCTGAGACCTTAAAATGTGCAGACAGGGCGTCTTGGCAGGGATATGGGGAGAGGCGTGGGCAGGGGGGTCTGAGGGAGCGTCGGGAAGTCTGAAGGGAAGAAAGTGTTGAGTGGCAAGAAGAGATAACGGTCAATGCAGGAGAGGCCAGGCTGGCACTGCGATGTGTGAGAGTGCTGGAAAGGTACTACAGGGGGGAGAAGATAAAAGAAGGGATCAGATGTAAGTAGGAAGAGGAGAGTATTCTTGTTTGTTTTTAAATGAACAAGTGGAAAACCTGTCATGAGATGGCCTTCGTGGAGAGAGACAAACCAAAGCTTGGAGTCTGGTTGAGACTGTGTGGGTGCATCAGCTACTGTGCTTGTAAGCGTGGGAATTAGTGCTTGTGTTCTTCTGTAGAAAACCTGATAGTTATGGAGAATACTTAAGAGATTTCTGGTTTAGGCTTGGAATGTGGCATTTCAGAAAAAGCAAGTGTTCTGCTTTAAGCGTGTATGTATCCCCTGCTACCAGAGAGTTTCTTTGCTGCACTCTCAGTTCCCCATCATGCCTGGGGTTGAATAAGATCTTGCAGAAAAAGTAAAACCGAAGTATAACCTGTTCGTGATGACACGTTTGCTTCCTGACCCTTCTGAAGGACCATTTAACTTCCAAAGACTGAAATATAATTGTGATTGTTTTAGCATGCCCAGCCTTGCTCATTGCCCTTTCCCAGTAATGGTTGCTGTATGCTTTGAGAGCAATAGCCATGCTTTTTTTTTTTTTTTTGGAAGATTTACATATTCATACCAAAATATTGGTTGAATCTATTCCACAAAATAATGAATGTCATTAGGGGAAAAATAAGAAAAGGGTGGGGTGGGGAGGTGGGGAAGACAATCCTTGCCCTCTCCAGTACAGTGTCTGTGCAAGTATTATCCAGCTTGTCTTTGCTCAGGGATGTTTTCCCCGCTTTCAGGTGCTATGTGAAATGCACTAACTCCGTAAAATCATAATAGGCCATCTCAGAGGAGGTCAAATATAGAAATTATACTTAACTGTATAACATGAGTCCACTTAAAAGCTAACAGAAATAGAACTCGGCCACAAATAATATAATGCTGAGGAGTAATAATACACTGTATTCTTGGGTTTTTTCTTTTATGTTCTTCCCTGTGTACAGTCCCTAGTAGTTTGGTTTTGGGCATCAACCCTGTATAGCTCCAGACGAAGCACTTTTGGAGAGAGAACAGTGGTTTTTACCATAAGCTTTTGACAGGGCATGCTTAGAAGAACACAAGGATTCTTCTTCTCTCAGATCAAAAGCTCTGGTTGGGTAAAACTTATTTGAGATCAGTTCTCATAAAGGAAATAAAAAAAGAGTCAGTTTTAATTCATAGAACTCAGTTTAACTACAACTGACGAAAACTTTTCCAATAAAAAGGAAGCTGGTTACTGAATACTTTTGCAATCATTGGATTAATATGAAATGTATTAAAAAATAAAGCAAACTAATGGATAAAGATCTAACAATTAAAATTAAGTACTGTCATAATGTCTTCAAGTATCTCAAGTATGCGATTGTGTGAACCGTGTTTGTATGGTACGGATGAGCATGTCTGACCGCAGTGTTATTGAGGGCAGGAGATTTCGGGTTTGGATAACATAGAAAGTGAATGGCTGAGGAAAACACAGAATCCAGTGCCATGAGTCCTGTTTTTATATTTTATTCCGTAGGTCTACTGACATTCTACCGTGAATCTGTAGTCTTGGTGTCTGTTGTGAAAAGGAGGTTTGCATAATGCGTGATTCCTTTTGAAACGGACGTGAAGTACGTCTTAAGGGCACCGTGCTCTGTCTTGGTGGATGGATTTGTAAAGGATAGCAAGCACTGGTTGAAGAGCTGCAGAATAGCTGGTTTCGGAGTCTTTCCTCCTGTATTGAAAATAATGTTTCTGTATAGTAACTGTGTAAGCACAGAGTGGTGAAGGAGATCTGTTGTGTCTACAGCAGTGGGGCAGGTTGAAAGCTGAGAAGCTGCTGTGTGACAGCAAGGGCTTCCCTGGTTACTGTCAAATTGTCTGTGTTTATTTACTTACCTTACTTTTTGCTGGCAGCCTGAGAGTCATGAATTTTGGTAATTCACAGTGGGGAAATTTGACTGTCAAAGGGACCGGGTTTTGCGCATGATGGGATTTGAACCCTGTGTACGACATTGCATTTAACAAGAGTTTGCTCGTTGCAAATGTGCTTGTGCCTTCGCTGTGTTGGGAGCAGAAAGTGCATTTGCAACTCTGCCAGGGAGGGGAGAAGGGAGGAGAGGCAGAAGTCCACAAGATGGTAGGTTCTTGCCTGAATGTGGATGATGTTTTCTGCTGTGAACTTTTGTACCTGCAGCACTCTTGGATTAAGCATTACCAGTGGGAGCAATCGGCTGCTGATCAAGAAGCGTGTTCATGAGAG
This sequence comes from Steatornis caripensis, assembly GCA_013398225.1. Classification (NCBI taxonomy): domain Eukaryota; kingdom Metazoa; phylum Chordata; class Aves; order Caprimulgiformes; family Steatornithidae; genus Steatornis; species Steatornis caripensis. Next base: position 105,066 of record VZSC01008970.1, on the reverse strand, counting down.
CCAGGAGGAGGTTTCTGGTGGAAGAACTACAACAGCAAGGGGAACAAATGCACGTTAGAAACAGATTAGATTCTTGAATCTTAGTAAATCGAAAAATGGCAGGATAACTTTAGCACCTGAAAGCCTTCTGGAGATGAGCTGGTATTTTTTACAAACTGAATTTACCTTAGCCATTCTTAAATTGGTGCTCAGTGTGAGAACAGAGTTAAAACAGGAGATTAACAATGAGCAGAGTTAATATTCTGACCTGCATATCGGCTAACTACTGACACTTTCAGCTCTTGGTGGGAAAGCGGTCAGTACGAGGGTAGTGTGGGGAAGACCACAGAACAAGTCAAGCATGTATGACACAAAGAATTAGCAAAATAATCTTGCATTTAGAATAGTGGCGGTAAGCAGTATGGGCATGGCATGTGAGATACTTGGGGTACTTTTCAAGTTCGATTGAAGCTTTAATTTGCGGTGAGATGGTTTCTGAAATGCTGACATTATCAAGGATTGGTACTATAAGCCAGGCAGATGTATAATGTGGACGGGAAAGTTGAACAAAGCGGACAATAACTGTATTTTTTGAAAAGTGTCTCTAAATTCATCCCCTGGGTGAAATTCTATATCTCTTTCAGTTGGCATTTCAGGTTTACCGACTGAAAATCTCTGTGGCTTGACTGGTTACGAATGTTTTCATGCAAGCACATTAGCTTTTAAGTTGGTACATAAGCTGCTTTTTTTTAAAAGAAAGTGAATAAGCTTGTAAAATAGAGTGTTGGAAACAAAAAAAGGCTTTTCTTCATATAGACAGATCTGATTCATCAGACAGCATCAAGATAATTGTCACGATTTTCATTTTAAAAGGAAACCAAGAAATCTTGGCACAAGTGTAAAACTTTCTGTTGCTATACTGGCCTGTTGCCTGGAGCTAAATATTTGCCTCGTGAATTTTCCTTTCCCTATCATGAACAGGAAGCAATGTCACAAATGAAATGCATTAAGGTTTGTAAGTGATGCCTGTTATTCAAAAAAAGAAAGATGCCGCATATGTTGCATGATTATAAATGAGATAAAATTATTTTTATTCCGGCTGAAATTTGGATGGTCACTTATTATGCGAGTACTTCCAAACGTGGAGAATTGTACCTACTTTGCTGCAAGTCTCCTTCCTCTAGATAACTAAAGCACATATTAGAGTCAGGTTTAGTTATACAATTTCTAACACTGTTAAGACAACTGGACACATTTCTTTTCCTCTTCATTTTTCTTTTCTTTTAATGAGCTCAGCCATCAGTGAATCGGGCTCTTGCTGCTGCTTCTCAACCTTTAGCGCTTCACGCGCGTCTTGTAACTCTGCGTCTTCCCTTTCGTCCTTGCCCCTGGAGGGACGCAGCGGTGGCCAGCAGTGAGCAACCACATCTTCTCTCCTGCATCGCTCCCAGCGGGCACCGTGTGTGACAGGCTGTTACCTGGAGTAAAAAGAAAGAGAAACCAATCCTGTCGAGAGACAGAAAACCACAGAGGCCACAGAAATACGGAAAAGGCATTTTTAAGATTTTTGTTCCTTTCAGGGGCTTCTGGAAATGTTCCTCTCAGGAAAAATCTCACTCTGCTGCATCAGACAGCAGGAAACCCCCTGTCCCAGGCGGCGTACCGCAGGCACGGCCTTAGGTATGTGGTGTTGTCAAACACAACAACCTGACCAGTAGCTCACCTTTTCCTACTGCTCAGGACAAGGTGGACGATGAGCAGTTGATTCCTGTCCTTCTCTTAGTCATAAGGGAATTTGAAGCCACCACGCTACACATATACAGTTGATAATATGGCAAACAGTTCTCTAAACCTACACTATCATGGTTTTTCTCCAGCTTGGGTTGTTTTTAGACAATAAAGGTGATAGTGCTAACTTTGTCACTGAAACTGATGAAAAGCTTTTTACTTTAGCTATATATCGTACAAAATCTGCCCCGTGTACGGAAGATATTAGTGATATTTAACAATAATAAGCCATTCAACTTGTATCTGTGTTGAATCTGCAAGGGCCTCGCTTTTTGCTGTGTTTTTCTGCTTTGTAAGTAACAGTTGCCATGTTTCTGGTATTAAAGGACAAAATTTAATGGTGAAATAAACTAGCTAAAATGCAGAGCTTTAAATTTTTTGCTACTTTCTGATTCTGTGTTTCTGAAGTTAGGCAAGTTGGTTTTTCCTCAGTCTTTTTGCAGGGATATCACGTTGTCTGACGTGTAATCATTTCCCTTTTGTTACGTATTGTAAAGTGAGATTTCTGATCTCTCCAGTACAGACTTAACGTATTTTGTTCTCCTTATAGGTAATTCTCAAAAGTTTCCCTTTCATTTTGCCTATTTTTGCAGCTGTGAAAAGGCTTCCTTCTTAGCTAAGCATACCTGGCATTAACTGTTCCCTGTGTATATCATTACTACGTACTTATAATTCTTGAGTTAAGCTAGTTTGAATGAGAGCTGGCCACACAATGGCATTTTTCCATCTTTTCTGGAAAAGCTTTGCATGGTGATAAGCACTGCAGTTACCTGAAGTACTCTTATTTCCTAATGAAATCTGCTTTCTCTGGACTTGTGAGGAATTGCAGGAGGGCACTATCGTACCTGTGGTTTGTGTCTACCTGTGCATTATCATATACCCCTGTAGGAATCAGACAGAAGAGCTTTAGAATACTGCTGTACTTTTATGTTTACATTTTTAATCCCTATAGTCTTCCGAGAATCTCAGGCAGTAATAAAAACTGCAGTCCTACAAGGGACCTTTCCATTGGCTTTGCAACCTATTGANTATATAATATATATTATATAATATATTTTATATATTATATAATATATAATTTTTATATAAATATATTTTTATATAAATTATATAAAAATTATATATAATATATGTATATAATGTATATAATATATGAGTCATTGATCTGCTTAAATTTAGATGACTTCTAAAAAAACAATACAGAGAGAGAAATAGAATTAAACTGATACAGCTGAACCCCAAGAAATACCTGTGCCCATGCAAGAATTTGAGTGACCTGAATTAGAGGCTTCGAACGGGGAGCTGGAGGAGAGCGGGAAGAGAGAGATGGCGTGTTTAGGCAAGAGAAAGAAGATAAATAAGTAAAACACCCAAGGAGATACCAGGAAGTTTGGGGCTCGCCCTGGACAAAGCTCGAGGTGTGTGGCGTGGGATTGTGCCTCGGTGACAGTGGTTTAGGGCAGTGAGCAAAAGAAGCGTCTCCTTTTTAATCCCTCACGCACACAGGGACACTGTGGGTTGCTCTGAAAACTTTCAGGCTCTCACAGCAAATTCTCTCTAGCTACAGCAAATTATCACACNACCCCCTGTCCCAGGCGGCGTACCGCAGGCACGGCCTTAGGTATGTGGTGTTGTCAAACACAACAACCTGACCAGTAGCTCACCTTTTCCTACTGCTCAGGACAAGGTGGACGATGAGCAGTTGATTCCTGTCCTTCTCTTAGTCATAAGGGAATTTGAAGCCACCACGCTACACATATACAGTTGATAATATGGCAAACAGTTCTCTAAACCTACACTATCATGGTTTTTCTCCAGCTTGGGTTGTTTTTAGACAATAAAGGTGATAGTGCTAACTTTGTCACTGAAACTGATGAAAAGCTTTTTACTTTAGCTATATATCGTACAAAATCTGCCCCGTGTACGGAAGATATTAGTGATATTTAACAATAATAAGCCATTCAACTTGTATCTGTGTTGAATCTGCAAGGGCCTCGCTTTTTGCTGTGTTTTTCTGCTTTGTAAGTAACAGTTGCCATGTTTCTGGTATTAAAGGACAAAATTTAATGGTGAAATAAACTAGCTAAAATGCAGAGCTTTAAATTTTTTGCTACTTTCTGATTCTGTGTTTCTGAAGTTAGGCAAGTTGGTTTTTCCTCAGTCTTTTTGCAGGGATATCACGTTGTCTGACGTGTAATCATTTCCCTTTTGTTACGTATTGTAAAGTGAGATTTCTGATCTCTCCAGTACAGACTTAACGTATTTTGTTCTCCTTATAGGTAATTCTCAAAAGTTTCCCTTTCATTTTGCCTATTTTTGCAGCTGTGAAAAGGCTTCCTTCTTAGCTAAGCATACCTGGCATTAACTGTTCCCTGTGTATATCATTACTACGTACTTATAATTCTTGAGTTAAGCTAGTTTGAATGAGAGCTGGCCACACAATGGCATTTTTCCATCTTTTCTGGAAAAGCTTTGCATGGTGATAAGCACTGCAGTTACCTGAAGTACTCTTATTTCCTAATGAAATCTGCTTTCTCTGGACTTGTGAGGAATTGCAGGAGGGCACTATCGTACCTGTGGTTTGTGTCTACCTGTGCATTATCATATACCCCTGTAGGAATCAGACAGAAGAGCTTTAGAATACTGCTGTACTTTTATGTTTACATTTTTAATCCCTATAGTCTTCCGAGAATCTCAGGCAGTAATAAAAACTGCAGTCCTACAAGGGACCTTTCCATTGGCTTTGCAACCTATTGAATTCACTGGGCAGGCATTTGTTTTCATAAAATGTATCTGTATCTATATCTATATATATATCAATATATATGCTTACAGTTCCTGTTTCATATCAGACATCATAAATTATGTTGAGGATTTTCTATTTAACTTCTTTTTGAGTTTTGTATTGCATAAAAGCATNAAGTAAAACACCCAAGGAGATACCAGGAAGTTTGGGGCTCGCCCTGGACAAAGCTCGAGGTGTGTGGCGTGGGATTGTGCCTCGGTGACAGTGGTTTAGGGCAGTGAGCAAAAGAAGCGTCTCCTTTTTAATCCCTCACGCACACAGGGACACTGTGGGTTGCTCTGAAAACTTTCAGGCTCTCACAGCAAATTCTCTCTAGCTACAGCAAATTATCACACACAGAGATTTTGTCTGGCTGTTCTAATGCAAATGGACAACGTGGATTCATCTGTCACAGAACAAGTGATACTTAGCAATCCATCTGCACTGGTTTTTTGCCTGGTGCAAATGCTGGACATACAGGTTTTTCATTTTACTAAGCTTTTATTTATAGTTGATTTAAAACTATTTTTTTGTTTGTGCCTTCTAAACTGTGAAAACTTTGACTCCTGTTTTGTTTCTAATGATATTTACTAACGAGAAGCTGATGTAATTTGTTTTGGAGGCCAGGCTTTTTTTATACACCAAGTGCTGTCGAATGAATTGAGATAAAATCTCCAATAAACGTGGACTAAGTTAATGATTTTAAACAAGACACGGGAATGATATTTATTGTTTGTATTTTTTTTTTTTAACTTGTAATGATCCCTTGACAAACCGGTGGAATGGCCTGTTGTGATTTGCAGCAGCGAGTGTCACAGAATGTGCTTACTAGTGCTTTCCGCCCGCTATTCAGTTTGCTGTTGCCTGCTTGTTTTCTGTTTTAAAAAGTATTTTCGTTGTGAAACCTCATCCAAACTATTCAGTTGGAGCAGCCCATTTGCCAGTGCTCCGAGACGCTTCGTTTTGTCTCAGCTGACACCTGATGATGGACGCAGAATATTCTGAACTGAGTGGTAAATATGAGTCTTCTACTTATGTCGCTATTTTTAGATATATTGATTTTATTTAGGTCCAGCACATGCTTTATGACTGTGATTGAATGTGGACGAGGTCACGGTACTGTTTTGAGCGTGGAATACCAGCAAAAATCCCATGGATGTCAGTATGTAGAAAACAGACAAACCACGTGGGGGGAAGAAACTGTTTGTAGAATGTCACTTTGATAACAAAGGAAGGTTTTTGTCCTCTTTTATTTCTGAAGTAATAAAAATTCTACATAAATATGGAGGATCATAACAATATTTGCTAGCGAATAAGGGTAATGAATAAGGCTCATAAATGAAATCTGACATTACAGGCCCTTCAAAGCTAAATAGCAAGAATTGAGAAAGAACTAGCCAGAAAAAGGCATTTGGGATGTCTGCCTTGGTGAAATAGGAAAAAAAAATGTAGAAAAGCTTGAAACCATGGGTGTACATCGAGTGCTAAGTTTTGGGAGAAGATTGCACAAAAATCGAGAAACAGGTGAAATAGATGTAAAATAGTCCGTGAGTCGCATTCTTTGCACTTTTAATTTATTAAAGGTTTTTCTACTCAGTTGGTGTCATAGCAAATACTGAAAATTGGGATGGATAGAGTGCTCCAAAGAAACCTTTCTGATGTGTTTCTAGAATTCTTGTCTGTATTTTAGGAATTAATGCAATTATTAGGGCACGAATCTACGAATATGTACAATTTATCGGTTCTTGCACCACCTAAAGGGGACCGCACACACAGTCAATCAAATGCGTAAGCCTTTGCAGGATTAAATCTGAAGTGGGCTAAAAAAAAAAATCTCTCTCAAATATTTTTTTGCTTTTAAGTGTTTTTTAAGGCATATGTGTAGCTGGTATTTTATCTCAGATATGTGTGTCTGCATAATTTCTACAGTGGAAACGCCCCAGTTGTTTCTTTTTGTTTCTCTATCTTTTGTATGCTCTCTCACTCTCTTTTTACTTTTAAACTTAACAAACCAAAATATACTTTTAAAAATTACTTGCTTCTAAAAATCTAGAGGAGTCCCAATGATGTCATCTTTAAAAAAATAGTTTTTTCATTCTTATGTTGGCGAGCCTTTGTTCCTCTTCCTACTGTGCAAGTGTTTATATTTTACGTTTTTAAGGAAATTAATTTTGAATGGTTTCTGATTAGTGGCTTGGCCCTGCCTCATTGTCATGCTGATTTTCATATGGTTCTCTTAAAAATAAAATATCAGAGAGGCAGCCGTGGTAACGAGGGGGAGAGCCAGCAGCAGTAGATGTTTCTGGCCACCTTAACGTGGGCAAAGCCTTCGAGGGACGAGCAGGGACTGGGTAGCCAGGTCCGGAGCTGGGTGTTCCAGGCAGAGATGGAGGGACCAGGAGGCAGGGAGGGAGGCAGTGGTCAGAGCAGCACAGGGAGGGATAGCTGGAAACAGTGCAATAAGAACACGCTCTCTTTTTCTCCCAGATTGGGGAAATTACACATCTGAGTTACAGCACTGAATAGTGGTCTGGAATGAAAGGAACTTAACTGGGAGCAAAGGTGCAAAATACCAGAGAAACGAGTGGCTGAGGGGAAAACGCTGTGTTATGGTGTCAGATGCAGCCTAGCAGTGCAGACACTAGCTACAGGGCGCAGTTTGCCAATGGCTGGGTCGGAAGGCTGTGGTGGTCCTGTGCTGCTCATAAACAGAGAACTGGAGTGGTGTGGTGGTGCCCAGGTGGGATGTTCTGCGCTGGCTGAGCCGTGCTGACCGAGGTGGGACACGTCAGCGCTGGGACACCTGACCTTTCGTAGGTGAGGGGCATACGGTTTCCACGCAGTGCCCCTAATCCAGGTTATTCCCTGTCAGCGCTGGAATCTCCATGTTTGCAGGACTGAGATGTGTTACTGCTGCAGTTCCAGCATTTGTTGCTTTAATTCATTCAACTTGAAATACGGGAGTGCCAGGCACGCAGAAGTGCTCTGTAATATGGCTGGACATGTGTAAAGGATTGGAGGGGAAAGCACAAATAAAACGTAATTCCAACAGCACATTTCATTTTCTGTTTGCTTTATTTTCTGTTTGCAAGATATAATGGAATGAAAAAACCTTCTTAATTTGTGAAGAAGGGAGTTTCTTCATGGCTGTACTGTCAGTAGCTCTAAATTTATTCTCCTACAGCTGTCAGGTGAATTTAAAACTTGTTTAAGCAGGTGAAGTTGGGCTGCCTCTTTGTCACGAGGAAACAAGCAAAAACCCCGACCGGAGGGGTACCGAGGAGGGTGACAGTTTGCAGGTAGTCCCCTCCATCTTTTGCTCTTTAACCCTTGCCGCTACTGGGTGGTCAGCAGCCCTGCACGTGGCTGCCACAGCAGCACGCTGCTTAAGCCGGTCGCCCCATGTCAGTTTTTCGCCTCTTCCTAGGTTTTGTATAAACTGATAGTTTATTATTAGCTAGTGAAAATTGCATGTGCGATGTCACGTCTTGTACGTTTGCTAAAATTGTTTTATTTCACTGTCAGTTTTTTAATCTTGTCACAATAAATGGGGCTTTGGGAAAGCACAGCGAGGCGTTTAGTCTAAGGGAAGGCTTAAATTTAAGTTGCTTTCATTTATATCCTGTGATATATTATGCAAAATCCGCTCTGGTTTTCTTTGTCGTATTTTAAGTAATAGGCGCTGCTGTGGTTGCAGCGTAGTCTCTAATGTTAAGCTAATGAGGTGAAGAGCAGGATTGCAGCTCTCTGTGCTCTTGGCTGCTCCGGTAGCTGCCGTGGTCCTGGGTGGCAAGTGCTAGCCCATGTGCTGGCTCTGGGACAGCCCCGCGCTGGGGCTCCAGCTGGTCGCTTGAAGATGATCTTGGGCACGTGTAGCAGTCCCTGAGGTGGGGAAGTGCCTGCAGGCTTGGCACCTAGGAGACAACCAGCGCAGAAATGAAAGTCACTCTTAATTTTCCCATTAGTCTTCCACCTAATTATTTTTTTTCCTGAGCAAGTGGCTCTACCTGCTTTTTAGCTGGCAGAAGTCTGTCAGCCTGGCGCTTTGATCCTGAACTTAGAAATAAATTGTGATTGAATTGTGATGCTGGTCTTTCCATTTGCTGAAGCGTGCAGTAGCTGCTCAAGAGGAATACAATGCCCTGCTAACTCTGCTGTGTCAGTGTTGGCTTCATCACGACACCAGAAACATCTTTTGTTCACTGCTAGTTTATAAAGCTTTTCCTGATTGTTTTTAGATTGGCGTTACCCACTGGGAGAAGTTCTAGGTGGTTATTTTTTTTGGAAAAGCATGAATGCACAAATGTGCCTCTACTTACTGTGTGTAGGTGTAAGTCAAGTCTGAAAAATTTGAAGGGAGAGAACACCATTATTTGATGTTACTAGATTTGAGAGTAAGCCTGTCTTCTTTTTTTCCTCTCCTTTTTTTTACTGGACTAGGAAGGAATTTGTCTATTGCCCAGAGGTGCTAAATTCCCAGGCAATAGACGATAGAGGCACTGAAGTAACTGAAAAATTGAATGTAGAGATGCCACTTGTAGGGTTGGAGAGCTCAAGTAAACTGCAGTCAAGTTGTTTATGTATTTGTCTAGATTTTTTAAATTAAATAGTTAATAGTCATTTATTTGGGATTAAAATAATATAGACTTTTATGTAGAATCTGAATTCTTTTTCCATGTTTTTGTCCCTTATCTCCAAAAAGTATAGGCAAAGGGAAAGCATTGTCAAGCTAAGGTAGTACAAAGATTGAACTGTAGAGCTCTAATGGGAATTCTTATAAATTCCATTCTTTCCATCTATTTGTGTTTGGGATAGGACAGGCCAGAGCTGAAATTTAAGACTTCTCTGACCATTTCAGGTCCTGCTAATTTGCCTGATTCAGAAGCAGTATTCCTTGAGGGCCTCATGCCTTGTGTGTGCCATGCAGAGATGTTTCTGACCCTTTCTATGATTTATGTGAAACAACTTTGCTTACCTGTTGACCAGAATGAATAAAGTTCTGTTTTCTGTTAACTGCCAAATTACTTTTGCTGCTTTATGTCTTCAAAATGATTTAAAAACTTGTGGGAGGCCCAAACGAAATTTCCCCCCCCCCCTTTTTTTTTTTTAAGATCTAGTTCTCTTCAAGTGTAAATTGTTTGGAACTGAAGGTTATTGCAGTTTGCTGTTTCTGGTAGCACACTTTGATCTCAGTTGTATTCCAAATGGCCACAGCATTCGTACTTCCAAGGCATCACTGTGGCTAGCATAAATTTACAGACTTTTCACGGTCTTACAGGAGAGACTTAAGTCAAAACTTTTAAAAATGCGTATAAAGCTTAGGTTTTAAACAAATGTTACTGTTGACAGAAGTAGCTTGATGAGTTTCCCTCCCTTCCTTCCTCCCCAGTAGTGAGATAAGAAGCTTATATGTAATAAGTGATGCAACCACTCTAGACTCTTGGCTATGTTACAGTGTAGTCCACGATACAGACAGTGGCACCGCCTATAACTACTGCAGTGCCATATAAATATAGTGGATGTGTCTACTCTGTGAACTGTGAAAGATGATAACTTTTAATTTACTTGCAGCTCATTTTTTAATAATCTTATGCTGTGGAATGAAAAAATAGGATTTGAAAGACACGCTTGTTTTCCTTCTCCTTCTCACCACCACTTAATACCAAAAATGTCAGTCCTGACCTTTTTCTTTTTTGTGAAGGCTATGTGGTAAGACTTTTGGGTTTTTAATGGTGAAAGAAGCACAGTGTTTCCTTACCCACAGTATTAGTTTAGTTTTTATGAAACTCAAGTTTTTACAAGAACTTTCTGGCATCCGTTTTGTTGGTGTTTGCACTCTTGATTTTGTTACTCTTGATCTTCCAGGCTAGACGGGATCTGCATTTCTAATACAAAAATTCAGATGTTTTTACAGATCAAAATGGAGCAAAAGTAGACAAGTTTCTCCAGAGCTTTTAACCAGGTGCTTTCTCATGAACACTAATTAATTTACTCAAAACTACCAATGACACTCCATTTTCAGCGAGTTTCCTTGAAATGTGAAATAGTGCGGTATCCACAAATTTTCAGGATTATTAAAAAGAAAGGTACCTACAATAATGTCTGAGGATGAAATTTTGTTAGCTTTAATATCAAATTTGCCTTTTGTAGAGTAGATATTAGCCAAGTAGAAAGTATATGTACAAAATACAAAGGTTGTTCGGGAGCTTGCACAGGGTCATAAGGTTTAGAGGGTGAAGCATGAAAAGTAATGAAATAGGATATTTTATTAGAATAAGGTGCATTAAACATATTGTAAGACTTATATTTCTGGAATTTTTTTTGATACTTCGCTGTATGAAGAAAATCCAAGTGTACTAAAATGGTGCCAGTATTTTCTTTTCCACTGTATCTAACTAAATTGAAGCCCAACTCCATCATGATTCTTTTTTCCCAACCTATCCTCTTTATTCCTAGTCAGTGAGAGTATAATTTGAAAAACACACCTATCCCCTGGGCAAGAACCAACAAAGTTTGACTTGTTCTACTAGGTGAGCTTTTCATCCAAAATAAAATGCTTCCAAATTAGAGCTGGAGTCGGGTTGATGAAAACAGTAAAGTGAAGGCTGAGAGCTTGCTGATACTCACATTTCCCATACCGAACTCAGTATTTGTCAGGAATGTAATCCTCTGCCTTGCCGTGATTTGTCAAACTAAATGCCATTGGAATCAGTGCAAGCTTGGTATAAATCTTCATAACAAATCTTAATTATAAGTAACAATGAACACAGGAAAATTGCGGTGATGTTTTTGGTAAAGGCTAGATTTTGGTGTGACATGGAAATTGTGGTAAAATTCTGCAAGACCATGATTGAGTTTGACATCTTTTGTGCTTGTAGTCTATACAAACAGTTTGGCTTTGGATGAACACTGGAAGTTGCTTTGGGGGTAACAAATATTTTGGAAGTTGGTTTTGGCTAGACAGTCGTGTTTATAACTGGCTGTTGTACTTAATTGTGGTGTTCGCAGTTCTCGTCTAGTTAGAGGTTTCCTCCTTTTTTCTTCTGCTCTTGCGTAGATTTCACTGTGTGTGGTTAAAGCTGAAATCAAACATTAATGTTAATGCATGACGTGATTTGAATGTTACACAAATAGATATGGAATAGATATTTGAGCAGATTCAAAGTGAATATTACTGAAACAGAAGCAATTTGAGCAGGAGGCATCATCTTGAAAGCAGTGCAACAGCAAGTTGGTGCTATAATAGAATATCCTTTTGAATTTAAGGTTAAAATTTTAGTATGTTTCTCTTCAAGTCTAAAGATGGGCCTTTGGCTGGAGACTTTCTGATGGGATACAGCAACAACGTCCTTAGCCTACGCTGCCAGAACCTGGATGACGAGTACGTTCATACACAGTTCAGTCTTGGGTCTACTGGAGCAATTTCCTAGTGCTGTTGGCTGGCTCTTGCGATGGGAAATGATACGGAAGTTGAAAACAGTGTTTCAAGGAGAGGCTGCAATGGGCGAGCTCTACCACTTGCTTGCATGCAGAAATCTATGCGTTTTAACTGGGCATATACCAAGGTAAACAGACTCTGGTTTCTGGAAGGAAAACTGCATTTGTTCCCGAGCTGATTCATGTGCAAATTAGGTACCTTAGCCTTGGGACAGAGTGGGTGGTTAGAGATAGGAGCAACTTCACTTGTCTGACTTTTACAGACTGCTACAAATCTGTCAGAAACCTGATGGGAGTTTTGGTGTCTGGGGAAGGAACTACCGCAGAGTTTAAGGAGTTCCTGCCTCGAGCCCTCCGCTTCTCCTTAGTGCCTTGACAGCAAGCTTTTCTTATCTATCAGGTGCTTTATCATGAAGCTTCTTTAAAACAATTTACCCTCAATCTACTTTGAGGTTTCAATATAATGGAGATGTAAATAAGGCAGAATATTTTCATGCGTATTTTATAAATTGAGAAATAGTTCACTTCTCCGTAACCTGCTTCCATTTTTACACAAATCCTTCTTAACCACAGTTTATTATAATAAACTGCAAGCCAGTATAAATTCAAAACAGATATCGTTGTTACTCTTGGAAATTTGCCCTCTCCAGAAGGTTTCTGACTTCCTTAAAAATATTAAATCTGTCCGTATTTGCTGTTTTCCTGTTTTGCAGTTAGCATGTGCCTAAACTTTTACATCTTTGCTAGCTTTACTACATTGTGCAGGTGCTTAATGTACTGCACACTTGGATTTACAGATGAATGTCCAGGAAGACTTTGGGTAATATTAGAGAGTTGAATGTTTTAAAAAGAGTGAGCTTTGGCTGGATAACCACATTTCTGTTTCTCTGTCTTCTGTGCTTTTACCTTATATTCGCTTTTGTCTGGACCGTTTCCATGCAGCCCCTGCTGCTGGCCGGCGGACCAGGGGAGAGAGTAGCATCTAACCAGAGCTCCTTGCAAAGCGGGGCTTGCAACACTGTTTGCTCTTCAGCAGAGAGCGGCAAGCAGTCAGTCTTTACAAATATTTGCTGTTATCTTGTTCTTCCAAGCTTTGCTGCCTTCTCCTAATGCTCAAGGAGTTTGGCCTGTGTCCTCAGTATTGTGTATTAACTTTACCTGTCAGTGAAGCGATTGCTTCATTGTTGTTGTCCTTGCCAATTCTAATGTTCAGTCATTGAATGTCTTTCCCTGACTTGCTTGTTGTTTTATTTTTCTTTCATGTCATACACCATGCATGAACTTTTGCTGAGTGATATATGCGGAATTACTCATCATTTTAATATATAAAGGCTTAATACATACCTGAGTCTCATGAGTAAGGAAATAGTTGTTTAAGCTGCAGTATTTTATTTATGTCTTGTAACTCAAAATAAACAGTACAAATCAATAGGCTCCATTCCAATTGACCATGCTAATAATGGTGCTATGAAGCTGCATGTGTTCTTTTCTCTATTTCCATTCCTTCTGTCCATCAACCCCACCATCTTTTTGTTATCCCTATTTGTTTTATTTTCTCTTAAGGCTGTAAATGACTTGGAGAAAACGTTTTATATTGTGTGTTTGTATGCCTTGCCGTCTCTTACTGTAGGCCATGGGAGTTTGCCGTGGGAGTGATGCAGGTGAAAGACAGCAGTTCTGGCACCAATATTAAAGTAAGGAGGTGGGGCCAGTTTTAGGATGAGCATAAGCTCCAAATTATGATCTGAATACAAAATTGGGGTAGTCTGTTTTTCTGTTCTGCTCGAATCTGTAGTTTCATACTAAGCTTTTACAGAGCACAGTCTCCATGAATGCTTGGTTAGGCCTGCACAGCTCATGGCCTTTCTGCCAGTAATCTCTATCTACAGCAGGCTCAGTAACACACGTCTGAGCTGATCATCTCTCTTAGAAATATGTTTGACAACTAGAAGTTATAAAAGACAAAAATATTTTTCGTCCTAAAAGAGAAACGTTCTGAAAGCATACTTCTAAGTCTATTCTTCTTCCATAAGAGTTTGTACTCTGCAGCTTACATGAGAAATACAAATTTTAATTATTTTCAGAAGAGAATAAATAACTACAAAATATTTGAGCTTGAGTAATATTTTTTCTAGTAAGTCTGGGTTCCCCTGGCATTACTTGTGTAATCCCATGTCTATGGAAATGTCAAGTTTGCCGTTAATTTGCAGCATTTCAAGATACGTGGTCAAAAGGACTTACAGAGGCCACACACTCAGCAAAAACTTTGTGCAGAAAGAAGCCTGAACACTAGCGGCTCTGAAGCTGGAAATACTGGCTTTATCTGCACATATCTGTCATACAACTTTTGATAAAGCCTATGAAGTTTGCATCCTCACAATAGGGAATTTTCTAATGCGAACAGTTTTTACCAAATAGGCAGGGATTCCAGTAAGCATGGCACCACATCAGTCCATGACATCTTTCTAATAAGCTGCCAAAACAATCTCACTGTTACACTCCTTTTGTTTTGCAGCTGCTAGAATCAGTTAGGTTTGTTAGATTTACATCAAATGCATCCTTGTACAGAAGGACAGTAGCTGTACCGAACACGGTATGTGCCGTGCGCTCTGAGAAGATTTCGTGAGCAGCGTTAAGTTTCTTGCAGCACCTGTGATGTATTTATGTGCTGGTGTGATGCCAAGGAGCCAGAGGTCCTCTTGCTGTTGTTGGAGCCCAAGGAAACACAGTATATAATCTTCTTGGTTCGGGGCTTTTTATGAAATACTTAAATGAGAAGAAAATAGTTGTTAAATAGAAATAAATGTAAACCTGGGGAAGGTAGCTGGGAGAGTTGATAAAATACACTTTGTGCAAGTTTGACTACTTGCATCGGTTTTCCCATAAATGAACATCATTAGGATGTGCTTCCAAATCTTGATTAATTTTTCTGATCTGTGTACCATAGTGTAGTGCCAGGAGCTGGCTTTGAGACACCTGAAGAGCTAAAGATCAAGCTTTGCAGCTTAATGTTTTAAGTGAGCTGAAAGCTTCTACGTGTTAGTACTAGGTTTGGTTAAGACATTCCGGGGAGCTGCTGTTTGCTTAAACTTTCAGGTGTGTATATACTAATTTTCCAAATTGTGAACTTACAAAAATAAGTGGAATGTGGATTACAAAGATGCATAGGTGCATCTGGGAATTACATGTTTTGTTTCTCTGCTAATAAAAGGCATAAATGACCTTTCCTTGTCTAAGTAATTGTGAGGTTTGCTGGGGCAGAGGGGGACAAAACAAGCCCTGCTACCTATTGCAAACATTTTTTTTCAGTGCACGAGTTTTATATACCGTCCAAAATTTCTCTTTGCAAGAATTACCCAAACCAATGACTCTTGCTGCTTTTCACCACTGGGTTGTTGCACACATGATATTTACTGCATGTGAGGCTTCTTTTACATTCCACAGAAGCCTGCCATTTTTTTTCTTCTGTTTCGAAGCAAGAGTTCATGTCTGAATGTTTTCTCACTCTAGTGGTGAGAAATGTCTGTTCGAGTGCACTGTAATAGTTCTGCAGAAGGGTTAAAACCCCGGCCAGCGGGAATCAAGCATTTGAAAAGATGGAAAGGCGTTTGTATTCTAATACAAGTGATGTATATTTTTATTTCTTCAGGCATGAACATTGTTTGCTTTGCAAATGAGAATTCAATGAATAGTTTTGTTAAATCCATGCTTGTTTAAACGGTTGTGAATGTAGGAATGAAACCAAATGCAAAAATAATGCAAATAAATGAGAAATTTTATCTTTTTTGAAGTTGAAGTAAATTGGATTCAGGGTATTCGGAACTGATATGGAATAAAAGAAACAGGGTTTGTAACACGAGTGTTTTAGCAACTATACTGTTTTCCTTGCATTCAAAGCTTTGTTTGAATGCAAGTGTTACAGGCACTAGAACACAAGAGCACTAGCTTGCACAAGCGAACCTTTCCTACATGCGTTTTCCTGCACACGGCTGTTTGGTGAGCACAGGTGACAGGCCTTGGCCAGTTGCCTCTCTTGAGACGCAATGTCACTATTTGTCCGTTTGTGACCTAAAACCGGGTTTGCAGCCTGGGCCTGCCAGCCAGAAGCAGTTCCTTCAGCAGGTAACTCGTGTCATACGCTCTGTAGGGGACTCTCTTCTGCAGTCTAGTGACTGCAGACGACGTCAGTGACAGGGACTCACGATCTTTGAAACATGGTGTTATTTATTCATCCCTTGAAAACGCCTGTTGGATACACGATACGGTACTGCATGAGATGGAGTCTTGTCTCCAAAAAGGCTTATGTGGATAAGTTTTACTTGCTCATTTATAAATTCCTTTAAGCCTAGATAAATCTGTCTCTGGCAGGGAACACTGGCTTAAACTGTGTTTTTACAAGATGTATTCACGTTCCGTGCTTCCACCCGCCCTCGCATGCACACCCCTCTTGGTTGTTCCAGCGCAGCCGTACAGCTCTCCTGCGACCCAGAGCAGGGACTGGGTCTGACTTAAAAATGCTAAAGGAGGAGGGGAATCTGACATGTTTTGCGGTTTTTGTTTTTCTCGGCGAAGCCAGATCTGATTCTCAGCGCGCCTGTGTAAACAGGCGTGCTGGCATCGCTGTAGGGTGGCAACGGCATTTCAAACAGGCACTACCGTGGGAGGCTCTGGGGGGTGAAATCATGTCATGGACTTACGGCGTGTCTCTGTGCGGGTCAGCCCATCCTCCTGTCACCGGCACAGTCATGCTGATTTTCTTTTCCTGCTTCATTCCGACCTCTTCCCTTTCCTGGAGGTAATAAATAGCCTTTGATTCATTTGTAAGCTTTGGGAAAATTAACGCATTCAAATATGGATGGATTTATGCAGGCAGTCTCTCCGGTTAATGGTGTTGGCACTGGCAGTTCCTTTTGAAGCTGTGTCTCCGAGACATTTACCTGCTTGCTTATTTTCCTTTTTTCTGCTTGGAAGCTTAGCAACCCCTTAATAGCTTCCTTTCCTCTTCACCAAGGAAGCAGAAGTACAAGTTGAAGAGTGCATCTGACAACACTGAACAAAAATAAGCATTTTTCTACTTTTTGCAACCTTTACCCTTTACCTCACCCCCCAAGTTAGTCTTTAAAATTTCCAGTACAGTAGCTGACCAAAATAGTTAAATTTTAAGTGCTTTGGAAAAAGCCTCCATCCTCCCTCTTCTTGACTTCCATTTTTTTTTGTGGGCCAATTATACTGATTTGTTCTTTGTCTCAGTTCTCTGCTGGGGTAGTTGCAGATACATCTCTTATGTGAGAAGGTGGCAGAAGCTGCCACTGTTATTACTGGGTTTTGAATATGCTGTGGTCTGGTATTTTCCTGCTTCTAGAGTTCTTTGAAGAGCCTGAGAACCAGTTGCGTGTGCCTTTTGAAGTCCTTCCTCTTGAGCGAGGCAGGAATCCCAGCTGGCTGTCCCCACTGATGCAGGAACCTGAGACCTTTTCCTTAGAACTGCATCCTGAAGAATGGATGTAGTAACACAATGGCCACCCTGTTTTGCTTATCTTTTTCCTTCAGTCCTTCTGCTCCTCCCAGCTCATTGAGGAGCAGCACATCAATGCATGCTTGAAACCATGTGAGATATCTGCGGTGTTGCTAGGATTGGCTTGCAAAAGAAATTGCACGTATCTTGTGTGCGTTGGGGTGGCCTTAGCCATAAGAATTGGTGATGGTCTGATTCTTAACTGCATTCAGGTTTTGATGCTTGAAACAGCTAAATTGGATAAAGTCGTACATAGTAATTTGAATTAAGCGAGATAAAATCAAGAGGAAAGGAAACAAGACCCAAGGGCCTTTAGCGTGCCTTTATTAAGACGGTAAACAAAATACATCTAGAAATTATAATTAAAGATCCACCTGAGTCTGCTTTTACACCTCTGATCTGAATATTACAGTTTCAAAGGGGAGGGGTTAGTCTGACTTCTCAGTTAACAGAGGAAAGAGAGATGGAAAAATGTGTGATTCACTGGTTAGTACATACCCAAAGTTGTCTTGTCATGTTAGTCTTTGGCTTATTTTGTACATGCATGATTGCAATTTCCCTTTTGCTTAATGCGTGGAACAAAACAGCGTTCCAGGACAACTGACAAAAAGGATGAGATGAGCGCAGTGTGCAGGTCGCTGCCACCCCTTGCAGTGGCTGATGGCTGCACCGGCTCGTCCTGCTCCTCCTGGCCGTCATAGCTGTGCTCTACTCTCACCTCCCCCTGCCCAAAGTTTTTTTTTGTTCTTTTTCAAAAAACACAGCTATTTGACCCCTGGGATATTTTAAGACTGTGCTAGTGCTGCGATACCTCAGGAACACGACTGCTGTGGATATTCTCTTTATCCAGGCTGTCGTCAACTGTTGCAATAAATTATAAGTAGCCTGTTAGGAACACGACACGGACTTTCCCCTATAAATCGCCAGCCCTCAAGTGCAGTCGGGTTCAACTCCATGCCTGAGCCTGTACAGCTTAAGAAAGTCTGGCTTTGTCTGACGGGTGGCGGCGACGTTGCATGTAGACTAACCAGACGCTGAACCCTTATGCATGTGTAACTGAAATGGTATTAATTGTGCTTACATTAGCTCTCCGCTGAATGCAGTCAGCCTGTCACAAAGCAGGGCGATGTTGGCAGCGGGGCTCTGGCCAGATCCCATCCTTTCCAGTTGCGGGGGGAAGCATTTCCTGGCCGGGATTTGAAAGCGGAGAGAGAGAAGTCGTGTTCCAAAGCTGTGCACAGAGCTGATGGGAGCTCGGGTGGTTGTAACTTAGGTGCAAGTGGGGGGAAATGAACGAGGGAGGAATGTGAACGGTGCATGAGATGCGAGTACGCTGACTCAAGCACAATATTACAAATCCAAGTATAAATATTTAAAATCTTTTATTTAACATCATTGTGTAATCAAATCCACTTGCAGTCAGAACATGAATGTAACTTCGCATAAATAAAGAACTCGAAAGTTATTTAGAAAACAATCCACATTTCATCAGCCTGGCAGTTTCCCCATCATATGTCGCTCTTTCAGTCCCTGCATTACTAGTAGCATCGCTTTTCAGTATGCTCTCCACAGGACAGTTCTGTAACCTTCAGTGGTCCCAGCTGTGACACCCTGTAACAGAGGCATCTCATGATGACTTAGTTGTCTGGCCTGATTTAATTAAGCTGCTTTGAGTGGGGAATGTGATCAGGAATGCTCTAGAGGCAAAGTGGAGTGTATTTGGAAGAGTGGAACAGAGAGCCCTACTCAAAACTAAGGGATAGCTCTTGGACCGATACTGCTATCTAGGCTGGTTTCGCTGGCATTGAATATTCAGTGTTTTGAAGGAGAGATGTCAGTTGGATGGGTATGTTTTGTGTGTGTTGTAGTAAGCCAAGTAGGTATGCAGAACTGATTTACCACTTGATGTTTGGCTCATGATGGGAGATTGAGCTTGAAAACAACAGCCATTTAGTCCCGAGTTTCTTCCCCAGTTACTTTTACTTTATTGCCTTTCTGCATTTTATTACAGCTGCAAAAGTGTACATTCGTCCAATAAAAAAGTGGCCTGTATGTAACTCCAGTCTCTGTGCAATTACCAGTGTAATAAAAACAGGTGATTCAGAAGCTCGTTATCAAAGCTGTAAATAAAGATCTACTGAAGGTGATCATTTTCCATGTGGAGATCTGATGGTCTTGGGCACGTACACGAAATCTGTGAAGTTCCCAAGTCCTGCTTCTGGCACCGACAGTGACTGCCGCGGTGGTGAGCGAGTTGCATCACTTCCCCCCTGGCTTCCGTGTTAAATAGTTTCCTCTATTAACTGGCCGAATAGTTTGTTTCCTCTAGAGTACTTCATCAGGAAGCTGCCAAACCTGACGTATAGTGGAGCCTGTCTTATTCTTTGACTAGTCACATTGAAGTTGG
Organism: Steatornis caripensis; assembly: GCA_013398225.1. Lineage (NCBI taxonomy): Eukaryota > Metazoa > Chordata > Aves > Caprimulgiformes > Steatornithidae > Steatornis > Steatornis caripensis. The sequence continues at coordinate 85,155 of VZSC01008970.1, read as the reverse complement.
TGGGCGTGCTTGTTAGGCTGTAATTAGACTTCGTTATGAGTAAGCAGCATCAGGCTATAAACATAATATCCTTCTGAGATGAGTGCTGCTTAAAAAATAAGTAACCTTCTGTTTTGTTTATCCAGTCTAGTTTAAGTCTAGTGAGCTTTCAAAATGAAACACTATATTGTGTGACTCTAATAATTTCCTGTAAATAGCAGCTGTTTCATACCGCATTTAGACCTGCCTTATACTTGATAAAAATGCATGTGCATTTTGCACTGACATTGCCTTTGCTTACTAATGTACAGTTTCTAATTCAGATTTTTTATTCAATGTCTTTCTTTTACCAATTAGCTCTTTCTGTTTGCTCTTCGCCTCCAATACTTACTCTCATCTTGCATATTACTGTTCCTTCCGAAACACTTACTGCTTACATTCTGTGCTGTACTTGCAGTACAAACATTTTCATATATGATATAAAATAGAGCTACGTATTTCAACCTTTGCATCAGCTAAACATGCTTAGGGAGTCCTGATTTTTCTTCAGGATTTTTCTTCAGTCCAATTTCTTCTTCTGTTGTCTTTTCCTTTTGCTTCCCATGTGTTATCTATGAAAGCTGCTGTGTCTGAATACCCTTTGCTAACCTTGTGCCTTTTCCTAGTACTTGGGAGAATATGACAGGGTTAGGAGGTAGGTGATGACCATCAGTGAGGCTCGGGAGCAGATGAACGTGATCCTGTTTGTAGAAGTGCAGACTGAATTATTTTAAACTAGAAAGTCAGTTACAGAAATTCTAGTTGTCCAGATACTTCCCTCAAGCTCTCTGTGCTGTGTAGAGCTGTGGCGGCATGCTGGCAGAGCACGCGTGAAGCTGCCTATATTGCCTAAAAGTTGTATGCTTATGGCAGTTTGGAACGTGTTGGCTGTCCTCCCCTTGCCACCTCCTGTCCCGTCACCTGTCACATCCTTTTCTCCTGCAGCCGTGTGGTGTTGCACCATGTGCTGGTTGTGCCGTGAGCCGTGCAGCTCGGCTGTGAGCCATCGCCGGGAACTGAGCTGGCATGGAAAAGGAGAAAAGGAAAGGGCGAAGGGTTTTTTTCATCGGTGTCAGATCCTTGCTGGGTATGACTCGCGGGGAGAGGGAGGGGAGGGCGGAGGTGATGAGGAATGGAAATTTTTCAAGCCGATGTGCGGCTCTCACTTCGAGCCCTAAGATGATGGTCTGAGAGTATGTCAACCAGTTATAAATGATTGACTTACTGCCAGCTTAGGCGTTTCTGCGCATAGCTTCAGACCCTTCCGCTTGTTTATATGTGCTTTTAACAAAGCGAATATGGTTAATTTAATCTATTTTTATGATGTTGTTGGGACTGCTCAGGACAACGCGTGGTCAGGTACCAGCTCTCTGCTAATAGGTTGCAAGTTTTGAACAGGCACAAGAAGGAAACTGCTTTCACTTCTGTGCACGCTCCCCGAGGAGCTGCCATACCATCTCCTCCTGGCATGAGATCCCCCCGGCCTAGGTGCGTTTCTTTAGGGATGCAAATGGGAAGAAGTGTGTGAGGGCAGGTCTCTGTGCAACGCTGTGTGGAGGGTAGCGGCTTCCCCCGCAGTGTTTAGGCTGTGCTCGTGGGTCGGATCCATCACTCTTCTCCTGCGCACTGGGGGAGGCTCGTAGCATGCCCCAGGGAGCACCGTGAGAAGGGATGGATGGAGGAGGTGTTTTTAAATGCAACACTGTGTTGTTTGAAGTCAGCTTTCGTTGAAGTTGTATGTGTGCCTCTAAAATTTTCAGGTGTTTAGATACTTACTTAACAAAAAGGTGGGGTTTTTTGAGCTAAACTTGAAAGAATTCTTAGGAGAAAGAGCCATCTTCTAGTCCTGAAGACTAATTACTGGGGCTTTTTGTTTTCTCAGGCGTCTCATCTTCTTAGAATAAATACTGCGTTTTCAGAGCACATTTCCTTGCTTAGGATTTCACTTGTTGGGATTAGCTATTGTAGTGCTGTCACCTACCCCGCGGGGTTGCTCCTGCTTGGCTGCACGGGGGAGAAAAGGGAGAAATTACTGCAGCTTGCAGAGATGCTTTGCCCTAATTATTATTCTTCATTGAGAAGCAATTGTCCGCCTCGGTACTGACCGCTGGAAAACATGCATTTGTGAAGTATCCGCTCCTGGAGATCCAGGGTGAGAAATGGCCCATATTCAGGTATTAGTAAAGTTTGTAATGCAGGTACTCCAGGTGTAAGTTTGCTGGTTTTTGCTCTTGCAAGCCTTCATGTTTTTTGAAAGTGTGGGGGGAAAAGTTTCTTTTTATTAGGTTTAGTAAAAAATAGGATGTCAGTGCATGTACAGCCTACTTTTGGAGCAATCAGTATGGCACCTGCTACGTGGCCTTGACAGAAGCACTGTTTTTTATTTTCTGCAATTTAAGCACAGTAAAATGCTGTCAGATAAGGTCTAGCAGGATCCCGTAAGTTTGATGAGGCCCTTTTCTTGCCTTTTTCTTCCCTGCTAAGCTGCTCGGTATTCCAGCGTTCTCCAAACTTTTGCATGCTGTGAAGTAACGAAGCAGAACATTAAATCTTTTAAATCCTAAGAGTGCTGGCAATCCACTGAGCATTTCACAGCACTGTTGTCAGCGAAGAATGCATGTGTGTATTCTCCACATTGTAATCCTTCGAGTGTGAAATTAGATCTGCTGCCGGTTTCTTTTTCTTTTCCTTTCTTCTTTAATTCTTTTTCATATCAAATATAATATGTATTTTAATCACCCTATCTGTTTCTGGATATATAAAGCAAGGGATTACCCTTTTGGTAAGTAGGTTTCCACTCTTTTTAGTAGTACAGCTTAATAGTACACTTTAAATAGAATGAATGGTAGCGTGAAGAGTTATAGGCTCTTTTTCCCCTTTATTTTTACAGTGGTAAATATTCAGTAGGAGCCCAAATGTCAGTCCTATACTTACCTATTTATATTTCAAAATTCTACTTTAATAGTATATGGGCTTTTTAAGACGAAAGTTGGGCTTAATAGGTGTTTTCAGAACATTACTAAACATAATTTTATAACAACTTCAAATGTCAGTAGCACAGTAATTTCAGGATGTATTAAATAGTTCTTTTCCTTTACTCTGTTTTTGTTGATCACAAGCGTTAACTCACAAGTCTTTTTTCCCCTCAGTTTAAACAAGTCAGTAAGCTTTTTATATCTGTGTCTTCAGCTGTGAAACGAGACCAATGCTTACCTGGCACATCATGGAGTAACGTGAAACTGGTTAGTGCTTGAGATTTAGAAGCGGGCCGGGGGAGCATGAAAAGTTAGTGTCTGACGTTAGTAGATGGCACAGATATACAGTTATCTGCAAGGATAAAAATATACAGATGACTGGAAAGACATGAATGAGATTGAATTGGATTAGTTTGACTAAAGGGATCTAGTGGTGCAGATGGCTNTCAGAACATTACTAAACATAATTTTATAACAACTTCAAATGTCAGTAGCACAGTAATTTCAGGATGTATTAAATAGTTCTTTTCCTTTACTCTGTTTTTGTTGATCACAAGCGTTAACTCACAAGTCTTTTTTCCCCTCAGTTTAAACAAGTCAGTAAGCTTTTTATATCTGTGTCTTCAGCTGTGAAACGAGACCAATGCTTACCTGGCACATCATGGAGTAACGTGAAACTGGTTAGTGCTTGAGATTTAGAAGCGGGCCAGGGGAGCATGAAAAGTTAGTGTCTGACGTTAGTAGATGGCACAGATATACAGTTATCTGCAAGGATAAAAATATACAGATGACTGGAAAGACATGAATGAGATTGAATTGGATTAGTTTGACTAAAGGGATCTAGTGGTGCAGATGGCTTAAACAGCTGAAATTGTCTGCTCAGTGCTTGCCAGCATGATGAAGTCCTTACAGGGATACGGGACGGTCCTGTGTAATGAGGGGTGGAGAAGGTTCGGGTTCCTTTATGGAAAGTTGAGGTACTTGGAGATGTTCTTCCAAGGAAGCAGCAGGTAGTGCTTGTTGTAAATGTGTTTTGAGTTAGCAAATCTGTTCTGAGTTTATCTGGGGAGGCAGTTAGCGAAGGACGGGGGAAGGTGAGTGCGTGTGGTGCGTAGTGCTGAGGGGGAAAGATCACCTGTGGGCAGCTTTGGCGTTCTCATTTGCCAGAGCTGAGATGGACACGGAGGCAAGGTGCTGGTTTCTCTGTCTCTTAGCACAGGTGTGAGAAGGGCCATTTCTGGATGCAGTCGTTTGTTGGGGAAAGAACTGATTTTTTTTCTGTGTAAATTAGATTTCATGTTTGGGAGTAACATGGGTGTATTTCTAATCCCTGCTTATTGCAGGTAGATTTAAATAGGGCGTTATGTTTTTGGCATTTAGCTGACTAAACAAAAGTAAGAGTGTGTTTTCATGCTTGTAAAAGAACAAGTTGTCCTTGCTGTTCAGAATAATCTAGCTTTTTCATCTGAAAATTAAGTTAGTTTAAAAAAATTGTCCAAGCATACACAATGCACAACGTCTCCTGCTGTAGAGAAACATGACTATTCTTTGTTTTAAATGAGAACATGTATTCACTGATTTATCTTCAGTAAAAATGTAGAGATTATAATGTGATGAAGCTGTGAGAGACTTTGATGTAATGAATCCTGGAAGCTCAGGTGAGACTATGGAAAACTTGAACTTCCTTATACCGATAAGCTCACAGGGGCTGCAGACTAAGACTGGCAAAGAACAATGATTGTTTTTTCCTTAAAGCTGGTTTGCAAAAATATTTTCATGGTTTTTAAAATAATAAGTAAAAGCTTTGAGTATCCACAGATATCCTTGTTTAAGAGCAATCTAAGCTTCTGTTGTATTTAAAGTCTTCTGTGATCCTGTAATATGAATTCTGTGATTATGGGTAGGGTAGAAGCAGTATTTGTTGAAGCTGTATACTTTGCCTTGCTGTGGCCTTGCGTGTTTTAGTGAAAAGTGTGAACACTTGAAAAGCTGGAATTTCTTTTAAGCAGCAGTACTCTGAGGTTTCGCTTCCGTTCTCTTTAATCTGGGTGAATATGTCTAAACAGCTATGCTGACATGGCAGTCATCATCCAACTGTTTACCTTGTGCTGCAAAATAGAGGAAAGCTCATGAAAAAAATCCATTATTTGAGATTTATTTGACATACAGGTGTGTGTGGTTTCAAGATGCTGCTGTATTCCTTGTTTCCTGGAGAGTCCTATGTTTGGTACAATAATGGTGGCATTTTTCTCCTATGTGAAAGGCGTTGCTGTTAGCTATGCTTTTTTTTGGCTTCCAGAGACGTTTAATGAAGCTTTCTCTTTAAAATCCTGTGAGAGATAATATAGCAAGATCAGAGCGGAGCAGAGCTGTCTGTTTATCACTTTCCTTGCAGGGAGTCACAGGTGCCAGGCTGACTTCTTCCTCGCTGCCTGGTGTGTCTCACAGCAGTGATTTGCCTGCGACCTTTCCTGTGAAAGCTGCTGTACTCGCGTTCGTCTGTGTAGTTCTTGTTCACACTTAGTAAAGGTAGGTCCTTTGATGCTGTTGGCATGATTCTGTACTTGAGGGCCCTCGGCTGCACTGATTTGGTCATCATTAAAGCGTAATGAAGTCGTGCTTGTTCGCTCACTTGCTGACCAAAAGGCTTGGTGAGAACGTGCGTGTGCCTTTGTGTTAGGCATATCTCATACTCGGGATATGACTTTTGTTTTAAAGTTGAGCAATGAAACGTGGTGGAACCCATCATTCATGATCTTTAGAAGATATTTATTCCTGCATGGGACATTATCTATGTAGAGAAAAATTTGTAATTCAAAAAAGAAACAGGTCAGCCAGGTGCAAAAAACTCTGTATGTCTGCTGTGCTTTATAATCTAAACAGTTTTATGTTAAGAACATGATCGAAAAGACTTTGAAGACCTTTCCTTCCTCCGTTTTGAGGTGCTCATGATTTTTCCAGTGAATATAGCAATAAACTTGTTGATTGGACGGATTTTCTAATTCTCGTTACATTACCATTTTAATTGGAAAATGAATGAAAAGCTGTTATAACCAGGGGCAAGAGCAGATATGAAACAAGTGAGAATCCTGGGAGGGACTCCATCCCTTGCTGGAGTGGCCTTTGGTATGCGCTTTAGCAACACATTTAAATTATTCATATAAAAAACTTTGATATGAGTAATAACTGTTCAGTGGTCCTCCAATGATGTTCTTCTGAAAAATAAGAACTTTTAAAAACCTGGTAGGTTTTGAGACCAGATTTTGAATGCTTTAAAACAAAAGTTGCTGTTATATAGATGTAGTCTCATACCTAATAATATTGAGAACTCAGGAGTGCCTTCCAGTGATCACAACTGCTTTATAAACACTTAGTCTAATCTTGCTTCTGTTAAAATTAATGAGAGTTTTGCCACCGGCTTCGGTGGAAGCAGGCCACATCTCCGTAATTATTTGAGCTTCGCTTCACTGAAGTTCGGTAGTAATTGTAAAGCTAAAGCACAGGCACAGAGTCAGAAAAACAGATGTGAAATCCTGGCCCCATGGAAATTAGCTGACTTCTAATGTGGGTTTCCTCACAGAGATTTTAATAACCTACTCAACCGAGATAACTGCTGTTCTGTAGTTTTCTGTTTGTAAAGTGGAGGAAATGATACCATAAATCACAAGATGGTCATCGGGCTTCATGTATTAATAATCTCTAATGGAGTGTTAGATTGTTTTGTTTGACGCATGATGTGGATATGTAGATAGATTATTGAGTCTCTTGTAAATAATAAAGTTGTCTCTTCCCTATGTACTAATTCACTAGTGGAAACACAGCAGAAATAATTCTCCTTTATTAGGAGAAGGCATATTTAAGCAGGTACCAATGAATTCTTTTAAGGTATCTGTAGCTGGATGGCGGTTTCAGACAAGGATGTCTCCTCCTTGATGATCCTCATGGTGGTTTTCTTCGTATTTTTTTCCACGTACTGCAGGAAATTAAAGAATCGTGGCCCTGCCTCCATAGCATGTGCACGTAGTATGTGCTCTGCTTCTTCGTAGAAAACACCACGCTGTCACACGCTAACGATGACAGGTTGTGCAGGCTGTGTTACATCGAATCTCTCCTGACAGAGAACATGAACAGAGATGGGGCAGGCGTGGTGGTGGTAATCCTGCCAGTGGTGCACTGCTGGGAATTTGAGGCTTAGAGGCCGGCGTATAACTTGCCCCTTGCTCAGCACCTGGCCCAGGAGCTCTGCTGAGCTTAAAGATCAGTCGTGGGAGCTTGAGTGAGCCTTCAGAGGCTGGGCTTCCCTCAAGTCTGTGGTGAGATGCCATCCCCACCGTGTCTCACCACAGCCTTTCTCTGTGGCTTTGAAGAGGGAAGGTTGAGGGAAGTCCTGATTGATTTTGCTGTAAAGGTCTGGAAATTAGTATGCGAGTTATGAGACCCATAGGAATCATCAGCCAACCCTTGCATCCCTTTGATGACTTGCTCTGGCAGCGTGATGGAGCAGTGCTGCGGTGAGGGCTGTATATTCTGCAGTCCTGAAAGACACAAGAGGTGTTTTCAACATCTGTTAATGTAGCTTTAATGTACAGTCTATGAGCAAAGGCAAAACCAAATTAGAAATCTGGTTGTTGCAAAGGTCCATGGCAATGCTGAGTTATATCTAAAAGAAGACAGTAGGAATTGCTGCAAAATTATCATCTAATGTAGGCTGTAGGTTGGCAGCAGCCTAAGAAAGCCTATCTGTGAACTCGGTGTTGTCTCCTCCACTGCTGCGGTCCCACCCTTGCATCTCTGCTGAGCCATTTCAGTGAGCTGACAGAAATAGAACCCATGGGATAACACAACAGAAAAAAATAAGATGAATTTCGGTTGGGTAAGTGGCTCAGGAGTGGAGGGGAGACAGCAACTAGATCAACCTAAGCGGCACGAAATTGGGGCGTCGGGGCTTCCCTTTACTTCATTTCTCAGCCCTAACTAGCCGGTCTCTGCTCCGACTTGAGTGGGGCTTCGACAGGAGCTGCTGGCGGTCGGGACTGGGTGGGGGAGTGACTGCCATCGCAGTGGCTGGAGCTACATCTGAGCAGCGCCTAGCACTCACCCTCCAGCTCGTCGGTCTTCCTCTGCCCTTGACAGGCTTAGTTGGAAAGCGAAGCAATCTGGGGTGTGTTTTGAGCAAAACCTTGGCACCGCTGCCTGTTGCTAGCACACGTGTGCGTGTGATTGCACAAGGAACCAGGCCCAAGTGGAAGTGATGAAAACTGACCCACGAAGGTTTGATTTGATTTACTTGACTTTGCAGGGTTATTTTTGAGCCGGATCAGTTCCTTGGGCCTGTTAGCTGCCGGGTCGGCACCGGTCCCTGTCCCGTGTGGCTGTGGGTGGCGGCTGCTGAAGCAGTGCTGCCGCCAGACGTCCGCAGCTCGCGCTGCTCTAATACTTATTTTAATTTGTTTTGGCTTCCCTAGAGAAAGTAATTTGTTATGAAAACTTAAGCGTAATAACACTGCTTGACTAATTCCTCCCTCATTAACAGTATGGTGTGCTATAGGGACCTGGGTGATTCCATTTTTCCTCAAGAATGCTGGATTTCAGTAACCTCTGAGGCTGTCTTGGTGCTGTGTCTCTATTTCGGTAGTCTGCACTGAAATATTTGTTAAAGTTGTAAAGGAATGTTTGTTTCCAGTTAAATTTTCACGTTTGTATTTTAATAGGAATACTTAAATATTTTAAAGTACTTTGACCAGATCTTTTTGGAACACAGCGTTATTATTTCATTAAAGCTCAGTGCTACCGTGTCTCATAAAATGTAAGTTGCATTAGAAAAGTGAACGTCCCCAATTTTTTTTACAGCAAATGCCTTAATTTAGTTGTAGATCAATGGTAGATTTATTTTTTTAGAATATATGTACATATGAAGCAGAAAACAGGGAAGAAATACATCGATATGTAGCACTGCTCTGGTTTTGAAGAAGGTTTTGAAGAAGCATTTATGCCTTAGACAGCAGTAATTGAAAGGCCCACCCTTTACGAATGTGCTAGTTGTTATCTGCTCACTTTGACACAGATGAGCCAAGTTAGAGTTCAGCGGTAACTATATTAATTGGAAACATTGAATTATATTGGTCTTAATGTTTCCCCTTATAATTATGGGAAATACATGATCTTATTTGTGGTAGTGGTTGGCTACCCATATATCTAGTAATTATAATTGTTACAAAGAAGTAAAGCAGAAACACATGTTTTCTGATGCTACATGAATTTAATTTGGAATCTGTAACGATTGCAATGAACGTGCATTTTTGAAGAAGGTGAAGTAAACAAACAAAAAGATAAAAGGTTGGTTGGCAGGCTGACAACTTGCTAGAGTTTCTGCTGACTCCTCTGAGTTTCCACTGTGATCTCCTTCCTTTGAAAACAGGACAAACGGGTTCAAAATTATCTGGCTGTGCTGTCTAAATTGGCTGCTTTTCACTGTCACAGTAAATGAATTTTGATTAAAGAGATGCTTTGAGGAAAGGTGGTGACAGATTTATGCTCTGCAAAGCTTTACCTGGTGACCTGAGTCTCCAGGCCTGGATTTATTCTATATTTAGAATGGAACAATTAAATATAGCAGGAATAACTGAGGTTTTTTATTACAACTGTGTAACATTTATGATTATGCAGATAAAGGGCGCACTTTGGTTTATGGATGAAAGCTTTACACTTTTTTTTTTGTGTCTGTGTATAAAAGTCAGGTCAAGGTCCAAGCACACAGATTCTAACCTAAGTATGTATGTTTTATATTTCATAATATGTTTTAAATCAAACATAAGTAACAACAGAGAATGTTGCTGAGTAAACTTAATTCACTGAATGCTTAGAAAATGCTTAGAAAAACAACTGACAAAGTGAGTTGTAAAAATAAGGCAGAGTCTCAACTTCTTTCTTTTTAACCAGGACTAGTGAAGAGAAACTTTACATGGAAGTCTTCAAAATTCAGATTTACAATAAAACCAAGTGAGTGTCAGTGTTCTCGCAATTGCGCACTCCAGATGGAGGAGATTTATCAACTGAAGTATACGTAAGAACATTTTAAAAAATGAGATTAAATATTTTATGCGTTCCAGGGGCAGCATCTCCTTTTGGATGACCTTTTTATTAGCTGCTTTGTATATAGGACTTTACCTACTGGGTAGATTTAAATAGCGTACAATATATGGAAGGAATGGAGAATGTATCTTCGTATGTGCATAAATACATATAAACAGATACCTGATGGGAGTAATTTCCTGCAGAGGGAAGATGCTGACTGAATACACTCCTATCTTGCACATTGATTTTTTTTTTTTTTCCTGTGTGTTGTATGTGCGTTTTATAGAACAGCAATAGCCTTTGGTTAAGTCATCTGGCCATTGATTGCTTTCATATCAATGTAAAGCATATTAAAGAATTTACTATAAGTGATAAGAATAGTGAGTTGCCAATAGTATTTTCTTTCTTAGCGGCAGTTAAAACAATTTCATTAATATTAATAAAAATCTGCAACTGTAAGTTCCTTATGTGTTGCAAGTAACTCTTCCACTTGAGATTTTGGTTTGGGGTAAACATGAATTTTGGACTTTAACTGGGGTCTCAAAAAGAAATACTTCTCCCCCTTCTCTCAGTTCTTCAGCAAGATTTTCAGGTATTTGATTGTGGATTTTAGCTGGCTCAGACAACCTTATACACAAAGGCTGTTTTAAAGGAGGAAATCACTACATATGGGTATTCTTAAAATTTGTATAAATTTCAGAACTGGTACAATGCTTGTGCAAGTTTTGATGGATGTGTTGGTTAACATGCTGCATGTGTGGATAAGGATGGTGATGTATTGCTGTGCAGTTTGTCAAGATACCATAAGCGTTCGCTACCTTGGTAGTGCCCATGCCAGACCAGATGTGGGCGAGAAGAGAAGACAAAGATGGACAGAAAGCAGCGCGNGTGCAAGTTTTGATGGATGTGTTGGTTAACATGCTGCATGTGTGGATAAGGATGGTGATGTATTGCTGTGCAGTTTGTCAAGATACCATAAGCGTTCGCTACCTTGGTAGTGCCCATGCCAGACCAGATATGGGCAAGAAGAGAAGACAAAGATGGACAGAAGGCAGCTCANACACAAAGGCTGTTTTAAAGGAGGAAATCACTACATATGGGTATTCTTAAAATTTGTATAAATTTCAGAACTGGTACAATGCTTGTGCAAGTTTTGATGGATGTGTGGGTTAACATGCTGCATGTGTGGATAAGGATGGTGATGTATTGCTGTGCAGTTTGTCAAGATACCATAAGCGTTCGCTACCTTGGTAGTGCCCATGCCAGACCAGATGTGGGCGAGAAGAGAAGACAAAGATGGACAGAAAGCAGCGCGACTGCAATGACTCTGGCAGGAAACGGGATTTTCCCTGTGCTGCCCAGAGCTCTGCTATGGCTGGGGGGGTGGCCAAGTTGGCCATCACGCGAAGAGGTTCATCTCTGCGGTGCTAGGGGAGGCGCTTGCTTCTCACTCAGAAGTCCATAAGCAGATCCCATGTTTCTACTACAGCCTGCCCAAATTTAAAAACCCTGGAGTTCCTTGCGCCCATCGTTTGGTAAGAAGACAGACTATTTTTACATGCAGTGCATAAGGCCAATGTTACACAGTCCAGGAGTATTACGAGAAAGTGTTGGTATGCGTAAAAAAAATACATGTATGACCAAGTTTATATTAATGCATTTATGTGAAAAGTTGTTTTTAAAAAAGAGTTCATATTGCATCAAATCCAGGTTTAAACAATGAAGTCCAAGATTCTCTAGTTACTGATGAGTTTCTTACATGGTGCTATTGTAATTTTTGGAAGAGAAGCAGAAGTGACTTCATTTGAATCAAGGGGTATGGCTTTTTTCCACTGTCTCCTGGAACTGGTCTTAGAGAGAAACACATGGAGTCCATATCCCTCCACAAAACTACCAAGGATCCACATTTACAGAGCCCTCACTGAAATGTGCTAGTCCTTCTCAAATAATTAAAACTGAGAAATGAATTGCCAGTTTTCTATACAGTTTTATAAACTGTATGCTCTGCTTGACAACACTTTCTTTCTCTTTAGCATGGTAAATTTTTTAAAAACATAGATTAGAAGCCAGTCTGGTTGACAGTTTCTAGGAATATTCTAGGCCTTAGTACCAGAGGTACTTGAATTGAAAATTGAAATCTGTTCAATTTATTTACATTAATTTCCCCCAGAGGGGAAGAAATAAGCAGCAGAGTGCTATGTTAGCATAGCCAGGCTTTCTAGTGCTTCTGCTTACTCTCCCTGTAGAAAATGAGTTGATAACATGAGTGATCGTGTCTGGGAGAAATATTGGATGAGTGGAATGGTGAAGAGAGGTTGGAGGGAATGGTAGGGGGATTGCTAGTTCAAAGAAGCCACTGGCAGGTGGTGAAACGGAGACTTGTTTGGGGAATTTTTGAGTGACTGGAGAGGAGGCTGGCACAAATGAAGCTTCTGAGGGGTGGGAGGATGAAGCATGAAGGTTGATGGACACAGTGCAATTGGCCTAAAGAAGCTATGACATGTATGGCCTCAGATATTTCGTCTCAAGCATGCAGTTCCTTCCTTGCCACATCAAGCGGGCTTGGGACACTTAAGCCTCAGGGGCAGTAAGTGTCCGAGAACTCCAGCTTTGGTTGCTACGGCTCTCTGTGGGAGAGCCCATTTTATCTCCACAAAAAACTTGATTTTAGTGTCACGTCCCTTTGCATGGACTCGCATGCTTTTGCTGGAGGCCATCTGTGTTCAGGGAGCAGGCTGCTGGCTGCGCTGGTGGCACGAGGTAGAAGTCAATAAAATCTGTGTTGCTTCAGGTTCATTTATAGGCAAGGGCTTGTTTGCAGCTGTGGCGGGTAAATGAAACCGTGCAGCATCTTCCTTAGCCCGTGACGGGGAGCATTTGCGCCATGGGGCATTGCAAGTGGCTTCCCCTGTAAATTTGTCCCAAATTATGGTGAGGTAATGTTGGGCTGTTTCTTAGAGGCAGAGGTAGGGCCGTACTGCTGAGAATTTAGAAAACGGAATATAATAGAAACCAGGCTGAAATGACATCATTATTTTCTGTTTCATAAGCACACGCTACGTGTGAGGACAGTGCGCAGATGTAACTTGCTTTGGTAACTTGCTGTGTAGGCTTATGGGCTCGGAACATCGATAATTAAAGAGGTTGGTTTTATTTTGAACTGTGTTAAAAGCTATGGAAGCATGTATCAAACTTTTAAGTTACATTTCTGCAATGTTTAGGGTGTTCTAGTCATAAAAATTCACTACTTCAGTACTTAGTGTTTTAAGTTTTTTTTTTTTATTACTCTAGCAACTAAAAAAAAAGGAGCAAATTGTTTCCAGACATTTTTTTCACTATGATGAAGACCTCTGTTGATGTTTTCCTTTTCTTTATTTAATCTTTCTCTTTCTTTTCTTTTTTCTTTTTTTTTTTTAAAGTGCAATGTGTAGGGAGGTATTTTGATTTCATCCTCTTGCTAGAAAGTTGGAGCAGTAAACTTTGAACACATTTAGTTTCTTGCCATCAGGATTTCATGCCAACGGTGTCTGATACCACCAAAAAAAAAAGAGAAAGATTAAATCTCTGGAGAGATTTCTAATGGTTTGTCTTCGTTTACTCCTGTATTCCAGGCGAGACTCTATTGTGTCTAAGAGCAGGATTGAGACACGCTGCTTGAATCTGCTGATTGCTAGAGAACAGCTTTGCTAGATGGAACATGACACATTCCATAGGTTTCTCCCTTTTATGGTCTCAGTTACAAATAGTTTTTTAGCTTCGGTGCGGTTTAGTGAATGTATTCTGCTTTTAAATAGACATTCAGCATATGTATGTCTGCTTAACAAACAGCCAACAAGCCATAGATCAGATCAAGAAATAGTTGTTCAGTTTGACTATACAATCATACTAAATGGAGCTTATTTTTCCTTGTATGTCTTTTCTCCTGTTTGCCAAAGTTCTTGTTATTTAATATTATCCCCACGTTTCCTGAGAACCTCCCGATCAAATGACCAGGACCCTATTTTGGTCTTTTGTGTTGGTGATTCAGAAATGCCGTAAATTGAGAAGAAGAGGTAATTAAGCAGTAACATAAATACAGCGGAGATGGTAGCTGTAGCAGACTGGGACCAACGGTGATTTATAGTAGTGCATAGCTTGTGTTTCTTTACAGAAGATTTGTGTTTCAGAGCAGTGAAAGGGATCAATAAAATGGAAGAAATTTTTCATTTTATATCATATGAATAAGGCTGTGCTGAGTTCTCAAAAAAAACCCCAAACCAACTCAAACCCAAACCAACAACAAAACCAAAACAAACCCATGTCCAAATCCCCCACGCTTGTAAAATCTTGTCTCTTCAAGGAAGCTTTAGGTCAGAGGCCTTATGTGGGCGAGGGAAATGCTCCCCTCTTCCATCCCCAAACTGTGGCATCTCTCCTGTGGGCAGAGGGTCATCTTCATCCTTGTGATGGAAACATCAGCTCTTATTCTGCTGTTTTTTGGTTTTTTTTTTCTTTCAAATCCCCATTAGTAAGCTCCTGTGTAGATCATTGTCTTCCTTTGCGTGGCAGAAGCATGTGATGTTTGTTGTAAATGTTCTAGACTGTTGTTTAGTTCTAGTTCTAAGGCATTATTTAGTTCCAAGGTATCATGATTCGTTTTGAGTAACTGACTCTTCTGCATTACATATCTCTTTCCATCTGTGTGGTCATTTGATCATAAAAATGGAAAAAGCAATAGGAGTTGACCACTCTGGTTTTCAAGGCAAATCTACCAATTGATGGCTTAGTTTATTCCATTGCAATAAACATATTTTCAATATACTCTGATTTATCTAGTCAGGCATTGATGCTTCTGCTTTCTCACCCCTCTTAATATATTGGCTTAGTTTCCTGTAAGAAAGGACAAAATAAGAAAATGCTGGTTTATAGCAGATAAAGGTCACTTGGCTAAATTGGTAAGCATGTTTCATCTTTGGATACAAAGTGTTAAATGTTGCTTTGGTCCCCTCTTGCTTTTTCTAAGGATAAAAGCAGCTTTTTTTGGAAGCTGATCTGCAAACTCAGTAGTAAGCTGTCTCTTAGAGGAAAATAAGGAAACAAACAAGAAATTTTTCAATGGGAACTCGTGGTTTAATCTTTCACACCATGCAATATAAAAATTGGTAAGATCATTTATGGGTGACCTGGCGTCAGTAGGTGGCAGTGATTGAATTTTTAGTCTCGTGTTCTGTCCTAAATTCATTACTGATGCAGGAAAAATGAAACAGGAGAGAAGGAAAATAGATGAAGTATAAATCTTGTGACAGTAATTGATAGCTAGGTGGAGGCATCCATCCGGAGCTGTCTGCTCACCCTTATACACACCCAGCTTTGGGTGATTCAGAAAGAGACTTCTTTTACACAGAGCTAGTGAAGAAAGGGAGGGAGGTGGACTTGCTCGTGGTGATGCCATTCTGGTCATCTCAGATGTTGCTTACTTTGTGCTTCAAAACCTTATGATGTTACGTTTTTCAGAATGAGAGCTTTTAGAGATAAAGTTGGTTGGTTTGGGTTTTTTTTTAAGTTTGATTAAAATCCGAGTTCAATCAGTGATGAGAGTTTTTGAGAATCAAGATCAGATTTTCAGTAAACTCTTTGAATAAAATAAAATAAGTATTGTAGGACAAGAATTTTAAGTTTCATTAATTAGCTTCTGAGTGAAATAATTTTAATCACTTGTACTTATGTTTGGCTGTGTGTTTTCTGGGAGGAGAGTGTGCATTATTGGTTCATACTGGCTAAGTTTTTACCACACAGAAAGCTTTCTTACTTGTTTTGATACAGTTGCTGCCTCAGTTCTTGCTTCTCTTCTAACACTTGGGATCTTGCAGTAGTTTTGTTAGCATTCTTATCCTAGCTACTTGGTGGTGAGCAATTACTTAGTAAATTGTTTTCCCTACTAAGGGTGTGCACCCAATTATCCAACAATGAAAAGCCTGTATTTTTCTTGCTTCCACCCTGATGGGGCATCGTCTTGACAGGAGTGACATTAAAATTATTGTATGCAAGCATTCAGCACCCTCCCCAGGAAAGCATCCTTATCTTGCTTTAACCACATTCCTTCAGTGTAACTGCTTCCACTACAGAGAATTTGGCTAAGATCTTCCCACCTGTAGAAGTGTGTTTAACCAAAGCATTCGGGATCTTGAGCTTACTCGAAAAAAAAAAAGAAATACAAAAATAAAAAGGATTTTTTTAATAGCTCTTGAGGTTTGGACTTGTATGATGTTTGGGTTGTGTGAATTTCCCCCATCCCTCAAATTAAGTTTAGAAGTTTTCTCTTTTCTTTGAAGATAAAAGATGAGACTCTTGCCCAGATATGTGACTCCCGAGAACCGGGATGTGGGAAGAAGCAGCACAAATATGATTCACCCTGAATTTTGCAGAAATTGGCAGCACTGTGAAAGGCAGGGGGGAATGGGTGCACATGCATGGTGTTCCTCCTCCCTGTGCAGAGTGGGAGTGTGGTCGCTCTGTGCTACCTTGCCTTCCTCAGCTTGCTTTCCCACTTGCACTATCCTGGGAAGCTGCATATGGAGATGGAATGATACTGGAGAAAATGTTTGATGAGGTTAAAGATATTTTCTCATGTGTCAGTGTGTGGCTCTGACTAACAGTGTCCATCACCGGAGAAGAAAGCAGTGATTATGGAGAGGCTGTGGGATGAGGGGAGAAGGCAGGAAGGAGGCCAGCCTCCCTTCGAGGAGATGGCAGACCCGGTTTTACAGGTGGAACCTGCAGGGCAACTGCAGACAAACCTCTGCTGAAGACATGCAAAGGCAACAGCCCTCTCTAAGCTTAAAACTACCTGTTCGTGCCTAAAGGATGAGTGTCTGCCCAGTGGACCTGCTGCTGAAGGCAAGGAGGGTATTTCAGGCTGCACCTTGAGCTGTTTTTTCGAGAAGGGGTGTGTGCGTGTATGTGTCTTGGTGGAGGAGTGAGCTTATGTCCTCACCTCAGCTGCGAGGCGGTGACATCTCTTTTCCATCAGGGCTGGAGGGCCGGGGATGCCTGTCCTGCCCTCTGCTCACATGAACGACTTGTCCTTTCTTGTCCTTTTTTTCTTCTTTTCCGTGCTTGCTGCTCTAGCACAGAAATGTATTTTCTGCCCTGTCTTGTGGTGGCTGTCTGCAGTAAGGTCTGAAGGTGAAGGTTTCCATTTAAAAAAAAAAAAAAAGTGTTGAAAGCCAAGCAGCAGGCAACAACTTTGCCAAGGGGACCTAGAGTGAAAAATTTGTAAAGGAAATCAGGTTCCCTGGAATTAAGGTGGAAATACATTTCCACTTAATTTCATCAGGCTGCCCTAACAAATTGTAATGTCTGTAGTTGGCTGACAATGTAGAAATAACCCATGAACTAAAAGAAAAGTTTACTTCAGAAGGCAGCTCTCTCAAATTATTTCCCTTGGCTTCGTCTTCTCCTGAATTGGGGAAAACATAACAGTGTTTCCCTTTCTTGATCCCTGTCTTGGCTGGTTGCTGAGATGCTTTTGGACATAATGAAAACTTCTTAGCACAGTAGAGAACTTCCAACATAGCAAAAGTGATTGCCAAACCTAAAAAAGAGAAAAGTCTGCATCCAGTAATGAACTTCCTGTGATCTTGGATGCCGTATCCCTTTTGTGCTGTGGCAATGACTTTTCCACATGTGTTTTAAAGTGTTTTGAATTTTTTTCGGTGACATAATTCAGTAAATGTTCTGAGTGCTCTCCTTGCCCAACTCTGACCTCACCCCTCTATGGACCTTCTTTAGTAATTTTTCCTGTGTTAAAAACTACCAGGGACTTCAGGCATCGTCTTCCCACATGCAGTGAAAATAAAGCACTATTTAAAAACAAAAACAAACAACAAAAAAAGCACCGCGCCACCCCAAACCACCCCACCCCTGCAAAGAGATTTTGCCACGAAGAGAAGTTTTTCTGTCTGAAAACCAAAGGGGTTTTTTTGGAGGTACAAGTTTAACAGGGATCCAGGAAAACACTCTGCTCTAACCTTCTTCTCTTTATCAATACCCTGAATTGTCCAGAAGAGAACTGGAGAGTTTGGAGAAGCCCCTGGACAGATGTAGTCTTGAGGGTACGGCTGGTTAACCTGACCCGCTGCGCTTCTGAAGAAGTTCCCGTTCTTTCAGTGCTCCTGCCCGCCCTTCTCCTTCAGCTTGTTGTCCCTTCGGTCACTTGGCTCACTGCAGTGATTGGGGTGAACTCCCAGCATTTCTGAAAGGCCGCGGCTGCAGTGGTGCAGTGTCCCAGGCAGACCCTGAAGCTGCTGTGCTTGCGTGTCAGGAGCCCTGCGGTGCTGCAGCGCAGGAGCAAGCACGCAGAGGGCAGGGAAAGAGAGGGAATTTATTTTCTGGCTTTCCTTGAGAGCAAAAGAAAAGGTACTTTACTTTGGAACAGCCCCACCTGAGGGGAGACGGTGTTGACTGCTAAGGTTTTTTTCTGAGGTACTTGCAGTGACCCCTACAGCAGCCCGGAACTGGGGAGCCAAAAAGGAGCTGCGTTGTGCATTTGTTTAGTTGTTTTGTAAGTGTCTATAAAGTCGTGCTTTTTTTCTCAATTTATGGTGGGTTTGGTGGTTTTTTAAAGAGAAACCGTGCAGGATACTAACTTGACAACTAAACTGCGTCTTTTAAGATGGTCCGTTCATTGCTGAAGGATGCTGGCATGTACCGTATATTTTAGCGAAGATGTGATTTTGTTTTGGGTTTGGTTTTTTTGTTGTTGTTGCATAATCTTTAGAGCTGTCAGTCTGTTGCCTTTCGCTGGCCCTAAACTAAACAGAATAGCTCTGGACCCTGTATCCAGAGCAGCCCTTCATAAATGAAGGTCAGTTGGGTGTAATGGTGTAACAACAAGCCTGTGGAAACAGCCTTAGACCAAGGCATCTTTTGTTAACCAGAGGAACATTAACTACACTGAGAGTCCCTGAAAGTGGGTGGTTTCTACTGCCAAGCTCAGTAATGCTTTGTCATAATGAAAAAACAATACTGTCTGCAAGTAAAGATGGAAAGCGTCTCGTCACATCTGTTTGTCTAAGCTTGGGAAAAGGTGTCACTGGATGAGAGGAGCGCAAATCCTGCTGTGGCTGTGCTCGTACTTGAAGGGAAAGCTTTAAGCGCCAGCAAACGCCAAGGCGTCTTTCATGAAGTTAGTTTTAATTTATTTTTAGACTTGATTAATAGTTACTGCAATATTTGCCTTGCACATTTTTTAATGGAATGCTTTAAAAAACTTGTTTAATATGTGATCCCTTCTGTGTAATTGTGCTCTCATACAATGTCTTTGGTGAGAATGAACTAGCAGAGTTTTACCCAGAATTGTTTGGAAGACACCAGTGTGGAAAGCAGAGATGACTCACAGTGCCTTGGGGGAAGAAGAGCTAGCAATTAACCACAGAGCATGGCATTATCTCTATGCCAAAGCTGGCTGAGAAAGCCAGCATGTTTTCCACTCTGCTATTTCAGGAAAAAAAGTACCACAGAGAAATATTGGCTCTTCAAGCAATCTTGATAATCTTGTCAACTTGATGAGTTTAGAACAGGTAGCATGGGAGGCATGTGAATCAAAAGAAGGTGGTAGTTCCCATCTAGAAACCATTGTTATTTTTATTTGATGAATAAATACACATGAAAGATTCTTACTTGCCAGCGGAGTCCTCCGGGTGAATAAACTTGATTGCATAACAGGAATGTGGTATGTGATAGAGCACATGATTAGATAATAAGTATTTCTGCATAAATTTATTTTCTATGTAATCCCTTGTGTCTTTACTCTTATTTCTTTAAGAATATCTGGCATCTATTGGCATCTATATGGCATCTGTTTCTACGACTGGCGGTTTGCCAGACCCCTGTAAATAAGGAATGTTTATTGCAAGTGAAATAGTAAGTATCTCTTTCTTCTCAACATCATTTGTTTTCCATTTGCGTTTAGTGCAGTTGGGTTCACGTTGATGAAGGAAGGGTGCCTGACTTTACAGGCAGAACTAGGTGAAAAACACAGCAATTAAATCTTCATTTTGATTTCTTTACAACAAAAATATATATCTTTTAAGGCATACATTGAATATTTTCTTTTGGGGATGTGCTTTATGTAAATTAGTTTGACAGTTCCTTTTACATCTAGTGGCCTTTACTTTTGCTTACACAGAGAATACAGTAAGAAAGGGGTTAGCTTCCATTTTGGGTCCTACTTCTTTTCCTCACCCCTCACCGCCGGAAAGATGTCGAGACATACTGCTGTTGTGGTGCACTACCCTGGGACCTGGGCCTGATCTCGTGGGTATCTTCTGCTGCTCCACCACTTCGTACCTAAATGTGCAAGCTCAGTTACTGAGCTCTAGCCATGTTCCTTGTTTCTGCCAAGGAGAAGGGGAGAGACCTCATGAAATACTGGAGTTGGCATAGGGGCTGCCAGCTGTGCCAATTGCTTTACTTAATGTAGTGAAAAGAAGAAAAAGACGGTGTAGATAGGAGCAGTATTTTGGCATTGGCCATACAAGGAGTCATGCTGAAGGAGGTGTTTAGGAGTTAATGATGCATCAGGACTGATACTTGGTTTCCAAGCATCTGAAGAGGAAAGCTTTGAAGAACCTTGGTGATTGAGGAGCTTAGAGTTGCTTTCAGGCTAGCAGGGTATTGCAAACAGATTGTCTTGTGGGCAGGAAAAAGCCCTAGGTGAAGACTAAGCTTGTAATTTACTCCTCTGGTTAATAGTGAACTGTCAGGGTGACTTCATTTTAAAATGACTATCAAGGTGTGAATCTTCTTTGCCTTGATGAAACCGCCTGAAATAGCGATCGGTGGTTGGCACTGGCTGTGAGAAGTCAGTAAGTCTGCCTTCTAAACTCTGTCCTCCTTGGGAGAAGTTGATTTGGGGTGTTAGTATTGTGGGAGACATCCACTGGGCTCTCAACAGATTAGTATCTGATGAACAAACATTTTTTACACCTATAATTTCAATAATACGCGATTTCTCTGTTTACCCCTACCACCCTGTATTTCACTAAGTGGTACGCCAGAAGACGAGCTCTCTTTAGAAATGTAAACAAGAAGCTGCGGTGCAGATTACAGAAGGCTGCAAAGCCTTGACTTGATTTTCTCTGTGCTGTGCGCAAAGAGCAACGATTTAAGAATTGACACTCTCGGTTTTTTAACTGAGACTAAGCAGCTGTTCTCTTGAGGCTGATTATTTCACATGCCAGTGGTTGGGAGATAGCATCAGATTATTCCTGCTGCTAGCGCGAATGTCCTTGCTTATCCTGTCTTCTACTGAGGATGATTTGGGCTTTCGTTTTCCCTCCTGTCCTCACCTTGGTTTGGCAGCTGATGAACAGGAACCCTTCCCGTGTGTCAAATGTTTTGTGTAGGGTCTGCTGAGGGGACTACAGGCTCTACGAGAATGACCCTGCGTATTATTCTTTTGTATTCTCAGGTCTTTTTTCCACCTAAAAACTGCTTTTGGCAGGGGAAAATGTTAAGATGTTTCAGGCTTGCAAAAAAAGAATTAAGGTTGATTTCAAGCCTGTGTTACGGCACAAGGGGAAATTGCGGGGGCGGGGGGGGAATTTTGTCATTGGTCACAGTTGGTGTTCCTGCTGAATACGTGGATGTGTACATATGGTGTGAGCACATGCGCAGGCACTCTGTGTAGAGAGAGCACGTACACATACTTAGGCCATATGTTCATTATTTTAGAAGTTTCGTTTTCTCTTGTATTTTTATCAAGCTTTTAACAGGGCTATTTTAATTGGGATTAAATATAACTATGTCGGTCAGTAATGAAGACGCAAACTCTGTTTTCTTCCTCGCTCTCTGTGTGTCAGCAACATTCCTCGTGCTCGTCCTCTGCCTAGAAATGAGTTTCTTTTAACCTAGAGCCTATTGTGAGGAAGAGCGGAGATTACAGCATTCCTCCAGGCGTGGTGAAGCTGGGTTTCATTTACAAATTTTGTCCAGAGTTGCAACACACTCCTCTCTACTTACCACATATCAGGATAAGCAGACATGCAAACTTACAAATGAACTGAAAAAGCACGACAGCAATCCTATAGCTGTGCACAGACATGCAAAAGTGAGCCTTCTGTCTTTCTTCTGAAGTTCAGCATTTGTGCATGGTTTACAGAAACAGTACGTTCTTAGCTTCGTTCCTAGAAAAGACGTAAGTACAATGTCAGTAAGGTCAAATAATTTTGCTGTTTTGGCTGTGAAGTAACTTCTAAATATGTTTTAAGGATATAGGACTCAAGACAAAAAGATGTGTGCAAACAGCATTCATATCTATAAGAGGAAATACTTTCCCGTGTTTTGCATGTCATACAGTGAGAGCTGGTTATAACACATACAAACTACATTTTTGGTGTTGGAATGATCAGGTCTGCCCAACTGTCTCACTGGGTTCTAAAGTTCCTTTTTAGCTTTTGATTATTGCAAGTACCTAGTAGAAGTTATTAAATTGCGTTTTTTGTAAGTCAAAGAGTATGTAAATACAAGCAGGAGAAAAGAAAAAGCGAACACCTTTTTGCATTCAAGGGCCTAGTAGATAAGATGAAGAATGAGGATTTCTCAGCTTACTGACGATTCTTCTCTGCTTCTTCTTTAGCTACTCTCTCCTTTCTTGTTCTTTGTGGTTCTGTTATCTACAAAAACATTCAGATTTGTGCGTTAATTAGTTTATGTTAACCAGCAGAGGGCTTCCACCTCAAAGCAAACAGCCATATCCCCTCTGCAGTTTCCCTGGTATCATCTTAATCAGAGCAGCGGGAAATAGAAAGACATTTATTTAGTCATCTAGGGTACTTTCCTGCTGGCAGAACGGTCCTCAATGATATGTTAATAAATGGTTTTTTAGATGGTTTGTTTTTAACTGGCTTCCAGTTGGTTTTAGTACAGCTGTCAGCACTTCCACAGGAAACTTGGATGATCCAATAGAAGTTTCTTGGGCTTCACCAAAATCTCCTATTTCTAAATTTCTAATGTAACTAGTGTATTGCAAAGCTGCATGTGCGTATTCAGGTATTCAAAGTGATTTGAGCCCCTTTTTAATATGAACACAGCATATGCTGAGTAAAACAGTAGCTGTTCTTTCTTTACTTAGTTTACGATCAGAGAGTAAGCTGATGTTACTGTTTAGGTTTAAGCAATGCAAGTTGCACTTACAGTCAGAATTTGCTTAAACCCTTGTGTTCATTGCGGAGTGTTCAAGAGGAGAGAGGAATATAAGTGAAGCTGAGACAGGGTATTACAAAAGCATGCAGCTTTCCTGGGAGGTAGGAGCTGCTCGGGGAGACGCAGGGGGCGGTTTGATTCGGAGCATCCTTCGAGTGAAGGATGGCACAGTAGTCAGGAGAGGGTGGGTGCCTGGTGGCGGAAGGGCCGTGGGGTGCGGGAGTGACGAGGCACTGCCTTACTTCCATAGCACCTCTGGAGTTTCTCTCCCAGACCCTGTAAGTGACTTCTCAGTGTTGATGAGAACTGTTACGGACCACCTGTGGTGATTCAACGCACAGACGAGCGGCGGGGGGAAAAAGATAATCTCTTCTTCAGGTAGAAAACTTACTCCCTCCTCAGTTAACCTGCACAGACTGTCAGCGCTTGGGCTGCGTCGGAGTGGCGGGCTTCCCGGGCCAAGCCTCCCCTTTGGAGGGGAGGTGACCCTACCTACGGTTAAGAGAATTTTTTTGAAAAAAGATTTCGTGTTATGAAAGCAGAGCCCCACCACTCGGGGAGGACCTGCGTAGGGATCGAGGCAGTGGGAGCTTTCAGCAGAGCCGTCTTAGCCGGTGAGCTGTCACGCCCGAGCCCGCCGAAATTGCTGATGACGTTTCAAGCAGCGGCAGAAACGGCCCCCGGCTGTGCCGCCGCACTCGCGCCGCCGCGCGGCGGCTGGGTCCGTGCTGCCCCCTGCCGGGTGCTCGGGGCAGCGATTCCCTCGGGTCATGAAACGACGTAAAAAACCCCTCACGTCGGCACCCGCGCGCTGAGGGAACGGAAGGCGTTTTACCAATAGATACGAGCTGCTTTATTTGGGAAATAGTTACTGGCTGCCACGAGGCAGCACCCACCTGTGCATGCACGAGGCTGAAACCGAACGCGGTTTGAGCCCTTTCCTCCTGTGTCCCTCGGAGTATCCATCGTGCTCCTACCCTGCAAAGCTCGGTACTCGAAACTGCCCCTGCAGTCAGTGATTCCCGAACTCCTTGCGTACTTGGAAGCGGATTTCCTCTGAAACTTTTCCATCAGTTTTCCATCAGTTCTGGAATTGTGCTGCTTAACAAAAGCAAAAGCTTGCGAATGTATCTGTACCCACCCGAAGCAGGCAGGTGTCTTACGTGCATGTAAGTANGAAGGCGTTTTACCAATAGATACGAGCTGCTTTATTTGGGAAATAGTTACTGGCTGCCACGAGGCAGCACCCACCTGTGCATGCACGAGGCTGAAACCGAACGCGGTTTGAGCCCTTTCCTCCTGTGTCCCTCGGAGTATCCATCGTGCTCCTACCCTGCAAAGCTCGGTACTCGAAACTGCCCCTGCAGTCAGTGATTCCCGAACTCCTTGCGTACTTGGAAGCGGATTTCCTCTGAAACTTTTCCATCAGTTTTCCATCAGTTCTGGAATTGTGCTGCTTAACAAAAGCAAAAGCTTGCGAATGTATCTGTACCCACCCGAAGCAGGTAGGTGTCTTACGTGCATGTAAGTAAACATGTCCTACAAGTTTACTTGCCTTCTCTTTTGGCATCAAACTATTTTAGAGAAAAGCAGCACTTGTTTCTGGGTGAGTCTGGTGTTGGTTCTGCCTCTCTTACAAATGTCTTATTTGCTAAGAACAAAGTTGTGCAAGCGCCTTGTCCGTGTTCCTTGCTCGGTTCATGTTCCTTGCTCACAGTAAGAGCGATTTGGTTGGCCTGGCAGGAGTTACCCCCGTGTGCTGCACCACGTGTAGGGGGGTGAACCAGGCCCGGGTTAGCCCAGTGCTTTGTAGAAACTGCCCCCCTGGCTTTAGGAAATTCCCTTACCGAGGCAAGTACAGCTATTGAATCAGAGAAAATACTCCCTGCCCTGATGGAGTGAATCCTTCTGAGGTACAGAAGTTGAAGGCAGGGAGGCTGGTGGCAAGTGCGTTGTATGGACCTGCCCCAAACCTGCTTTATTCTCTATGGTTGTCTGCAGTCTGATTTCTTCCCCAGGCCCTGTCGGAGACCTAATAAAGTTGGAAGTGCGGATGGGATGCTTGAAGCAGGCCTACAGTGCAGAACTCCGTTCTCTTTTAGGTGCTCATTTATGGTATGGTATATTTTTAAGTTTAAAAAAATCCTAAAAGGATAAAATGGGTATCAGAGC
Source organism: Steatornis caripensis (assembly GCA_013398225.1). Taxonomy (NCBI): domain Eukaryota; kingdom Metazoa; phylum Chordata; class Aves; order Caprimulgiformes; family Steatornithidae; genus Steatornis; species Steatornis caripensis. Next base: position 59,731 of record VZSC01008970.1, on the reverse strand, counting down.
AGAAAGGAAATTTTCATTTGTAATTAGGGCATTCAAAGGCTTTGTAATGGTTGTGATAGAAGCGATTAATAGGCATTGCCTTTTGTGCAAGACGGGGCCTACTTAAGTAGGTCGCGAGGCTGGTAGCCAGGAGACCTACTTTCTTTTCTTAGCTTTGCTGCTTCTCCTTTTTGTGATCTTGGGCAAGTAACTTCATTTTTTATTCTTTTTCTCCCTTAGTATTTTTTTTCCCCTCTCAGGTCCATTCAAATTGGAAAAGAAAGAGTTTTTTGCTGTGTGCTTTGCACGAAAAGGGACACAATCTTAACCGGAAATTTCAGGCTCTGTTGTGATACCAAAGCACTCTCTGTGGCTGCTTTGCTGTGACTAATCATGTAGGAATATGGATTACTTTGTGGGTTTGCTATGCAGGCATTGTGTAGGGTACCTGTAAGGAGAGGTAGGCTGTAGATCAAGACCTCTGATGGAGGTCAGGTTCACAAGCTTTTGATAGCTGCTGAAATTCCTACACATCTCTGCCTGGAGATGATGAGCGGTGCTGGGGAGGTGACCATTTGTAGCAGATCCCGAGGTGTTGGGGCAGTTTCTGGGATGGAGGGTCCCTTGGGGCCGCAGGGCACCCCGTGCCCTTCGCTGGCTGCAACGAGAGNGAGGTCAGGTTCACAAGCTTTTGATAGCTGCTGAAATTCCTACACATCTCTGCCTGGAGATGATGAGCGGTGCTGGGGAGGTGACCATTTGTAGCAGATCTCGAGGTGTTGGGGCAGTTTCTGGGATGGAGGGTCCCTTGGGGCTGCGGGGCACCCCGTGCCCTTCGCTGGCTGCAGCGAGATCTGTGTAGCAAAGGGTTAAGTCTGCTGGCAAGGTGTTTTCAATGGGCTTTTGAGTGTGCTTAATCCAAATGGCTTTATGAGCTGGTGATGAGTTGTTACCAGATGAAGGAAAACACCCAGGGAGCCTCAGGGAGATGTCCTCTCCGTGTTGGAGCAGTGGCTGCCCCAGGAAGCTGTGCTTGTGAATCACCCTTGTTGCTGTCTGGTTGAGTCATCAGAAATGATAGACTAGGAAATGTAGGAATTAAACTAACACGTGAATTGTGCCCAAAACCACAGCCCAACCAAAAACAGAGCATATCTGCGGGGTTTGGGGGTTGTTGTTTTCCTTTGTGTTTTGTTGAGTTTTTACACTAAACCGAAACCTTTTCCGTGTGACAGGTTTTTTTGTTTACTGGCCTTAGGGAAACGCAGTGGCTGCGAGCCATGTATGTGTGTTTGCTTAACAACTTTTAGAGAATTCTCTGACGATCAGGTTGCAATAGATGGTAAAAATCCTGATGGCATGTGAGGCTATACACGTTATTTGCTCTTGTTCAGCTCTAAAAATAAATAAAAGAATGAGGGGCAGGAACCAATTTAACTTTCTACTTCAAACTCTGGGTGGTTCTTCTGTGATTCCTTCATGGTTTTTTACTGAGATGAAGCAAAAATGATGCCTTAATCTTTACATGGGTAACCTGGAAAATTTGAAACCTATTTACTTGTACGACGACTTTGTAAGGGAGAAAACAGGTTGGAAAATTATCTAAGCTTATTAGAAGTGTACCTTGTTTTTCTTCAATGGCTTTGTAGAGTGTTTTACAAAACAAAATTTAATCTTCTAAAGTGTGTCAGATGCTTAGATTTCCAACTCCTTGACCTTGCTTTTGGCTACTGCGTAAAGCGTGGGTTAACCTGCAATTCCATTGGTACTAATGCCTCAGTATGTATTGTTTTTCAAATGATAATTGCTATTTTCTCTTGATCTTGGGAAATTTACTTTTGATCCACATGTGCAACAATGTACACTGATATTAAGCTTCCTGTCACCTAGAAATAAAAAGCATTCCATGGTAATAACAGTATCATGGTGGATCTTTTCTTGCAATGAAATATAATAATACCAAACTCCATGAGTAAAGCGTTGCACCACTTTGTATTTACAGTAACAGTGGAAGTGTTATGGTCAATCCCCCATGGCAATGTTTTTGCCCTTGCATCATCAAGTTGTGACTCAGCACCGTGATATAAAGACAGAGCTTCCAGACAGGTCAGGAAAATTCCTAAAATGAAATTGCTGCCAGGAGTCTGGGCAGATCTATGGGATTTACCCTGGCATTTTGGGTTAACCTGAAAGCGTTTCCTTCTTGTTGCTTTCTCTAATCTTCTGTTCCTAAGTAGTACAGTGCAGAGGAGATGATTGTGATTCTGCAGTTCCTACCAGGATTTTTATACATCTGGCTCTGTATAATTGAGCCAGTAATAGCTGTGGTAGTTTACGGTTCTCTGTACTTTGCAGTACTGGCAATTCCAAATGTTTGCTCTTTCTCAAAAGAAACAGTAGGTTGACGTAGAGGATGGTCTTTGTTTTTTACATTAAATCCTGCCTATTTGAACATGGACTGTCTCAAAGTGGGTATTTCAGTGGTTGGATCTCTAAGGGTACGTCACCCCACATTCTCAAAGTCTTCTTCTAAGCAAAAGGTTTAAAGAATAAAAATCAAAACAAACCCACAAACCCTACCCAAGTCTCTTGTTTTGTCAGGGGAAGAAAAAAAAAAGGTGTCTTTTTAAGATGAAAAACTCCAAAATAGGAGGACTTGATGACATAGCAAGAAGAGCAAATGTTAAAAGTGCGTGCTCCCCATTCGCGCGCCCGCCCCCCCAACCCCGCTACGCCAATGCTGACTTTGGGAAGTGGTGGAAGGCCTGTGTATGTACATATGCATTACCGCGCTGGGCGAGCTCAATTTAAATGCAGCCTATTAAATTATTTACAGAAGACAGTTGGCCAACCCATTGTGCTTTGCTGTAGGAGCCAAAGGTCACTTTGGTGTGCCTGGTTGATTCATAGGGTAATCTGATACAGTACTTAGCTTTTTGCCTCCCAGTCAGTGGGTTAAACCTTATCCTCCTATTATGAGTCAGAGAACCAGAAGTTTCAGAAAAAGCCGGAGCCTTTGTTTTTAATGGTTTTGAAGAGGCCATGCAGCAGAATCCAGAGGGCTGCGAGAGCATCTGCCAAGGAAGGGGTCTGGGTGTGTTCTGCAATAGTGTAAATCTGACTGACGCTTGAGAGCTGAAACACTGTACCCTTGTTTTCTAAGCTGCTTGTCCTTTTGCTAACATCATCTGCAGCCGTTAGGATGTTAAGGCATTAATATTTGTTCTTCAGATAGGTGACACTTTTCTGTTTTTTTTTTTTTTTAATGGATTCCTTGCTACCAGCATCTCCTTGAGGATTCACTGAGCTGATTTTATTGGGCATCTCATACATTCAAGTCTATACTTTTGCTGCAAGACACAAACTTGTGTGCTTTTTGTCAACTTGCATCTTGGTGACAAATCCTGTCAAAACCCACGGTATGGGGATGCCTTGGTATTGCCAACTTCTTTCTGCTTTAAAATGCTGCCTTTGCCTTTCCCCTTTCCAGGCTTGCTTCCTCCTGGAAGCAGCACTGGTGTTGGCATGCAGGGCAAGTGATTGGCATTGCAGCAGCTTTCAGTAGCGCCTGACGTTTTAAAACCTTCACACCATGGAGTGTTTTTTCCAGCTGCTGGTTTAAAGAGAAGGTGGCAGAACATAGCATAGCTGGGAGTGAAACCTGTTTTGTGAGCTGCAGTCACACCAGTGGGAGTCTGGTCACAGAAAATGTCTGCTTATGCACAGATTTTGCTTGGAGTCTATGCACTTGTATTTTATTTTTTTTTTTAAATGTGCCACCAGGTACAGGGGCACTAATGTTTTCATCGCATTCTGTTCAGGATGCTTGCGGTGTTGACAAGCTCCAGCATTTTGTTTTTCCTCTCTCAGAGTCCGCAGAGGTGCACAAGTGCTTTTCTATTTCTGCATGCAGGGTTCAGAAGTTTGCGCTGCCACAGAGCTGGCTGAGGAAAAGGAGGAGTTTTGCTTCTGTGGTCGTGCTTTTAGGAGAGCGAGCCTATCGTATTTCACTCTAATCCTAAGTGATAGCCACACAGTCTGTTTTATTGTTAGGAGAGCCTTCCTGGAGCTCCTTCACCAGGCTTTTCGCTAAGGGAGAGCAGGGCAGCCAGAATGAGGAGGCAGAAGTGTGGTCAGTCCATCGTCCCTCCGGGCGTGATCTCTGCCTGCTCTTCCATCCTTCTGGGGTGTTTTTGATGAGCCAGAAGAGAGGACTGAATCACGTGCATGCTCCAGGGAAGCAATGCTGGGGAGAAGCGTGGAGCTACAGTTTTTGCTGTTGAGTGAAGAATGGGGAAAACACGTGCCTTAGTGCTGTATTCTGCTCGGCCGTTCTGTGCTTCTCTGAGCTGCTGCTGCAAGGTGCCACTTTCTGCTGCTTTTCTCCCCTTTGTTTTCTTTGGCAGCTCCCTAAGCGCTCTATCAGAACAGCTTCAGGGGAGCTGCGCTGGCACGGTGACCTACCTCCATACTGGTNAGCTGCTGCTGCAAGGTGCCACTTTCTGCTGCTTTTCTCCCCTTTGTTTTCTTTGGCAGCTCCCTAAGCGCTCTATCAGAACAGCTTCAGGGGAGCTGCGCTGGCACGGTGACCTACCTCCATGCTGGTGCTGGCTTAAATGCAGCGAGAAGAAACCTGGACAGAAGTCGTATTGAAATCATTTAGCCTCCCATGAAAGCCACCGAGAAGGGGGACAGGAACGATTTTGGAAAAGTCTGTTTGGAACCGAGGCCACTAGCTGGCTTAAAAGAAAATGAAAAAGGAGTGTGTCTCGAGGTCTTTCAAACTCAAACAAAACCCAGGCTCCCTCTCGCGTGCTGTAAGCTGGATAAATTTCTCCTCCTTGTCAAGGCAGACAAAGAGATTGTTTCGCAGCGATGGTGAGCTGTCCTCCATGTGCGTGCAGCAGGTAGACGAGGATGACGAGAACTGGACCTACAGGAGCCAGCAGAGAAAAGGTGACTTGCTTTCTCTTTAACCCTCGTGATTGCTGCTGCCGTGTCAGCCCCTGGTCCCTGCTGTTGCCCAGCTGCTCGGGTCCCACTGGGAGCCTGGAGCCCCGTGGGAGCCGCAGGTGGGGTAGGAGGAGGAGGGCAGCGCAAAAGCCTAGGCGCAGCACCGCCTTGCCAAGCTTTTCTCGGGTTAAAATTGTGAAAGCTTACAGTAATCAACTGGGAGAACCTCTAATTTCCCGTCTGGGCAAAATAAAGGTACTGACTGTGTGGTGCATAGAGAAGTTTTGTTTATGCTTCGTGTAGCCAATAGTTACTTGTGGCAGAACCTTTGGGCAGGTGCTGCAGGAATCTCTCCTCTCTATGTGGTACCAAAAACCATTTAAGACTCCGCTTGTAACAGTCTGGGTGGCTTTTTGGATGACTGCCTCGTGGTCCTGCCGGAAAATTTTAAGTGTGTTTTGTTTTATGAGAGCAGATTGAGAAGAGGTCCCAGATGGAAAATAAAAGAGATGATGAGATGGTGATGGGAATTGCTCCACAGAGAGGAGAAGGGAGATTTAGGTTGCAAGATCGGCAGCTCCAAATGAACCCTTGAAATACTCAAACCCAGAGTATATTTTATATGAGGTTTTTTAAAAGTACTTTTGTTTTTTGTGTTAATTTTTTTGAGTGCAGTTTGTCAAGTACTTATTCAAGTATACCTCATATTGACCATAAATCAAAATAAATTTCAGAACTTTCCTTCTCTGAGATGGTGAGCCACCATTACCAGTGCATTTACTGGCTGGTAGGCAGTAGTGTGTGTGGTTAAATATACTTGATGAAGTGATTTGGTTGTAATTTCTCTAGTGCTGCCAGAGCACTAGTTTGTTAATGGAAAGTGTAAGGTTGACTCAATTCTGCTGTAAGGTCACTTTCGTAAGAGCAGGCAGGGTCTTCAAGGACATTCGAACTTCAAAGGGATTTTTATTTCTTTTCATTTCTGGGAGCAGTTAATAGCTATTTGACCAGAATTTCAGTTCTGAATCAGAATAAATTGTGGCTTCAGTAAATGGTTTGGATGCAGGAACACTAACGCAGGATGTATACTCTTGTGCTTTGCTCCCAGAACACTGGGAGACTATTTTTATCTGTGCTTTGAAGATTGTTTTTTAACCCCTTTCACTGCTGAAAAACTTCTACAAAGGGAGTTTGCATTTGCAACCGGTACCTAATTTTTCCTTCTGATTGTTTGCGTGTTGATAATTGCCCAGCGGTGTCAGATACACGTCTAACACCTGTGGGCTCTTACATGCTGTGGATCACTCAGAACCACGCAGCCCCGCTGCTGGGTGCTGCGTAGCTTCCATAAAATTTCCCATGCTGTCTTCCTTAGCCCACGCTCCCACCACAAGGCAGAGATGGGAAAGGAAGCTTTACTGATGGATTAATGGTGTATTAATTTTTCTGAGTGATTTACATAAAGAGCCCTTTGTACAGGCTGGAGGGGGAGGGCAGAATTCCTCCCGTAATTGGGCAGCAAGCTATGAAAGCCTCCCTGCCTGCCTATAGCAGAGATGACAATACGTCATTTTTGAAAGGAAGGTGGAGGGAGGTGTAGACTACGCAGGGCTTATTTCTCCTTTGCAGGGTGCAGTTTGACTCAGCTTGTAAAATCTGCCTGGATCATAAATCTAGCTGCGCGCTTCTGTCTGACTGGGATCCTGTGCTTGGAGGGAGCTGACAAACTGGCAGGGGATGCCAGGGCTGAAGGGAGTTTGGGTTATATACTTGGGCAGGAGAAGCTTGTCGTGGCTGCAAGTGTTTCACCCAGGGCTGCAAGTCAGGCATGCATGGTGTCGGAGCGATTTGAGTATCGGTACCTGACTGAGTCGTCATCTTGAGTTTCTGTTCAAAGGCAAAAAACATGTGTGATAAATGAGTACTTGTGTTCTCAAATTAGCTTGCTCCATTGGACCGTTGTGTTAGTGCTTGCCAGCCTTTGTAAAACTGAGGGCTCAAAACCAATATTGTCTTTGGTGGTTCAGTTAACCACATTGCTTGTAATTAACGCGGACTAGAAAGAAATGGGATGTACAGCAGGCTGGAAGGATGGCTAGTTTTATATAGGAAAGCAGACTTTATTTTAAATTAGCTGAAAAACCATTAAAATTTAATCTACCAAAATAATTTTGCCTCAGGTAAATTCGTAAAAAGGTAAGCCTGACAAATCACAGTCTCTCCTTCTACTTTTTTCTTTGCTGAACTGTACGTGTAAAGGGAGGGGTGTTAATAGAAATTGGAAAAGGAAGGAACTGTTGTTTTTCTTTGAGCTGTTTCTCTTCCTGTCTTTTCAAACCTCTTATTCTTTTGCTGCTTCATTGCTCTTCCCGGCTCATATTGCATTCCCACGAGGCTGGTAGGTGACAGGCACAAGGCAGCATGTGTTGCGTGGTGTTTCACCAGCAAAGTGGCTAATCTGCATTGGCTGCAAACGGGAACTTGCAAACAGTAGCGAGCAGTGAGATTGGTTGGATTTGTCAGTTTAAAGTGAGCAAGAAAAACAAAAGGTAAATGCTAACTGTGAACGTGGGGCACACCCTGATGTCCTGCTCAGCTGAGCTCTGTGTGGAAGTCAAGTCAGGGACTGCTACTTCGCTCTTCGTTTTTAAAAGGTACACAAGAGTGCAGAGCACTTTGAAACTCGTAGCACCAATTAGACTTCACATCTGATAAAGCAGTTACTAAAAGAGACTGTAGAAGTTGATAGTAAGATAAAGATTTGTTGTTTGAAATGTGTCTCGCTCAGCACTCTTCCTCCCCAGTCGGCTGAGACACCTTGTGAAGTGAGAGCAAACTTACTTCTGTATTTCTCTTCTTTAATCTGAATTTTTATTTCAATTTTCTTGCCTTTTGGGGTAGCACAGGTTTTCTTTATTCTGGAGTGTACGGAGGGGGCAGGGTCTGAAATAGTATGTTTATTCCCTATGCGTGCTTCAAGCGTCCTTTTTCTCTTGTGTGAGCACCCCTTACCCGTTTCCGTTCCCAGCATTCCCAGAGGTTGCTTCAAGGGAGAGGGCAGGCCAGTGTGGCCTCAGCCGATCTGAATTCATACGGCCTGTTACAGGCTGAGCCCGTGGAGCTGACCATGCTTCACACGACAGCACGTAGGGCGATGGGGCAGTGGTACCAAGGCACCTTTGCCAAGGGGTGTTGCTGACTGGGGTCATCCCTCTCGTGGAAGTCACTGGAGTGGCAGAGACTGGTCTTCTGGGCCGTGTAACTGCTCTGCCACCGCCTTAGTTGACAGAGCTGGCTTGTTCTGAGCACGTTCCTGGGGGCTCCTGAGGCAGTTCTGTGAGCGCTCTGTAACTTCTGTGCATGGGGGATAACCGCCTGAAAACACCCGTGCAAAGATGCCTGCTGCTAGTACAGTTGCTTGCAAGAGGCAGGTGTAGGACTAGTCAGATTTTTGTTTGAGCTTTTTATTGGTAGGCATTCTAGTTTTCATCTGCTTTGCTCTTCTGATGGCACGTGTTGCTTCTGGTACGCTCAGTGAGACCGCTGGGAACAGCTTAATTTTGTGCTGTGGCTGAGCCTAAAATTCCCACCAGAAGCAGGGCTGGTTTGCTCACTTACGGTTCCGCAAAAACTGAGCAGGTCCTGTTTTGGGGGCTGCTGGCCATGTCTGTGTGTGTTTCTGTGTGTGCCGGAGGTGCAGCCATAGGCGTGTAAAACGGGCAGCATGCTGCTCCTGCCCCCAGGTGTTTTCAGACTGTAGCTCTTGAGCATTTTTTCATTTAAAAAACACATTCTTGAATAACACTAACAAAGTTGTTCTTTGAAACTGAAGCGGAGGTACTTGTGTGCATTGTAAAGGGTTTCTGCCGTATGTAAGTATACAGCAGTCATTCACGTGGGCCTGCACTGTTTACTTTCAATAGAGATAACATGAGTCAGTTTATGGTATAGATCTCACCATATTTACCTTGACTTTGCAGAAAAGGAGATGAGTCACATTTCAGCATCACAACATCTTACCAAGTTTTGCTGACTTTGTTTCTTTCTTTCTTCCCGTTGATTTTGGGAGTTGGAAGAGGAGAGCTTGTGACAGCAGCTGTGAGCACAGTGCTGCTTTCACGGCTGGTCCTGCTGATCTCCCTGCGGTGCTGGCAGGGATGCAGAGAAGGGAAGATGTTTCTCCAGAGCAGTTAAATACACCTGAGCTAGTGACCTTATTTCTCCTGTTTTTTTTGTCCAACAGTGATCTTCTGGCACAGTGCTGGAGAAGCAGTCAGGTCCGTCCACGGGCAGCAATACGTGAAAAGCAGCTGTTAACCAACAGTGAGGTTTCCCCCTCTCCCCCCCCAGCTCCTGTCCTTGCTTATTGCTCTGATTTTTCGTGCACTGCCCCTGTTTCACTTGGTTGCTTTCCAACCTTTCTGCATCACAAGAAAGTCAAAAGCTGTGGAGGCTTTTTACTGCAGGCTGTACTACCTGGAAAACTTCTTTGGACTCATTAGTCAGAGAAACCTCATTTCTCCAATAACTGCGGTCTTTTAAAGACTGATCAAACCCGGTTCAAAAGGTGGCAGCCACGGGCTTTCTGCTGGCCAAGTTGCATGTGAAATGCTCATTTTTCCTAGCAAAACCAGTCTAAATGCAAAGCTTTCTTTTAATGCTAGAAGTCCTTTAAATTCATAAGTAACTACCCATGGGCTCAGCCTTTGGTGTCCTTGTGGTGTGTCCAATGGAGGTACTCCTGATGTTGTCCTGGTGACAACTCTTGCCTCAGAGATACTAAAGCTGTCAGTTAACTTCCTAACCACCCGCTGCATATCCGAGAACATCACAGTTACCAAGGGGGTTAAACTGAACAATTAATTTCTTCTGTCGTAGTAGCAATATTGGTGCTGCCTTATTATGTCAGTAAAAATGATATTCTTCATCTATGCCTGTAACACCTGTGGTCGGTTAAAACATTTGATATATCACTTAAGTTTGATACTATCAAAAGAGTTTTTCTTCGCATTCCAGAGGCCGAGTCATGACTTGAGACTTTCAGTTTTTGTAATACCGAGACGTTTGTGTTTTCAGTGCTTCCTGTAGAAAGCCGGTGTAGAGATTTGCAACTCTGACGCTAACTGCAGCATAAAGCTTGGTTTTCAGAGCGTCAGCTCAGTCTTTCCCTAAAGTCCAAATTAATCTTAAATCTTGTTTTTTAAGTTGTGAATACAGTTGGCATCATATGTGAATACAGTTGGCATCATAATGGCATTTCAGGGACAGACCAGTAATCACATTTTGCTTAATAACGAGAGGTAAGAGTCCCAAGAACTAGTAAGTCCCCATAAGCAAGATTACCAAATCCAGACTTGCTGTTCCTTTTCTAATGTAAAATCATTTCACAGGGCTTCTTCCTGTATGTTTTTGCACAAGATCTTGTGTTCAAGGGGGGAAAAAGTCATGTCAATTGCTTCATAGATAAGGGCCTGTAAACCGGAGGGGAGCTGTTAGTGTTTGTAGAAGCAGCAATATGTGATGGATTGTAGTGTTGGGGCGTATGTGTCTGTGAAAAGGATTCTTGAAGCTTTGGGCAAGTCCATAAATAATTTAAGTTTATGGAAAACTTGAAATGTATTTGTGTAAGAGAGTGGAATAACTCCAAAACAAATGCTATGTGTTTTATATACCTTTTTCTGAAAGACTTTTTTTTTTTTAAGAAATGAATGTTTTCTAGACATGCAGTTTTGTTTATATGAGCACACACATACAAATCTAAATATTTTAAGTGGAAAAAATGAAAGCTTTGATACAAAGGCCAATTTTCTGTCTTGTGACACCTTTTCTTTTTACATGTTGTAGGTTCTATATACAAAGATAAACTTGGATGTAGTAATACACATTTGTAACAGTTTGTCTATATGGTAAAGTTTTGCATCTTGATATTTAAGGCTGAATGATCTGTGATTGAAACTGTTGGATGTCGTGCTCTTATGGAAGCATTTCTCAGCTGGGAGAAGATACTACTAAAACTACCAAGGCATATACTATTTGTCTTCGCACGTTTGTGTCGTGGCACAGCAGAGGGTTCTGTAAAACTTCAATGATGTACAGTGGCAATTGAAACTTTTCATGCTGGTAAAACACCCGGAGACAGTCAAGTCCTGCATTTAACTACAAATTGAAGTAACAACTTTTATATGTTGGTACATAACTGCAAATTTAATCCAAACTTTTCCTTCTTTCCCATGTCTTCCAGTAAACATTGCCATAGATGGGAATCTGAAAGTGGGTTTACTAAGCAAAAATTTGTAAGCTACAGAAACAAATTAAGTTTAAGCAAGAAATGTTAATACGTATCACAGAAACATTTGTTCGAAACCCACATCTCTACTTTTGCTTTATTAAAAAAACATGGATCCAGCCACCATTGCTATTTGTTCTATAAAATCCTTGCCAAATTTCAATCCTTTGCTATTTTTATATTGCAAATAATTTTTATAGAAAAAAAATTTTCTTCATCATCTGATCAAAACCTTCCAGGCGAAAATAGAAACAAGACAAAGTAATTTTCTATGACCCTAAATGTTTGCTGCAGTCCTTCCCCCTTTCCTGGCCACTATCCCAGTGTGTCCGTTCCTCTCCGGGAAGCAGTGGCTGGAGAACTGCAGTCTGTGATAAAGGACATTTCTGAGCAGATTTTTTACAGACCGTGTGGCTGATTTCACTGTCTCTATGCTGTCTACTCCAAGAGACATAACCCTCTGACTAATGCACATTTAAATATTCTGTGGAAAGGTCTTAATCTCTCAGGGGATCGTGGAATTTTTTTGTTACGATAAAGGAGTGGAAGGGAAGAACGCGCTCATACGGCATTACTGTGGGGAATCAACGTTTTAGAGTTCCTGTCTCAGAAGTGTGTTTTTGTTAGATGAAAAGGAAGTTAACCGCTGGTATTTGAGAACCTTGAAGCATCCCAGGATGCTGCTCCCAGGCAGATGCTGGTTCCTTCTGGGCAGCTCTGTGCTGCTGAGTAGTGAGTCCTTGACTGCTTTTGGTTTCTGTAGCATACCTTGAATTTCGCTTGCAGAGTAGCTGCAGTAAATTTTCTTGGCTGGTTGCTGTAGAAGACCACAGTCTGTGGAAGTGCAAACAAATTGAGTAGCACCTGACTTAACTGTGTGTTTCCAAAGTTGCGAGCATGTTGCAACCCAATTTGTCTTGCAATTTAGCTTTACTTGATGTTTGGATTAGCACTGTAGCTAGAGCAGCGTTCTTCACAGAATAGCGTGTCCTTTGCTTGCTTCTTTCTAGCAATGAAGAAACACGGAGTGTGCTGTGATTTTCCTTCTGAGAGCATATAGTTTTGACCTTTATGAATACTTTCAAGTTACATTTCATGATGTGTACGCTTCTGTATACTTTTATACACTTTATATACTTTTTCTTGTTCCCAGGATACTTTTAGTTCCCTCTGAAGTGCAGCTAATCCTTAGGCTGAAAACTTGGGGCAAATATTTCCCTCTCAGTAGAGGGTCAAATCTAATGTCTCCTGACCTTCACGTTTTCCTCTTAGCTAGCTGTGTTTTATAAAGCAGACTGTATGCGCTGTTTGAGCTGAAACAACTCGCTTTATGTGCTTTCCCATGCACCGCTCATCAAATAAGAGAATACATGAAAATTTCTGTTTCCATGCAGTTGTTAACCAACTGCTGGTGAATTGTCCCCTAAAACTGAGGGGACCTTTGTCTCTGGAGCGGTCATAGCCCACCATTCTGGCAGGATATTGCAAATGTTACAGCTACCTGTTTTTCTCCAATCTCCATTACAAATGAGAAGAAAGTGAAGTTAGAGGTTAAGAATGTGGTTTAATGACTAAAGTAAATGAGTTTTGCAGGCATGTATTTAGTTTCTATTACAATATTTGGAACAATAAAAAAGGGTGGACCTGACAGTTTGCAATTTAAAGTGTGAAATATGTTTTCTACTTGCCTTTTAGCTGTGGAATCTCAATAAAATAGAGAAAATAAACTCTGAGTTTTCCATCCATTCATCCATCCACTTGGTTTTTTGCTGACATTTATCTATGAATGTATCTACTAGCCTTTCTTTCCCACTTGTAGTTAGAAACCTCTTTGTTGTCTTTTTTTCTTTTCTTTTCTTTTCTGGGGAATTGAAATGGAAACTCGACTATAACCTTACTTGGAGCCTGTTGTTCCAAAGCCTGAGGTGTTAAAATATAAGGCTTGGGTGCTTGTGATTATCTGAGCAAGGTGTATTTTCAGTGTGAGCATTTATGTTGGACACATAAGAGTATAGCGTATTTTCCATCTCAAGGATAGGTAATTAGTATGTACACTCCTTTCTAGGGGGCCTACGAAAGAGCTGGGGAGGGACTTTTTACTAGGGCTTGTAGTCATAGAACAAGGGGTAACAGTTTTAAATTGGAAGAGGGTAGATTTAGATTGGATATTAGGAAGAAATTCTTCACGACGAGGACGATGAGACAGTGGAACAGGTTGCCCAGAGAAGTTGTGGATGCCCCCTCCCTGGAAGTGTTCAAGGCAGGGCTGGATGGGGCTTTGAGCAACGTGGTCTAGTCAAAGGTGTCCCTGCCCGTGGCAGGGGTGTTGGAACTGGATGGTCTTTAAGATCCCTTCCAACCCAAACCATTCTGTGAGTCTAGAGCTTCCCTTACATATGGCATTGCCACTTCTGCTTGGCACTTTATCTCCCTGAAGCAGATGGACTCCCTGGACATTGAGTCGTGATGAACCTGCAGTGTCCCAAAGGGAATTACGAGTTGTGAATTAAATGCATTGCAACTGGTGCATCACTTGCTCATTCACTCAAAATGAAAAGATGTGAGAAGAGTGTAGAAGGCTTTTGGTAAAGTTGCTTAGAAGTTGTCAAATCAAACACCGAAGTAGAGGGATTGAGAGGGCTGCGTATTGCTTGAGAGCAGCTCATAGAGATGTTAAATAGAAGTTATCCCAGGTCGTAGTTTCTCTAAGGTAACACAGGTCTGCAATAAAAGTGCATGTGCATTTATGTGCGTGCGTATCAGAAGGGACGGAGGAGGCAGACATGACCTGTCTTCCCATTTCTTACATGGACTGTGGGCCATGTCCATTAGCCATAGTGCAAGAAGTTATGCTTGCCAGCTGGCAGGTGAGGTTTGATAGAGACGGCTGCTGGAGGGAGGCACAGCTTGGCCTCCTCACTGCTTCACCTGGGTATGGCACCAGCCCGCCGGGTAGCACACACCTGTGTGCATGTCCGCGTCGGTCAGTACCTGTCAGACCAGCTCCTGTCACCTGCTGCCTCTCTTTCCTTTTGCTTGCTTGCATAGGTGAATTTTCTTATTTCTCCATGGCTTTGTTTTATTTTGCCCATGCAGGTGTTTGCTCCCTAAGGCAGCGGGGATGCTCACGGTTTACGTATTTGGCTTAATACTCTTCATCACACTCTTGTAGACACCTCGGTAGTGACTAAGTTAATTATAGAAAAAAGTTATAGAAAAAACAGGCTCTTAATGTTAGTTCTGTCATTCATGCCTCATTTCAATGCCTGAAATAGGTATAGAAACTAATGAATAGTGGAGGCTGTTGCCTTTTAGAAACTGAAATTTGTTTGTACTTCCTTGTAATTTCAATGGAGNTAGAAAAAAGTTATAGAAAAAACAGGCTCTTAATGTTAGTTCTGTCATTCATGCCTCATTTCAATGCCTGAAATAGGTATAGAAACTAATGAATAGTGGAGGCTGTTGCCTTTTAGAAACTGAAATTTGTTTGTACTTCCTTGTAATTTCCATGGAGCCTTTTGTATCTGTTTTCTCCCTTGTAGTCAAGACTACTGAACAGCTGATGAGTAAGGGTGACTGATGACAGGTACTGTACGCTACATGGAGACTTTCATTCAGGAGTTACCAACTCAATTTCATTAACCTTGAGTATGCATGTAATGCCTATATGATAAAGGTGGCATTTTCATTTCAGAATGAAAATTAGGTCATTTGTAATTTGCAGTGGCAGAACTAGGTATGAAATTAGACGTTTGACTTGTAGCCAACTTGACTTGGTTTTGCAAAGGGAGAAGACCCCCAGTGCTCAGCAGCACAACGCCTTCCACCGGGGTGGTGGCTGGCTACAGTGGAGAGCTGGACTGAACACCAAGCGGACTGCAGCTCCTCCACGACCTCCAGCAGATTATGATTCAGTTGGGACTGTGGGGAAGGCAGCAAATCTATTAAATTAAGCAAGTCAAATTAGAAATAACTCATTTTGCTCTCCCTGTTCTGTGCTGACACTTCATGTGTGCCGGAGCCTCAGTGAGGAAACAGTCGCGTTTCTACCCCAGGGATGATGGCAGAAAACACCTTTGGGCTGGCTTGGATATGTAGCGAGGAAAGAGCCGGGACAGGTGGGAGTTCAGGAATATTTGCTGTTCTAACACACAGGTGATGCTGTAATAACCTACAAGCCGCTCTGTCACCCTGCTCTGCGCACGGTTACTGATGAGAGCGCTGGTTCAGTTTGCTACCCAAGGACAGTGAACCCCAAAGTGCCAGTTTTTGTCATTCGCTTTCAATGACTTGGGTGTGTTTTGGTCTATAGCTGTAAATCAAAAGAGAACTGCTTAAAGTACTGCGGGTTTTAGCTGAATATTTCAGTGAACTGTTTCTGGTCAGTTAGGTAAGCGTTTTGACGATGTGAATGAAGACGACTCCCAGCTAGTAGTGATGGTGTGCCTGCTCAGTTGTACCCCTTAGGTCAGAAGAGAAACTGATTTTTCTGTTTGTTTCTTTGTGTTTGTCTGCTGTGTGTCAGCCTTGGCGAGTTTTTTGATAGAAGACCGTTGCTCTGTATTTGGTGACATTGCACTGTAACTGCATTTTCGTGAAACAACCTGTTCTTTTCTTCTCCTCTGTACGGGACGGTGCGTAACGGTGCAGTTCTTTGTTCCTCTGACCCTTTAAAGTGTGATTTGCCTTCTTGCTTAAAACCAGGATGATAACAGGGTAATTCCAGGTGTCCTTTTTGCCGCCCATGATTTTGATATTCCTAAAAGGCGGCCTCAGAACATTCCTCAGCGGCTTGTTTTTACCAGGGCTAGTGAAATACTGATGGCGTCAGCCTGAAGGACCAAGCCCATGTCAACTTGTGGGACACATGCGGCAATTTTCTGGTGTGGTGCACAGGTGACTGGTGAAATGAAAGTGCTTTTTTGTTTTGTTTCAATAGTAAATGTTGTCAATAAATCCCTGTTGCATCTGTTAATCAAAGATAATTTGGCATAGAACCCTTGCAAAACAATGATTTTTTTTTTTTTAGTATTTAGGAGTGGGTCTTCTAGCAGCAGGTTGAAATTATTGGATTGCATGTTGTTTATCCAGGCTTTTTCGTCAGAATTTCTACTGAAGCCTCTCTTTAAATTTAGGACGGTCAGTCACTGTTTTGGTATAATTAGTTTTGCCCTTGTCATGTGGTAAGCCCCTGTAGCTTTGGTCCTCCCCCACAACCAGGAATGCCCTCTTTGTTTCACTTCTGCGGCAAAGAAATTCCTGAATGAATTTGGAGAAGTTGGTTACAGATTCCTTTCTTGACCTACAGCAGCTCTTAAAAAGATTTTGCCCTTTCTGTGCCCTTTGTCTGAAGAGTAAGGCAAACAAAAGATAAGGCGAACTAATTCATGACTTCATTGTATTTGTTTTCTTCCTCACTTAAGGCAGAAGGCGGCCCATTCCTAAAACCATTTATTTTATTAAACGCCAAGCACTTTGCACCTGCAGTCATTGCTGCCTTTATTACAGAAGAACTTTTGTTTGTAGTAATCAGAAACCATAACACAATTTCACAAATGCTGTGTGTAGTATCTAATTGAAAACTCCACCAGTACTGCTATACCTAGGGTAGGAATAGAAATAAAGTTGTTTCATTGAACATTGTGTTTCAATGAAAAAACCCGACACATAAAGGATTTTACTTTGGCTTCTGAATTTATGTATGACTAAAGTGGAACTATTGGCCCTTCTTTGAGTAAGAGGTTGGTGCTTTAGGTTGAATTGTCTAGGAAAACAATTTCAGGTGGTTTCAGAAGTTTTATTGGAAGAAGGTTGTTTTAGAAATCAGTTTTAATTATGGGCAAATTGTTTTTTTTCAAATGTTTATATTGGTTCTGTTCGTGCCTGTTGCTTAAAAGTGCTTAAAATTCATTTTTCTTCTACATTTGAATATTTGGAAAATTCTGTTTGTCATGCCAGTCTTGAAAGGTACGACAAGGCCCTGTAGCCGCGAGTCTGGGACTCCATGAGTAGCTAGAGCTATCCTAGTTGTTTCACTGGTAATTTGAGAAGGTCCATTCACCACAAGTCACCTGCCTGCATTACTTTTTGCAGCACAGGACACATATTTTACCTCCTGCTATGGTGAATATTTACCAGTTTGAGTTATTTGAATCAATCATGGGGTTATTCTAATAATTCACAGTGGATTCGGCTTTAAAGGATGTACTTCCAGCCTGATCATTTGAGTAAGTTGCTTGTTTCATTATGTTTGCTGTGACTTTCTCCGAACGAATTTCATCTTCTATAATAATTTTTAAAATATTGCTGTCCTTCTTCACTGTATGAGGAAACTCCACCCTAATGAGTCCGCAAGTGGAATGGGTAATATAATACACGTTATCGACTGCAAGAGATAATAGCAAAATGTTTTATCTTCCTTTGGAGTTAGAAGAATATTTTGTTTTACTTATCAAAATAATGGTTAATATCTTTTCAGCTGGTGCTCTGTTTCCGAATCGATGCTGCCCCTTTAAAGATACGCTGGGGCTGACTTGACCTCTCTTTATCTCCCCCACTCCTTATCACCAGCGGGACCACATGGCCTGGTAGGCTCTGGGTCTGGCTTTGAGCCGACTGCAGACTAAACGGTGTTGGGTTGTGACAGCCTTCAAGTTGAAAATTGTATTTTTACTCCAGCTGTTTTCCTTGGATAGTTTTTCAGGGTGGGTTTGGGTTTTATTTGTTTGTCTGTTTTATGCACAGTTTGAAAGGCAAACGTATCAAAATGATTCAGGCTTTAGGAAAAAAAACCCTCTTCCGACAGCTGGCACTCATCTAGGTATCAGAAACGTACGTCTCCCCAGATTGCTTTGATTCTAAAAGGAGAAAGGATTTAATTAGACATCCCAACAGCCCTGCTAGCTGACAGTCAAATCGGGGTGCGCTTTGCTGCGGAGCAACATGTGAAGCAAGACAGAAACAGTCTAAACCCTCATCCTTTTTCCGTGAGTTGGGCAGGTCTGAGCTGCATTTTCTTCCATGCTCATTTTAATGGTACAATCTTTAGTATCAAAAAAGGATGTGAGTATATACATATTTTCCCTAAATTTATTTCCCTCCATTCTGTTGCATTTTCAGGTTAGGGCGGCTAGGAGAAATAGCGCTAGTAATGTCTTTTCAACGAGGGAAAAATAACACTGACTTATTTCTTCCAGAGCCAATAGAAATTTCAGTGACTTCAGAGTAAAGGAGAGAATGAAAGACGTGATTTAGGGCATCAAAATTCCTGACTTCGTGTGGTTAAAACATTTCTATTTAAAAGACCGTGGCCAGTCGTTATTAAACATGGATATAGATGCACAATCCTCCATGTCAGTCATGGTCTCCTCTGTGGAGCCAGTCTATTTAGCATCCAGTCAGTAGGAGCAGTGCCTCCGTGAGAGGTGGCGATGGCAGCTGGCATTAGCTCCTCAGCTTCTCCCTTCAAGGGGTAAATGTGGTGGGATATGTTCCTGGAGGCAGCGCGTCGCACTTGTAGCTGTCTCTTCTTGTGCAGCTCAACATTTAACGCTTTACGCAGTCAGTGAACTTCGTAATTTGCCTGATGGAAGATATTTCCATGTTATTTCCATAGAGTTCACCCTGGTACGGTGGGGAAACCTGGTTCCCTACTGTCACAGAGAGCAAAATGAGATGGAGGGAGTCGGAGAACCGGTTCCCTGATGGGACTCGGAGTCGGGACCAGGTGTGATGTCCTGCAAGTGTCACAGCTGCCAGAGAAGGTCTGGGCACCTGTCCAGTTGCTGCAAATGCCCAAGCAAGAGAAGAGCATCATTTGGACCTCCTGCCTTCTTAGACAGTGAGGTCCACCACCTTTGAGGCACTCAGCTGCATACCGGGCCTCCTTACCAGGCTGCTTGGAAAGCTGCACACGTGTCTTTGGGGCACTCGTAGAGTCCTGACACACTAAAAAAGGGGTGGAAATGGATGCTGGACTGCTTTCTTCGTGTGCGTGGTTTGGTAATTCTGCTCCCCTCTGTGTATTTTTGTATTATTTATTTATTTATTTAGCATTCCCTCTTTCCCAGTGAGCATCAGGAAGGTGGGGATCCCATTCAGGCTCCTCTGCTCTCTTCTTGGTGAGGGTGGGTGGGAGAGGGACCCAGTGAAGAGGATAGAGGGTTTCCCCCGAGGAAGGGACGCTGGCCCAAACTCTCACAGAGCAGTACATGCCACAGGTGTTATGACCAAGAGCAACTTGTGACTTTTCAGCCCTTTAGTACCGCATTGCCTCTAAGCTGTGTTTAATTTCTCAGACAATATTATTGTTCCATAGTTGGCTGCTTCTTCCTTGTTTTATTGTCAGTTTTCCCTACTGCCTATGTGCAGAACTGACTGCTGGTTTTGTCTCTTCTGTATTTTTCTACTTGTTTTTGTGATTCCCCTAGAATCTGTGGCATCGTTTCTCAGTCCCCAGTGGTGTGTTCTCAGCTGTTCTCAGTCCCCCGTGACTATCACTGATGTGCTACTTACTTGCCCTTCCAGGTAATTAATGAGTAGATTTAACAAGATTGGACCTTAAAATCCCTCTGGTATCCAACCAACCTTCCCCCAGCTGCAGTGTGTTTTTGTTTATTTTGCCTCCATGAAGTGTTTATTCCCGGAGCCCTCTGAAGAGTTATGGTAGGAAATAGTGCATACATGCCTGGAGCACCAGAAAATGGAATTAAGGGGAAAGGGCCCATTGCTTCCCAGACCGTAAGGAAATCTTGATGTTAGTCTGTACCCCTTTTAGCAGGATTTGAAAGAGAAAAGGCAGGCTAAGCTATATAAATACTCTTTCTGGATTTTGAGCTATTCCATGGTAAGTCTCGACTTTTTTTGCCACAGCAGCCTGCTCTTAGCCCAGTCTAAAATGAAGTAACTTTTTTTACATGATGACAGATAATTGAAATGTGATACTTTAAGACCTAAGCACAGCTAATGGTACTCATCATCTCAGTGCTGCTTCATCTGGGGTCTAAACTGCTGTTTTCAAGGTGTCTGGACCAGTTTTTTTGTGGAGCTCCACCCAGAGATAACGTGTTTGCCTGAGTTCTTTATGTTCATTTGGCTTTATGTGGAGGCTTTTAGGACTCATGCACTTGGAGACAGCTGCAATTCTCAGTTGTTCAGCGAGGTAGGTTAGTTACCCTGGCCCTTACCTTGTTCCCTGGTTCTTGTATTTCTTTGCTGTACAAGGCCAAGCCCTATAAACGTTAATCAACACAACACAGCTGCGTTTAGACCCAAATACCACCAGTAACCACAGTGCTGGTGGCAGCAGTTTGTGACCCTTCTAAAAATAAAACGCTTACCCTTCTGTTCCTGAAGGTCTCCTCTGCAGAAATAGGGTGTATGTAAGAAATCTTTTTAGCCACAACATCTCTGGTGTTGAGCTGGGGAAGCAGTCTTCAGGTGCAAAGAAAGGAGTATATATTACTAGTTGTGGATCAAAAGCTGGACACGAGCCGGAAATGTGCACTTGCGGCCCAGAAAGCCAACCATATCGTGGGCTGCATCAAAAGAAGGTCGAGGGAGGGGATTTTCCCCCCTTTACTCCACTCTCATGAGTCCATGAGACTCATGCACCTGGAGTCCAGCTCTGGGGCCCCCCACATAAGAGGGACATGGACCTGTTGGAGTGAGCCCAGAGGAGGGTCACGAAGATGATCAGGGTGCTGGAGCACCTCCCCTGTGAAGACAGCCTGAGAGAGCTGGGGTTGTTCAGCCTGGAGGAGAAAAGGCAGCTCCAGAGGGGGGAGACCTTACAGCAGCCTTCCAGTACCTGGAGGGGCCTACAAGACAGCTGGGGAGGGATGTTTTACAAGGGCTTGTAGTCACAGAACAAGGGGTAACTGTTTTAAATTGAAAGAGGGTAGATTTAGATTGGATATTAGGAAGAAATTCTTCATGATAAGGGCAGTGAGACACTGGAACAAGTTACCAAGAGAAGTTGTGGATGCCTCCTCCCTGGAAGTGTTCAAGGCCAGGCTGGATGGGGCTGCGAGCAACTTGGTCTAGTGGAAGGTGTCCCTGCCCATGGCAGGGGGGTTGGGACTAGATGGTGTTTAAGATCTGTTCCAACCCAAACCCTTCTGTGAGTCTATTTAAAAAAAAAAAGGCATTTTCCCACTTGGACTATGGAGAGTAACTGGTGTGTAGTACCCCCAGAACTGAGAATGAGAGGGAACATGTGCTGGCCCTGACTTGAGAAACCGTAGTAATTGTCTTAAGATGAGAAGGCAATTAAGATGCAGCATGGTTTGACATCTTGTTTAGGTTTCCCCAACTATTAATCTTCCTTGTACAGAAAGCTGGGCAGAGAGGCGCTGTGTCTCTAGCTAGCGGTCAGGTAAAGATTGGCTGTGTCGAGCTCCGCTGTTCCGATACACTTGCAAGGTTTTTGTTTGTTTATTAAGCCTGTATGTATAGATGAAATAGAAAACTGCACAAACAAAGCACTTCCCGGAGTGAGACCAGGCATATACTGAAATATGAACTGAAAAAGAAGGAGGAAAAAAATCACAAAAGGAGCATAGCAATTCATAACGGACAGCTGAGTGTGATTAAAGCGATGTGTTTCCCTAGCGCCGACCCACTGATGCCCGTAAGCTGAATCCACAGCGGTGCAAAACGCTGACGGATGAGCTACACCGCTTGCCCTCAGGCCGGGGTCTGCTGGGACGCACCGAAGGTGACCCGCAGCCCGTTTCGTAAGCGGCGTTTTTCCTTGCAGGCGTTTTACTTGGGGCCGAGCGGGGACGAGGGGAGGTGAGGGGCGGGGAGGCGTCCGCGCTGCGGCGGAGACCCCAGCGGATTGGGCGGCTGCGTCCCGGGGCCCTGAGAGCAGGCCCGGGCCCCGCTCCGCGGGATGGGCCGCGCCGCGCCGGGCCGCGGGGGGAGCAGCCGGGCCGGGCAGTGCCGGGTGCCACGGTCGGGGGAGGCAGGGCCCCGCCTCGCCGCCGCCCGGGACGGCTGCAGCATGTTCTGCCTGAAAGGTGAGGGTGCCGCGGGGGAAGGAAGCTGGTGCCGCCGCCGTTTCCAGGTGGACCTTTTCGTCTGGTGGAGGAGGGATGTTACAATTGAAATGTAACGCTTAAAATAAAAAGAGAGAGAGATCGCTTCTGCCGGGGCTGCTCACACCGGGGTTGGGGTGGGGAGGGAAGATCCAAGGGGATGCCTGGCATCGCAGGCACTTTGGTGGTGGCTTTACTGTTGTGGAGCACCTTTACTGGTGGTGCCGCACCAGGAATTTGTTCGCCTTTATTCCGTTTTGGCCCCGTCTGGATGGAACGTCACCCCGGAGGGGAGCGGTCGTGCCGCGGCGCCGCAGGTGCTCCACGGAGGCGGCGGCGGGGCTGGGCGGCGCTGCCCCTCGCTGCGGGGCGGCGCGGAGCCGTCGGCAGCGCCCGGGTGGTTGGGTTCTTCGTTTTAATTGCGGGCTTCCCAAGAAGGTGGTTCTGAAAACAAATTGTTTGTGCTGAACGTCCCTGTTTCTGCTTTTATTTAAAGTCGGTGTTGCTGCTGCTCTTCTTACTGAAGTACGGTTGTTGAAAGCTGACAGCAGAGAGCTGTTGTGAGGAAAGGTTCAGGCGTTGTAAGAAAGGTACTTTGCCTGGGGAAGGATAGCAATTAAGTTAAGTACTTGAGTGCTTACCAATGCTTGCTCAGAATATTTTGCTCTTCTCTCTACGTTGCTTCAAAACGTTGACTCCTTTAACTCTGCTAATGACTGGCTTGTGCAGAGTCTGCACTGAGGAGGATCTTGGTGCAGTTGCCAACCATGAATTGGAGAAGGCAGGAAAAAAGTTCCTGTCCTGCAGATTTCAAAGTAGTGAAACCGTGTTTCTAGAGAAACCCTTAATGAATTGCACAACACAACTTGCGATGCAGGGATCTATCTTGAATGAAATTGCTGCAGCGTACAAAGTAAAAAACGCACACTATCCGCAATGTTTAACTGCGCAGCAAGAGGTTTTCGATTCACGACAGTTCAGCGGATCTCTGGAATTCAGAAACAATGAAAGATGAAACTTTTTTTAAAGCGTGAACTTAGAGATGCAGGATAGAGGTTGTTGTTTTAAGTAAAGAGCTTAACGGGTAAAAGGGTTTCAAGTGAGGTGGGTGACCAGGCAGTTAAGAAGACTGAGGCTTCTGTAGTCTAGAGCACCTCACTGAAAATGAAGCAAGGAGTACAGTTTTCAGAGGTGCCATACGTGCAGCAAATGAGTTTGTACAGAAGTAAGATATTTTTGTCTTGCATAATAAAATTGACTTATACTTGCTTTTTACTGACTCTTAAGTTGAATGTATGGGAAGGAGTGTTTTCAAAATTTTCAGATTTTATTTCTGAATAAGAAAAGTTACTAGTTATATTAAAACCCATCTTAGGGCTATGCGTCAAAGCAGAAGATAGATTTGTTGCATAGCAATATATTTTGATGGCCGTATTTTATTTTTTTCCTGGGTACATGCACTTACATACTGTTTTCTGAAAGTCACTATGCTTCGCACTGTTTTATTAGGCTTTAGTAGACTCCTCCATACCCTACCTACCTTCCCAGTAGACTGCTCCCTTCCTTGAGGTGCAATAGTTATTGTGTATTACATTATTATGCATTGAAAACCATGATCCTGAAATAATCATCTGGTGCGTTATCATCGATTTTGAATTTTTTTTTGACCTTAACATGCGAAGGAGAGAAGCTGTTACACACCNTTTTCTGAAAGTCACTATGCTTCGCACTGTTTTATTAGGCTTTAGTAGACTCCTCCATACCCTACCTACCTTCCCAGTAGACTGCTCCCTTCCTTGAGGTGCAATAGTTATTGTGTATTACATTATTATGCATTGAAAACCATGATCCTGAAATAATCATCTGGTGCGTTATCATCGATTTTGAATTTTTTTTTTAACCTTAACATGCGAAGGAGAGAAGCTGTTACACACCAGTGCTTTTACTGGCTTGATGGTATCCTGTATAGGGAGGAGGATTTGTTTGTCTTTGAAACCGCCTAGCACATTTGCCTTTTAGATGCTGGGTTTTTTGGGGCTCTGAGGGCTTGGGAAGAAGCGATGTAGTTGTGTAGGCACTGCCCTGGCTGCCTGCTCCCGTGGTGTTTTCTCAGTCTGATCTGGCAAACAGTCTTGATCAGATGAATTAGTCCCAGGTTTGCGTAGAGACTGAGTCAGTGTATTTGGTGGATGTGGATGTGCTGGGTGTGCAGTGTTCAGTGATGAAATCCCCGCTCTAAAACTAGGTCTCTATGAGCTCTAGGGGCCTGCTGCCTCTAATCTTTCCCTTTTTTCAGGTTGCTGTTTCTGTTTGTTGGATGATAGTCCGTGCTGTCAGCACAGAGCCTGTTGTTGCTGCGCCTTTCCCAGCTGCCCCTTAAGACCCTTGGGGAAAAGAGGTGGTCAGAGCTGGGTGACCATGCCCGTGCATGGCGGGTGACCCGGCGTCTCCTGCTCACGGGCTGATCCCAGCTCTCCGGTGCCTGGTGGCCCTTGCAATGCACCGGCCCGTGGGCAGCGCTCTGTTCTTCGGTATGGCCCTTGACGTGACCCTTGTCATGTAAAATACAAGTTGTATTGGTGTTTGATCGGAATTGGGCATCTGCAGCAGAGGCGATGCTGCATGCTTGTTGCTCATCTTTTGGGCTGAAGAGGTACAAATGGAAGATGTAAATAAATTTTCTTATAAAAGAATTAATTCCTAGGAGGGTTATGAGCAAGTTCATTGGCATGTGCTGAAAAATGAGCTCATGTTTCTGTAACATTTGCCTAGAGTTTCTCTTTCCTTTGTAGCTTTTGTAGAAAGAGAATAGTGCCAAGAAACACTGTAAAGCAAGCATGTGTGCTTACTGCTTGCCTGCACTTGGGAAGTATTTTCCATCCTTGCTTGTCTTACAGCTGTGGCTTTGAGAGGGAAGTCTTTTATACTAATAATAGCAAGAAGTTATGATAGAAGCTATCCATGAAAAATCCCAGGTATGTGCTGCTTGCTCCCTGGAGAAGGGTTCCATGCTAGAAATGCAGATTTTTATTTATTTATTTATTTATTTATTGTAAAAGATCACAGGGCTGCTCCCCAGTTGTCTTGTGTGTTCTGTGCACATAAGGACATTCCTTGGATTCCTTTCTTGGCAATGTTCTCATAAAATATCCAGTGTTTGAAATCAGAAACAGATTTTCTCTGATGTCTTTAAACAAATGCATTTCCCAAGTCGAACTAGCAAAAATTTGTACAAGTTGCTTTCTTCTTTTTTTTTTCCTCCCCTCTGTTTAAGGTTTTACTTTTTTGCATGTATAACAGCAGGCCAAAATGAGGGAGGGGACATGTAGTAATCTGAATGAGGGAGTCTGTCAAAGTGAAGATTCCTGGTGGAATTTAAGTTTAGTTTGCCTAAGATTGATCGTGTGGCATTTGTTCCCCTGACTTCAGTTCAATTTCTTTATTTCTGTCTCAAGAGTTGTGTGTAATCACAATGGACTTGTGAGTCAGACCCATTCTTTTTGTAGTTGTTTTTTATATCAACTGCATTATTTTGATAGAGTGAGTAACTTTGAGGACATTTCTTGTCTGCAATTCTTCAAAATATAAAAGCAATTTGAAAAAACGCAGAATTAGTACAAAGAAATGAGAATTAAGTACGACTTTGAGTTAAAAAAATCTTCTCCTGGAAGAAGAGCTCTGCTATTTTTCTTCATTTCTCCTGCATCTTCTGGAGTTACTCTTTCTGCTGTGCTTTTTCCAGTCTCTGGGGTTTTTTTGCCACTGATTTTTCTATCCCCACACAAGCGAGTGGCTGCCTGGTTCATCTCGGATGCAGCTGGGGTCTGCCACCCGCTCCCTCTGTGGGCTGAATGGAAGCGTTCACAGTTCCACCTGTGTGAATCCCTCACATGCCAGGAGAGCCACTGAGAGCTCTGCCAAACAGTGTATTCACATGCTATGAAAAAAAAAAAAAAATTTTACTTAATTACTAAAGAGATTTTGGTGTCTAAGACTGCTTAAAGTTTGAAGGTTTTGTTGGTTAAATGGCAACTTTGTTATCTCACACTGAAGGAAGGAGAGGTGGGGAAAAATACCTCTGTGGTGAGCGTGGCTCACAGCATCTGGCACAGGACCGGCCTCTCTCTGTCAGGCGGCAGTGAACAGGAGTTGCTTCTAACTGTGCCTGGAAGTACGGAATGAAATTGAACATAACGAAAGGAAGATTGTAGGTCTCGATAATAACGTTCTCGCTGAAGTTAGCCGGGTACTCAGAAATATTGAAATATCCCCGTGTACTTCTTTTTTTCTCTTAAGTATCACTCTGCTGCTCCACCTGTGGCTACGATCCTGTTGTGTAATTTTGTCCACAAGCACCAAGTAAAACACTGTTTCTGCTTGGATGAATTTACAGCCTAAATACATTGGAAGGGGGCAGCGCATAATAAAAGCAAAGTGCATTTCCAAAGGCAGCAGAGCGCTGGGGTGCCTGAGCTGCAGCCGTGCCCACACTGCCTACCTACCCCATTCGTTTCTTGGCTCTGTTTGCAGCAGACGGAAACCTCAGAGACTGCTTCTGCCGTGCCGACCCTTCGGGGGGCAGGGATGTGCCCCAGCTCTTGTTTCTGTGATTCAGAGATTGCCCGTAAATTCATTTGTTCACCACATTGTGTGAGCATGGTGTTCCACTCCTTGGAGCCATTTCATTTGACTGCCTCTGGGGAGACCACCAAACCGCACGGGCACAGAACCTGCAGAATGAATGCCTATTGTTTGCTGTGGTTTTGCTTTGCTTTTTTTGGTCATAGAACAGGGTGTGGGCGCCTATTTTTTCCGTTGAATTTTTAAGAAGGCTAATGGCAGTGGGTGAAGCAGGGTGAACGTAATCCGGCATTAGATAAGAATGCCTTCTGGCAGGCACACCAGCCTTTCCCAGGGCACATGGGGCTTTCTCCCTAAAGTGGTATGGTGACAAGGCAAGGCACATAGCTTCAGCTGTGAAATCGCTTAGTATTGAACCTCTCCTCCAGTAAATCTTTATCTGACGATTGGAACCGTGGAGGTCAGGATAGACTTCTGCATGTGCCTGGCTTTTCAGTACTTGTGCTTGTGCTTTTCAAATACAGTGTAAATACACACAGTCAAAAACACTTTATGCTTGTAGTCTATTAGTTTACTCGGATGGTGTTCAGTCTCTATGAAAATTGACTCATCTGCTGTCACAACTGTATAATTAATACACAGCTTTTTCCGTAGAGTCTGTTTTTACGTTCGCATGAGCATTTAATGCACACTCCTCTGCCTTTCTGCTCCACATCTGGTTCTTTACGGCAGGCTGCAAGAGGAGCCATTTGCACAATTCACACAGCACTGGAATCCTGAAGAGGGCCTGTTGGTAAATGAGTCATAGGTAGAAAGATAGTCTGCTGTTTTCCTTGACCTGCTAATGTTTGCTTTTAAAGAGTATCTATTAACTCCCTCCATCATCTGTAAGGCTGCGAGTACAATGCGGATGGTGATTGCTGCGCAAAGCAGTAGTAGATGGCAGTGAATTTCTGTCAAATTGCAGCAAGAGGCCAACACTTAATTTTAAACAGTGAAAGCTTGCAGGCTAGAGAATATTAAAACAGACATAAAAAGTAACGTGCACAGCTGATTGGATTTATAAGCATCAAAAGAATTTCATGTTGAAATGGTCTTTGAAACAGCATGCACAGACTTGGAACCTATAAATATCTTCATACATTTTTCAGTGGTTTAAGCATAGTAATGATTTCGCATTGTTTCAGTATTGCGTTACCAGATTTGTACGGTTTATGCTTGTCACTCTTCTACGTTGGCTTTCCCCCCCCCCCAACAGCATTTGTGCAGAAGGCCGCTGTTACTTCTGGGGAAATGCCGTAAAGCTTTGTCAAATGGGAGACACGTTCCCTGTGAAAGCACATTGCCTGGTATTAAGAGATGGAAATTTTATTAATTCTTTTATTCAGAGTCCTGTCACAGCTGTGATCTTGCTTGTGGTTAATGGGTAGTAAAACAGTCTATAATTACCTCGGGCATCTTTTTTTAATACTATCCCAGTGTTGTCTGACTTCCAGTACTCTAGAGCATCCAAATTTTTTCTAGCTATATTTAAAAAAAATTCAGAAAACGTTTTTGGCATTTGAAGCTCTTGCGTAACTTCTCTGGACCTTCAGACTTTAAAATATTTTAAGCTTCATTGCTGGTCATATGCAGAGGGATTACAAAAGCATGGGTTATTTAGTCTAGCTGGTAGCTTGGGAGGTAAATACCACAAGGAGGGAGGAAACCTGTCAAAGTCCAAGGAGCGCATTGGCACAAGATGAATGGTTATGATTGCCTTCTGAATTAATTGAAGTCAGACATTAAAAGATCCCAAACCATCCGAGGAGGGAAGTTGTGGAACAGACTTCCAAACAGGATAATGTGGACAAAGAAGTGTTTTTAAGATGGTTCTTGATAAGTTTGGGGAGAGTTTAAGTAAGAATTTCTGGAGCTCGTAAGGGAAGTTTATGACAGACGGCCATTGGGCTGTGTGGAGGCTTGGGGACAGGATTGCGTTTGTACTGGGCGTCTGTTGTAGTCTTCCCATGCTTAGGTGCTTCTGTTGGTCCTCCTGGGAAGAATTATCCCTTTACATATGTAATGCAGCTTCTGAAGTTTCTCTTTATTCTGTTCTGCTTCGCCGGAGGCTGGCCACAGGGAAGGGCAGGACGGGGAGCAGGGTGTGCTGCAGGTCCTTGAGGCATCAGACTGTCCCGCAGGCCTGCCCTGCTCCCCCCGTCCTTCCCTTTGGGCTGAGCAACAGGTACTGCTGCAGCGGTGATCTCCCTGCAGGCTCAGCCTGGTCGGCACTGCCGCGCTTTTTCCCGTCCTCTTCTAGCACTGGCTGTGCTGCGCTCTCCTTAGCAGTTTTATCTTCCTGCTCTTACAGGGGCTTCGGACTTCACTGACGCCCTTCAATTTTCTCTTGTTCTTTTCCTGTGATGCCCTGTAGTTACCTATGTAGTGTCTCACTGTAGGCTGCCCTTTATAAGGTCTTTCTGGGCCTGTGAATCCTCCTAATGCAGAGACCTGTTGGAAATCTGCTCTTTGCAGCGCAGCATCCTGGCCCCTTTCCGTTTCTGATTTTTCATCCATCCCCATTTTAATTTAAACCCATCAATAGTTGCTGAAACAGAATAGTAAAATGAGAATTTTACATCCCACAGTGAAGACAAGGACTAATACTTGTGGTGCTTTGTGAAGCAAAGGCATCTTCAGCAACGGCAGTTCTTGCTTTTTAGGAGGGGAATGTGCTTTCTGTCTGCACCTCAGTCACAAAGTCTTGGATTATTTTGTGCGTTTTTAGCCTTACGAGAATTACTGCATCTTTAACATGCTTATGTGGGATAAAGAAGCATGATGCTTAAGTAATGAGAAAACCCCACGTTTTTCCTCCATTCATTATTAAGGTCAACCAGTTGGACGCTCTTGCCTGAAGGCTTAATTTGCAGGGAGGTTTGTGTTAAATAGGAGAAAAGCTTTCCACCATCTGAATGCACAAATGCACCCTTCTTTAGTCGGGTTTGCTTTTTGTTGTCCCTGTTTCGTACCTCAGGAGAATTCAAGATCACAATGACGTTTTTGTCATTGCTGGCAGCAAGGAGCCATCGTTTGTGCAGCACCCTGTGGATAGGTGCCCTTCCCCATGCAAACCATGCTGGAAGATGGCAGATAGTGGGAACACAGAGTCGTTCTTGAGGAAGAAGGATGCAAGGTTTGGTGTTAAACTTCTTTCCTTACAGGCAGAGTGCTGGAGCAAAGGTGGCTGTGAAATTAGGAGAAGGAATATGGGTTGAGTACTTTAATTAGGAAAGTGAATTTAAAAAGGCAATGAAAGCTGTCAGGTTGTCTCTGTTTCTTTGTTACCTTCTGAAGGTTTTGGATGAACACTTTCCTGTGACACAGCGTTACGCCTTATTCATCTCTCTCGCCCTCTCCAGCAGTGGCAAGACTTGAGATGACAGCAGCACTCCTTGGCAGGACGGAGGCCAGGAATACATTTAAGAATAGATAAAACAGGAAGCTCTTTTTCCTGCCTAATGGGTATTTGCAACACAGGTTTTGATGCTTTCCCAGGCCTTATTTTTCTCGATCTTCTGGGTCTGTGTGTATCCCTGTGAGTCAAGAGCAGCGTGGCTGGCGAGGGCAGTCCCTCCCCCCCCACCCCACCTGGTCCCTGTCCAGGGGACTGCTGTGGTGAGATGTGTCCCACCCTCTTGGGTCTGAGGGCTCGTAGCTCCACCCTGAAGATCTCTGAGGGTTTCTCGTCTTGTTCTCCTGTGCAGAAGTTGCTCTGATGACTTACTGCTTCTCTTTTTAAAGGAGTTTTCAAATCAGTTAAAATTAATTTGACTTCTCTGCTAAAATTTTGAAACCTGTTTTTGAATTATCATCCGAATTTGTGTAGCTTTACTGTCATTCTTTTTTTAAAAAAGCCTAGTGCAAATACATGTAAAGGCTGTGTGACTCTTTTCAAGAACAAAGAAATTCATAATGATCTGTTCATCTTAAAATTTGCCTTGATCCAGTAGCCTGAGGAGGATGTATTCTATCAAAATACGTATTTGTATGTAATTCTGAATATGTAATTCTGAAATTAACAGAACCGTAGTTTTGAAGAATTAGGTAATTTTTCCATGTCCTGTTTTATGGCTTTGATATGGGCCTTGGCATAACCAAGGCGTTTTGTGTTGCCGATGGGGGTTGTTGCAGAGGAGATCCTTCTCTGACACAATGTTGGCGTGTAGGGAGGGTAGTCAGAAAGGAGACATATTTTGAAGAATATTGCTTGGAAATTCATGATTAATTTAATTTCTTTTTTTTTTACTAGTGAACAGACTGAAACTTAAACCCATAGACAACTGGATCTATTAATTTCTGTGCTTACTGTGGTACGTATACAGATGGCTGCTCTCCCCAGTTGATTTTGTGACACTCGCCCATTTGACTTGTATTTTTTACAGACCAGTAACTCCAGATACCAAGAAAGAAGGGCAGTGGTAGGCTGTGTAGCAGCTATAGCACCTGCATTTAATCATTTTGCTGGAAAATCAGATATTTAAAAGGAGTTTACTTCAGTATTTCTACATGAAAAAGCAGTCCAGAAAGTTTGCTGTTAGAGGTACAAAAGTGACAAGTCAATATGAATTTTCTGTAAAAATCAAGACTATATAATTGCTACTAAAAAGTTCACACATCATATGGATATATTATTGATCTGGTACTCAAGAAGAACATTCTTCCTAGGGTGTGACTTTGTTTTGGATTGAAATACTGCTAATTGTACTGCACCTCACTAGCTTAATCTTTTCCATGGCAATGGATGCATATTTTTGTCATTACTCTTTCTAATGAAATTTAATGCATTCCTCTGCCATGATCTATAAATCCAAGAGTTTACTTACTCTTTTAAAAAGCCTCTGTGTGACCTGTTGGAAGGTAGGTGGGCTGTATTTAGCCACAATTTCTAGGAAGCTAGTGCTAACTGGGTTATCTTGCCTAAATATGATTTTCAAGTAAATGTGATGCTTCAGATTAAAAATTTCACACTGAACCATTCCAGGTTAATGTGATGATGTTTGATATAAAGTATTGTTTTAGTTCTTCTAACTTACTTCTCTTTGCTGATGTATATAACCTTTCCTTAGGCACTGACAGAAGTGTGTGACAAGGTTACTTTTGTCATTGGTCGTGCATTTAAAAATAATAAAACTACCTTATCTTAGGCACACAGCAACGATTACGAGAAGCTATGTCTACACTGGCAAGTAGCATGACAGAACAGAGAGGAATCTGTAGCACGGAGTAGTCGCGAGGTCTTTGCGCCTGCGATACAAACCAGTGGCACAGGATGTGGAGGTGGCCAGGGTCGTGCTAAAAGGAGCACCCCTGAGCTGAACTAATGTGCGGCTGAAATGTGTGCCAATATGCAGGAATACCCTTTCAGGCTGCAAAGTGAAAAACGCGACCATTGAATTTCTTATTTTTATGAAAATTGGGTTTGCCATTCTTGCTCCTTCATCAGTGTTTTAATAGTGTTACACTATATGGTAAAGTATTTGTATCTAATGTATTAGCTGCTGCTCTGTGTTTGAAAAAGACTGAACGAATGCCTCTGCCTGGCAGCAGCTGACTGATGCTCTCCGATGATGAGTGTTGTGCCCTACAGAGCGGAAAGTCTTAACCTTGCAGGGTTGGGTGTTGCCTAGTATTACCTGAGCAACAGACCAGCTCATCTTTTGACATCTCAGGATTTTTTTTTTTTCCCTATACACTGAAGCAGCTGTCTGTTCCTTTCCTACATGGAACTTAAAAGCAGTTCTTTATAGGGCATTTGTCGAAGCACTCTGACCTCGTTAAAACAAAACGTTTTTAGAAGTACTCACTAAAAACAATGAACTCTCTCCGTACAGATTTGAATTCTTTTAGGCAGTTTTGTTATTTTAATCTTGAAAGCCCTCCTGGCTCTCCATTACGCACCTGGCCGAAGCTGGCCTTCCCAGGAGTGTGCGTGTCCAGGAGGTGGCACTGCGTTTTTGACAGCGGGGATGGTGAAGATGGGCAGAAGGCAGCCTCAGCAGAGCATCTCCTCCAGAAGGAGGGGGGCTAGGATGCGGTAGCCTTCTGACTGAAGGCTGCTTTTTGACGGTGGCTTTTATCAAGTAGGGTAAGTGGCTTTGGTTTCTGTATTGAAAATCCCACTGCGCGTGGACTTCTCCAGCGAGCTGCTTGGGTGGCAGGGAGGTCGCTGCTGTTCTGTATCAGAAAGGTGCTTCCATCTTCAGGCTTTTAAATCCATTAAAGGAATTGTGAGAGAAAATAGGAGTGAGATTACTTCTTTCTCTTCCTGTTACCATGGTAATGAGTTTAATGAGCAATGCTGAAACGGGTAATCCTACCCAACACTATCTGAATTGCCATTTAATATAAGCTGTGAAATAAGCTGGGAGAGATGTGACTCCTTTGCTCGCAGAGTGTGTGGGTGTACCAGCGTTACCGGTGCTGCCATCCATTGTGGCTCCAGACTGGAAGCCGCCTTCTCCCATGGCTTTTGGCAGCATCATCTTTTGCTCCGTGTTTTCAGAAGAATCAGCAGATGCCTGGGACCCAACCCTTGGAGTAAGGGAGTGAGAATAGCTTCTGCTTCAACATCCAGCAGTGGTATCTAATTGCTTCTGTCTGGCTAACGGCTCTGTCTTCTGTCCCTAATGTGTGTCAGCACCTTCCCGAAGGTGGTCCGGTTCACAGAACGCACCAGCCAAATTGTATGGCAGCAGAGCTAAAATGGAAAAGCATAGAAAGGCTTTTCTGAGTTACCTGCTGCTTATACAGCTAGCTTTACTTGCTTTCTTGTTTAAATGTTGCAAAGCAGTGATCAAGAATTAATATCAGACATAGGACATTGCTTGTTGCTCTTACGAAGGCTTCATAATTGAAAGTAAAGATTAATAATTAGAACACAGAGGTGTGTTTTTAAGTGCCCAGGGACTGCCAATAACGTAATGCAAAGTGTGGTTTTTCTCTAGTGTCTTACGTGTGTGCTGTATATCAAAATACTTATTGGATTAAAAATAATTACAGAGGGCTATTACACAACAGCAAAGGAAAAATTTAATTAAGATATAAAAGAGAGGGTAATGGGTATGTTCAGAATTGATGCAGTGGAGAGAGACAGGTAGACTGTTCCGGAAAGTAAGAAAAGACTCTCCCCCACTGTCAGCATGAGAGGTTTGTATTATGAAGAGACAGAAAAAGGCTGTTGATGGAAACAAAGATACCAAAAGTATGTGCAGCAATCTCTGCATGGTTTTAATGGGAAGGGTGTTAATTTTGAGCTTACAGTGAACATGGAACCAGAGGAGCTGCTTTGCTAGCCCGGTTGTAGTCACTGGAGAGTGCTAGAAAGCAAGAAACTTCTGTCAGGAGGGTTTGTAAAGGTTTTTTTTCTTTCCACCAAGAAAGAAATTCCTCACAATCCTTTTAGTTTGTCTTTATTTTTGTTGTTTTCTGTTGTATCAAATGGTTTGCAGATTCAGTGTCCCTGCAGAGGGCTGAGGTTTCCCTAAGGGTAACGCTTTGAATCTAGGGCTGGCTATTCAGGTACCAGGAATTAAATTAGCCAAGTGCCCCAGCATTCAGGGCTTTGCATCTAGTTTGTTAGGCACACAATTGCTGGCAACACTTGCTGTAGCTTTTTATGAAACATATTTTGATTGCTAGGACTGCTTTTAGCTGTCATGCCAGTTGCTGTCTTTAAGCCGCACATGCCTTATTACTTATGTCCTTTAAAAAAAAGGGTCGCAAGCATATGATAAAAATACAGCCATGAAAGTAGCAGGGGATAGAGCTAATGCTGGAGAATGTAAAGATGGCCACGTGGAGAGAGGTTTTCAGAGCATTGTGAGGCTTTGTGTGCATCGTGGCAGCGGTGCCTGCCACCCTGCCCGGGTCCCTTTCATCTCCCCTGCGTCCTGACATCTGTCAGTATTGTACGAGCTCCTCAGATGCTGAGCTTGCTTTAAGCACTGCAAAGCTAATGGTACCTCCTGCTCGCTTCCTGTTTAAGAGATTCATATTCAGTTAAAAAGCAAATTACAATACCTCGAGGTTTTTTTTTTCCTGTCATTTTGAAGTTCTTTAGCTTTTGTCTGCTGTACGCGTGTTTAAGGAACATGAGTTAAGACTTCAGGCACACTAGATTGACGCACAGGAAAGAGGGAAGGTGCACGCACGGGCCGGGAGAGCAGGACATCCTGTGTCCGATCTGGCCATTGCTAGCTCTGGAGGATGCTGGGGTGCTCCGCTGCGATGGGCATGTCCTCATTCTTGCTGTGTCGCAAGTTGTCCATCCGTACAGGGAGGATACTGTCTCTCCGAGAGTATTATTTTAAGGCTTCGTTAATGCTGCATGGCTCCGATGAAACACATTTAATGTATAAATAACTTTTTTTCTTGTTTGCTTTAAAAATAACTGTTTAAGTACAATTTAAAACCTCCAGCTGATGAGCCAAAAAGCCCAGAACACATCAACCCATCGCTGCTAAAAATAAGAGTTGCTGTCTAATTAGGGCAAAGTTTATCCCTGTGGATTTCTACAAGCTCTCTTTAATTTCCAATGTGCTGTTGGGCTTGTGTCAGAAATTACTTCATTTGACGGTTTTGTTGTGCATGGTGTTCATAAAAGTGCCCTTATTTCACTACACTCTGCATATTGCTGTTTTCCTTCTATCCAGAGGATCTACAAATTGTGTATAAAGACTGATGATACAATTTCTTATGTAGCATATTTATAAAGATTGTCTTAATACCAGAGTAGGACTGACATGACCATACTTTGTGATTCCAAATCCCTTGAGTTCCCATTAGGTACATCATACATGCTTTTTAAGCTCCTACATGTAATAAGTCCTCGGTATCATTGCTGTTCTCGGAGCGCAGGAGTGTACGTGCTTGTCTAATAAAAGGGCTAATGTTTTCTTTGGTTGTGTTTTTTAATTTTGTTTCTTGTAATCCCAGAGTTAGTCACAGTTTTGGGAGTCTTGTCAAACTCTTAACTATCTCTTTTTCTTTAGACCAAATGTTGTTTCCAGTATAATGTAATCAATTTTCTCCCTAATTATTCAGACTCTTCCTAATAAAACCTGACTGTAAAGAGGTGGTTTAGCAAAAATGAAATATGCTGATAAAGATGAATACGCATGTTTAACAGTCTGCTCAGAACATTCATAATTACGTCACTAATAGTTCCATTTCTAAAAGACATGAGAAAGAATAATAAAGGACATAAAACGTTACTTTGGGGAAATCTTTATATAAATGAAGGCCCAAGGCTGAGAAAAATGAACAGCCTGACTTCTGTGTCTTTGAAAACATAGAACAGCGCTGTAGCTGCAGTAGAAAAAATTTAATCGGAAGCTTTATGGTAAATTTTTGGTGAAATTTTGGCTTTATCAGATGTGATTATTACTCCATATATACAGGTATAAAATGATGGTTTCTTTTTATAGGATTTTTGGGGGGAGACTAGAAGAGAAAGAGGCAGTGTACGCAACGTCTTTCTCACATGAGATAGTACATCCTCTTCCTAACTCGTTGTAATGTTGCTAATAGCTGAGACTATAACCGTCACCAGTTCTTTTATTGTATATGTTACCAAGGGCTTCCAGGCTTCAGAGAGGAACAGATTTATTCTTCAAGTAAAAAATTTGTGGGGACATTAATGCCTACCATATGGTAAATACACTTGTTAAACTGGATTTCAGCCTTGATCCCGTTATTGTGCATCAACCTTACTTCGTGAGCATGCATTGAAAACATGGCTAATTGAGTATATCTGTAGTCTAGAGAAGTGCATGGTGAATGTCATGGGGACTCCAGGCGAATATGTTACCCTGTGTCAGCTTGTTAAGTGTTTGGAAACATCTGAGTCTGCTGAACACTGGATTTTGTCTGTCCCCTGTCTTCTTGCTCCTGTAGTTGGACTGTATGTTACCTAATAATACTGGTTTGATGTGTAGAGCTACACTTTTATGTCGAGTAAGATGATTGCATAGCGATACAAAGACTGCATGCAAACATCAGCTGATATACTTTTGAAATATAATTTGATAATGTGATTTTGAGTCGTTAAAATAAAAAACCATAACAGAAATCCAACTGTATTCTTGTCTAATAAAAGATACCATTCCTGTCTGCGTGAGAAATAAATACAAGCTCCAGTGCGCTCTTTTATCAGTAGCCTGTTGTTGATGCTCAGAAGTTTTGTACATCACATCTGTGAGAGTGACTTGACCCGAGACCCTGATAATCGCAGAGAATCGAAAGGGTGAGACAGCAGGCACAGTGGCTAGGCAAGTGGCTTACAGAGGTACTGTCCCATTAGGGAGGCGTTAATGGGGCCTCCTTATGAACTGGTTCACTGACAGTACTCTCAGAGCTTTGTCCCACCCAGGAGGATTGTCTAGACGTTCATTTATTGTGGCGGATGCAAGAATATCGGCGTGGTTGATGAGTTGAACTCGGCTAGTGTTAATCACAGTTTGTCTCTCTCATAGTCTGATGAGTAAATGTGCTTGGCTTTGTAAATTTAGATTTGCCTCAAACGCCTGGTTGCCAGTGTTCAGTTTATGCGGTTGAGTTTCTGCGATGTGTACAGACAAGCCAGCGGTGCCGACAGCTATCGCCCATGCTGTTGGCATGTTTTCCCCGTTCCANCCCCGTTCCGTCCGTATTTTTGAAGATACTTAAAATCATTGTCAAAAAAATGTAAAATTGCAGGCAGGGCTTGTTTCGTCCCTGTTTCCTTTCATCCCGATTTATTAAAGTTACCTGACGCGTTTCATTATATGACCTGTTTTCATCTATTTGCAAGTTTGCTGAGAATCGACCATGCGAGGTGTGTATAAAACACTGTATAGTGAAAATTATTTGCTCAGGGTGCTGGGCAGAGTAACAGGATGTTAAACAAAAAACCCAAATACCAAACAGGCCAGTTTCTTGCTAACTTTCTACGCTTTGCCACCACTCTCGATTCAGCGTTGCAGACCGTTTATGCTGGGTGGTGCTCTGTGTTTTGCATGTTTGAATGCTGATGCCACACTGGTGCAGTGCCTTGCGGGCAGCTGGTGTGTACGCCCTGCGCCTGAGCTGCTGCTGCCGCAGCGCCAAAGCGGCAGGAGATGCGTGTGTACATCAGGGAGAAAGAGGAGATGTGATTTTTTTTTTTTAAATTTGTTAAACAGTGATTTTTTTTTTTTCTGTCCAAAAGTTTATTGTTGATATCAACCAAACAGCAGATAAAGCCTTTTCTAAAACGTGTAAATACTTACCTGACACTGTTGTGCTCCTGTATATAGAGCAGCCAGTACCATGAATGATATGGGCTGCAACCAAAGCATTTATGAAGAAGAATTAAGGAAGCAAACTAAGAATTGGCCTTCGTTGTACTTTATTTAGGGTTTTGATATCTTCCCATTTTAAAAAACAAATATTATCCCGTGTAATCTTTTGAACAATGTAAAATAAAACGCAAACTTTAAAAAGTTACTGAAGACAGCAGTTTATGCAGGTTGCGTGCTTCTTTATGTGCTGTTTTGCTTGCTGTCCCAGTCTGACTGGGCTGTTGCAACCAATTCAAAAGCCCAGGAAGGGCATGCTTCCTGGATCCCGGAGGAAAACAGTATAGGGGATGTGAGATTAGAGTCGATGCTGTTGCCAGGGTGGAAACTTGCTTAGTAGTGCGGTATTTGGGAGAGGTGCCATGGACTAATGGTTTGCGGATAAGGCTAAAGAACTGAGAATACCTCAGCTCTAATCCTGGCTTTTCCACTCTGTGGGCAGGTTAATAAATCCCTTCGAGACTGTGTCTTCATCTTTAAGTAGGAATAATACCTACTCTCTAGAGGCACTGTGAGGGTTTATGTATTCATGCGGTACTAACTGAGTGCATACCGGTAACTGCTTGTGCTTTGTATTTAGCATCAATCCAGTTGTAGTCTAACTGGGAAGAGACCACCTTCTTTTGGTGACAATCATTATGATTCTGACTTGGGAAGGGAGTTTCCTTACAAAAATCCAAGTACTGAAATTGCGACGCTTTGCTCTTTTTTCTTTAGTCTGTATATTTTTCCTGCTTTTGCATTCTAGGAAAACGTTCTTTTCTTGGCAGGTTCCTGCCAAGTTACAGTTCTCTATCTGTCAGTATCACAGCGATTACAGTAAGTTAGCTTTAAATAAGCTTCTCGGATATGGCCATCTGTGTGCGGCCATAGTACCTGTTGTTCAGAGGGTGGCGAATAATCGGGGCTAAGGCTGAAGTGAAGCAGCAGACTGGAGCGGGAGCGTCGAGGGAGAAGTCTGAAATCTGTGGCAGGTGACTGGGTTTCCCAGCTCCCTGTGGCCCCCGTTTCCCTGCTCCTGGCTGGGAGCTGGGGGCTGGCGGTAGGGCAAGGGCAGGGTGTCCAGCAGCTGGAGTGAGCTGCTCAGCCAGGAGGTCGCTTTTTTTTTTTGTTTTCCTTCTTTTTTTTTAAGGGCTGGCAGAATCCTATCCAAAACATTTCCCAGCATAACCGAACAGTTTAGCTTGCCTAAGTGCAGAGGAGGAGAAAATGTTTTCCTATTGAATGCGTCCCTTCAAGGGTTATGAGCTGGCCACTCCCTTCTGCTCCATCCCAGCCATTGGGGACAGCAGGGACATCCTTGAGAGCAGCATCCTCACAATGATCGCCTATGTGCACTGCCTGCCGGCGGACCCGATGGTCGGGTGCCTCGGCAGGAGCAAGTGGCAGCCCAGCTGCAACGATGAGGAGGAGGAACTTATCCCGCTGTATTCCAGCAAAATGGGGAACACTCACACCAAGCTGCCCGGGCGCCTCAAGAAAAAGTTACTGAGCAAAGACGACAACGCCTTCTGGCCAAGTAAGAGAGACGGGTTCCTTTCCGTTAGTTGTTTCGGTCGTTTAGTGTTGTGTTGTCATTATTGAGGACGTAAATATGCAAAACAGATTTATGAGAGAGGAAAACAC
Organism: Steatornis caripensis; assembly: GCA_013398225.1. NCBI lineage: Eukaryota > Metazoa > Chordata > Aves > Caprimulgiformes > Steatornithidae > Steatornis > Steatornis caripensis. The sequence goes on along the minus strand of VZSC01008970.1, from coordinate 19,907 downwards.
TTGTATTTCTCTTCCTCTTTTGGAGGATGAAGGCATTGGGAACAATTTTCTTACGAAAAAGAATGTATTTCCACTTCAGGAGAGTGTACGTAAATAATGCACCCAGTGGGACTGCAAAATTGATACAGGATGGCACTGTCTTTGTGCATGTGATACCCTGTGTTTGAGAGGTCTTGAGCACTTGCTTTTAGTTCAGTAACACTCCTTTTCAGCAAAATGAGTGGAACTGTTGACGTGGCACTCTAATTGAAAGCCATAGAATCAATCAGTGGATGAAAAGGCCAGGAAAAATAAGAAAAAAGTCTAACGGACTCAAAGATCTTTAATGCAGTTGATGAGTACTTTTTTTCTTAAAAAAAAATTGCTTTTGAATAACCCTAGGTCTAAGGTTATTTTCCCTCTGAAGGTAAGAAGAAAGAATTCCTGAATTGTGATGACTTTTTTTTTTTTTTTAAATCTGTGTAGTTTCAAGTTTCACTGGCAAATACAGATGGGAAATAGGGAGAGAATAGGACAGACAATGCTAATGTTCAGCTGTTTTGGTTTTAGCCTTATTGCTTGCCTTCCCTTTTTTTTCTGACCACCTAAGCAAAGGCACCCAGCTGTTCGTGGAATGGTTGCACAGAAAAGTGTATTTAAGGGTGATGGGGGAGAAATTTCACAAGACAAAGAAAGCTTTTCCTGCAAAAGCCAGCTGGCTGGCTATCTTGCACCAGGCCTTTAAAAAAACCCAACAACTCAGCACATGAATGTATTTGCAACTGTATTGATTTTTCTTTTCCTCGTTAGTCTCATGCTGATTCATCTGACAATGGCTAGTTATTACCAGCAATTGAAAAAAAAATCGCTGTCTAGCCACACGATGCTGACACTGATTAGATGTATTTCTGTTTTCTGTGTTGCAGTATTCTCCATCTAGTGCCAAGCAAGCTTCGTTTGATGTCCCCTCTTGTAGGAGGAGTGTGATTTACCACAGGGATGCTTCAGGGCCTTTTTCAAGAGGAAGCAATTTCTTAAAATGTGGGGAAAGAAAAATCCAGCTCATCTGTTGAATTTTTGTGCTTTAGAGGACAGGGTCAATTCTGGTTCATTTATAGATGAAAATGAAAATGCTTCCTTTAAGTAAAATTGTACAGCCTCTGTACTGTAGGACCTGGGGAAAACTGAAGAGGCTGTGGCTTCCCCGAGGTGCTAGGGGGCATCCCCATGGATGCGCTCAGGGAGGAGGACACGGCCCCTCTCGGCCCCTCTCTGCCCCAGCCAGCCTCGGCGGAGCGCGATTTGCTGCTCTTGCTGGGTGACGGGTTGGTTCGTTCCTACAAAGTCGTGACATTGACGTTCAGAGCTGGTGCTTGTAGTGCCCTCAGAGGTATTGCAGCCGAGCTCAGGGCATCAGGATCAGCCGCTCTGTTTGAACCTGCTTCTCTGGAGTGTGGAAATGGGATTGAGGAGCATAGGTAGGGCACCCAGAAATCCCTGCCCCCTCCCTACAGCCTGCCTCCTCCTCTCTTTGTGCTGTCTGTAGGGAAAGGTGTCCATCTCCTGCTTTCTAAAATGCACTTGAATTGCAATTATAAAACTTTTCAGAAGACGTGTAGAGACGGAGGAATGGGGAACGGAGCAACACAAAGAATATTTACGTTACTCCAGCATTAGAAATTACATCATACATACTGATGATCTTAAATCTTCTTTGCACTTAAAAAGTTTGGAAACTGAAACACAAGGATTTTTTGTGGGTTATTTTTTTGGGTTTAAATAGCCAAGTCACTTCAAGGCACTGTCCAGTTTCTTCTTGGATGAGAACTTACTGACCTCTGAATAGAAATTATGTAAATAGGTGTGCAAACAAAAACCTGGGAAACATTTGCATATCTGAATGGTGTGATGTGGTTCCTGTATACACAGTGGGAGTGTCTGCTCTGCATGTCCAGGTGCATGCATTTTTATTGTTGCTTCGACATATTCCTAATGAAAAGAGAAGAGTTCTAGTTAATATTTTAAAAGTTGTGTGCATGTGTGTAAATTTGTTGATTGGTCATATAAGCAATCAAATTATTTGACTTGTGATCTACTAAAGCTTTTAAGTGCAACTTCTGATTCCTAACTGTACACTTTCACATGTTTCAGACTGAGTTTATTATTGATTCCTTTAAGTTGTTTTCATTGATTTCTGGTGTGACCCTGTGCATTTCATTTGTTCTTTTCGAATTGCAAACCATTGAAGTTTCAATATTTAATGCTGAATCCTTGAAACGGCAAATGGAAAAACAAGGTAACCGGCTTTCTGCCCCGACTTTTCCCAGGAAAACGGCTTGTGCTTCTGCAGTGGTGTCCCACCACAGCCCAAGCGTGTACAAGTGGGGCACAAGCTCTGCTCTGCTGGCTCCCTTTCCTTCTTACTCATTCCCAGTCCACAGAAACAAAAGAACGGCAACGTAATTAAGCCATCAGTTGAAAGTGTTATTTGTGGGACAGGTACTATTTCTCTTTGAGATAGGGAGGCTGCATTGCTTTTAAACTCTGTTAATGTTTATTTTAAGGAACAAAAGTGTTTAAGAGTGGAAGTGCTTTCTGGGACCAGGTCAAGTGATAACTGCAGAGCACAGCAGGGGATTATTGGCTGAGCTTTATCACTGTTGATAAAGGCCTCCCTTTGGGGTCCTTATCGAGCGTCATGAGAACTGCGCTTCAAGAAGTTTCACAGTGCTGATATACTTGGTAGAAAATGCTCCCCGGTAGTGTTAGGGTTGTTTGAAAACATAATACAGGCAAATTATTGAACTTTCTTGCGGGCTGGGAGAGCATCCTCGCTAAGGGGATCTCGATGGTCGCACCAGTGGTCCCCAGCACTCCTGCTCACCTTACAGCATCTCTGCTGCAAAGTATTCAAGTCAAAATATTTGTGGTGCAACGTAGCAGCTGTTACAGTCAAGTGACTGTGTTAGGGTTGGGGGTTTTTAAGCTGTAGCAGTTGGTCTGATAAAGCTGTTAGATCAGTGATACCGTGAAGTGGAAGTTCTGCATTACCAGCTCAGCCTCGTTTCAGCATCTGTGATGCAGTTCCTCACTGCCAGATTCACTGTAAATAGACAACGTAGGGTTGAAGTCAGCCAGAGTGCTGCAGTACGTCCTTTAACTGCCTGCCTGCAAGAAAAACAGCATTACAGCGGTGGAGGGACTGTCACCGTCACGTGTTCACTCACGATTACAGACAAACTGCAGTGGTGCTGAGTGTTTGGTAATTGGTTTTCCTGCAGCAGAGTTAAGCTGAGATCCTCCACTGCCCAGGCTGGCAGGAATGCGAAGGGCTTGGTTTGATTTGGTTTAAACGCCTGCTGAACAGGACTCTGAGGCTGTCGGCAGTGACTGCTGCCGTGGGAGGCTGTCACCTCCTCCCGGTCAGAGCATCGCCTGCCTCGTGTAGTTCCCATTGATGTTTCGTATTTTATCAAATCCGCGAAGTTTAAAGTTGTGCTGTGGTGTTGCTGACCTAGCTAAACTGTGGCATCTGACAGCTTTTTGTGACGATAAAGTTCTGGTAAGGACTTTGGATGTTTTTTTCCTTTCTTTTACAGATGTGAGTGGGGGCCACTGGCAGTATCAGATTACTTCTAATGTTTGTTAAACAGTAGCTTCAGTTATTGGGATTTTTTCTCAGTGTTTTGTTGCCTGCTAGCTCATGAAAGAACACTTTCTTCTTTTTCATTCATTACTCTTTCTAAGGGCGACAGCTCTGTCTTATCTGTAAAGTGGAGACCTTTCAGTGTGATGTGTTTTGTGAAAAACACGTAAAATTTGAAAGAACAATAACTGAATATGTTTATAAATGAATAGGATGTTCTGAACCAAGTTGGGCGTTTCATTATTCACGGTTTGCTATAGCTTTTTTTCCCAGGTTTCTCTTCGATAGCGGTGAGATTTACATTTCCCAGTTAAAGGATGTTATTAAAAAAAAAAAGCCAGAATCCTTGCGAGTTGGGAGGATTCATCATTTGCCTTCTCATTTAGCAGTGTGAAAATAAGACTAAATTGCTTTCCATGTCTGCGAATCCCGGGCCGTGCGGAGACCTGAGCAAGCCTTTGTGGCTTTTCCTGCCCTGAGTGACAGAAGGGCTCTCAGTCTATTGCGGTGAACAGCCGGGACAGCTACTGACAGAGCCTCGTGCAAGTGTCTGGCCGTCCTTGATCCCAGCTTTATCTGCCGCACCCAGCTCGTACCACAACAGCTGACATATCGGATTGCATCAGATAAAGCTGGGAACTGGGTTTGCTTTGAGAAGAAAAAGTAACTTGAATGTAATTTTTATTCCATGGCTAAAAAGGGGCGAATTTTTACCCCCTTTTCTCTTAGTGTTCTTAATGAAGGCTTGTCTTGCAGCCGAGTTTTCTGGGAAGTTTTGTTCGTTTGGCCAAAACAAGGCACCTAAACCTTGCAGAGCAAAGGAACTTGTCCATTTGTACAAAATTACTTCAAATCCTGGATAAATAACAGCTCTGCTGCTGTGCATTTCTGTATATGTCTGCATTTTTGGCTCATTTTGCTGCACGTTCCCTGCATATGCCGTAGAGGACAAGCTTCTCTGCCTGTCGTGTTCTGGCCAGGCCATGGATGTCCAGCTCTTGGTCTCCTGTGCTGTTGCCACACAGCTCATAAGCCCTTTTGAGAGTCAGCTGTGAGAGCATTGNTTCCCTGCATATGCCGTAGAGGACAAGCTTCTCTGCCTGTCGTGTTCTGGCCAGGCCATGGATGTCCAGCTCTTGGTCTCCTGTGCTGTTGCCACACAGCTCATAAGCCCTTTTCAGAGTCAGCTGTGAGAGCATTGTGAAGGGAGGGATGAAGAAGAACTTGGCGTATGATGGGTAAAAAGAGATTAATGTCAGGATGTTGTAAAACACTTAAGTGAATCAGTAACATAAGTATGAAGGCCTCGCTGTGTTGCCTTGCCAAAAACTTTTCTAGCCTGGCTGCTCACTGCTAGGTGTGAACTTGAGCTCGCCGTTGTAAGGACGTGCTGGTGGTAGATGTTTCATGCGTTCCTGTCTGCACGTCAGCAGATGAGGAGCCGTGTGTGGCACTCAGGAGCACATGGAAGAGGTGGGGAGGTTTTGGTACAGAGTTCATTAACATCACTCAGGTGCATCTGGAGGAGTCTGAAAAAATGGAGGCTTCAGAAACATCTTTTGTGTAGCGTTTTCAGCATTTGGAGCAGTGAGCATCTGCTGTAATTAAGGAGGTAGAGCGATGTAAGTGCAAATCCACGTGTGAAACAGGTGAGATTGAGAAGCCTGTGGTTGGGGATAGTGGTTGATGGTAGACTGAATAGGCTCTTCAGTGCTTAATTTGATTAAAACTCCTGGGGTTTATGGATGGTGGGTACAGTATGTTTGCAGATCGTACTGGGAGTTGCTTTATCTAGTGCAGTGAAGTCAAGAAATGGTTCTGAATGCAGATTAAAGCTGAAACACGGTGAGGAGAATGTGAAACTCCACAGAAAAGGCATAAGTGTTTTAAGAGATGTCTTTATCAGCCTGGTAATGGAGTCACACTAGCAATCAGAAACGGATTGTGGCAGCATTATCAAAATCCATTTTACTATGCCGTGTTTCTTACTGTGTCCCACCCTCCCCCAGGACAACACTCTGAGACGGAGTGATAAAAAAGTTAAGCAGGTTTTATAGCTGCAGTGCATTTTCTTGTGCTAGAGAAGCAAATTCTCCAATTAACAAGGCAGATATTAGTATCATCCATTTTGGAGCCCATTTTCCAGGACTCTGCAGATTGGTGGCTTCCACCCATCTCCTGAGTCAGGTTGTGTGCCTGTGCATGCCGGGTTGTGGTGGCGGAGGGCTTCTGTAGCATGTGGCCCATTTGCAGTGCTCCTGCAGCAGAAATCCTCCTGGTTACTTGTCTTTTCTTGTCAACTGCTACTAAATGTGAAAATCTTTAAAGGCTTTCTTGCCACTCCCTTATTTTTCCTGTACCAGCTGCTCCTCCGGTAGTGTCATTTCCCTTGTTTTTTAACATGCTGTTGGAAAGCCAGAAGCTTTAGTAATGACCCCTTGGAAAGGTGTGATGGTGTGTTGCCCTGCAAATACTTAATTTATCAAATATCGTGTTCGATGCTTTGTGTATGGCTTATGTGTGTTGCCCCAATTTGAATGTAGGTAACCTGCAGTGCTGCTTTTGCAGAGCCTGAGAGAGGTGATAACGAAATTATTAAAACAGTATATTGCCATTTACTTGGTGGGTATGGTGACCTCTGTGTTGTGCTCGGGGAGTAACACGGGTTGCGCAGCGTACCACTGGTGAGCGACAACCAGAAAAGGGTGTACAGCCTCCGTAGGGGACACGGGCTCCCGCTGAGCGACCCTGCATGGGTGAAGGGGTCTGGCTCCTGGATGGCAGCTCGTGCAGTGAGACCTGGGGGGACCAGGCTGGCAGAGCACTGCTGCCGCACGCCCCAGCACCTCTGCCCCCTGGGGAACCTGGGTTGTGTAGGTCTGCTGGTGCTGTGGTTCCTGGGCCCCTGCCCTGCCAGGGCGCCAGGGTTTTGCTCCTGCTGTCAGCTCCCAAAGAGCTTAGGACTGTCCCTGAAACCACTTTGCCTCCGTATGGCTCTGCATAGGCAAGGCTAACGCCTTTTAAAGGAAATTATATTAAAAGTCCAATGGATTACAAAAGATTTTTATTTCTCTGTTGTTTCCCTGCCCTAATCTGATGACAAATTATTGAAAAATGTGCAAGCTGCTTGTTCCTCAAGATTTTTAAACCTCTGCTTGGACACAGTTACATATGAGCTCTGCTTTTGTCCCTCATCTAGAGCCGCTCACTCCGTACTGCTACGGACTGTGATACTTCACGTAAAAGCGCACTCGTTCTCTGAAATACATCACTTCTCTCCTTACCTCTCGGTTGGCTTGTGCAAATGTCTTGGAGGTAAAGCAAACTTGTGCTTTGCTGGCATTGCAGCTGGCAGTGTATAAATCTGGCTTATTGATACCTTGTAGTGTTAATAAAAAGAGACATGTTTAAAATAATCCTAAATGCCAATAGGCTTAGTGACACTTAAGCACAAGCAATGCTGTCAGTTCATCCGCAAACAAAAGCGGTACATCTTAATTTGTCTAATTAGGCTCTAACATGCGGACCAGCTGCTGCTGTGAACAAAAGCAGTTGATCACACCATTTTATTAATTGCATATTAATTGCCACATTGATGTTAACCATATGGGAGATAGTGGAGTGGAGTGAAGGCTACTTAGTGGTGGAAAAGAGAAAATGAACTGGTAGAGGGGTATCTTCAGAGGACAAACCTCAGAATGATAGAGTGCCTGGAGCTTGCTGATGCGATCTGGTTTTTAGAAGGACTTTGTATTTTTTTCCCCATGCTAAATTATTGTATTTAAAAGTGAGACGGATTTGAGTAGAAAGGACTGTGCCTTACACCATAACTGTGTATTTGTGGGAGTGCTACTGTTACCAGCAAGTTGGTACTGAATTTGTTTGGTAATTTGCAGAAGGCAGCCTTGCTGGCACATGGCCGTCTGCCTTTGTCTGCCTGCTGTGCCAATGGATGCACCCGCGGTGCCTGGAATCGCTTGTCATGGGAGCAAGGCTGCAAGAGCCAAAAGGGGTACAAAACTTGCTGATTTTTATACTTTCTGCAATTTTGCTGCAAGTATGTAGTTTCTTTAGATAACAGTGGTAAGCCTTGAGCAGAATGGGGCTGCTTAGAGTGAAAAACAAAAACCTTGACCCAGGTCCGTTAGCTGGTGTGAAATACCTACAGCCAAAAGCAAATGGTAGTGGACTGGCCACTGCGTGTACCTGGCATCAGATTACCCTCGTAGAATGTTGAATGATGCTCTTCCTGAAAGTGAGACTCCAGAAAGCTGCCCTCAGCCTCTTTTTTTCTTTTTTATTTTTGTGCTGTGTGAAAGCAGCAGCCACTCTCAGCAGATGCATGGCAGCTCTGTTGGGCAGCAGGTGTAGGTTGGGACTCATCACGAGGTGACATGTCTCCTGTCACCCCTAGACTGACGTTATCATGGTCTAGAGCAGTCCGTCGGCAGGGCTGTGGTGCTGCTTGGTGACCCTGTCTACTGCCTCCGGGCAGCCGCTGGCCCGCAGGTGCATATCGGCAGCAAGGACAAATGATATGATATGTGCAAAGGAAGCTTACTGAAACAAGACAAAAAACCCACCCTGGGTCTACCTATATTTCCTCTTTCCTCCACTTCACACCTCTTTAGAAAGGTGAGCAAAGCCTCGTGCTGGAATTTTTAAGCTGGTGAAGGGACAGCAGGTTTGGTAGGAGGAAGACCCAAGGGCAGCTCATCACTTTCTTAGAAAGGAAGCAATGAGATAACGGCAGATCAAATAGAAATATCATAGAATCACAGAATGGTTTGGGTTGGAAGGGACCTTAAAGACCATCTGGTTCCAACCCTACTGCCATGGACAGAGACACCTTCCACTAGACCAAGTTGCTCAAAGCCCCATCCAGCCTGGGCTTGGACACTTTCAGGGAGGGGGTGTCCACAACTTCTCTGGGCAACCTGTTCCAGTGTCTCACCGCCCTCGTCATGAAGAATTTCTTCGCAGTATCTAATCCCAATCTACCCTCTCTCAGTTTAAAACTGTTACGTCTCATCCTCTCACTCCATGGCCTTGTAAAAAGTCCCTCCCCAGCTGTCTTGCAGGCCCCTCCAGGTACTGGAAGGCTGCTGTAAGGTCTCCCTCCTCTGGAGCTG
>VZSC01008970.1:0-10422 GCA_013398225.1 Steatornis caripensis | reverse complement strand
TGCTGCAAGTATGTAGTTTCTTTAGATAACAGTGGTAAGCCTTGAGCAGAATGGGGCTGCTTAGAGTGAAAAACAAAAACCTTGACCCAGGTCCGTTAGCTGGTGTGAAATACCTACAGCCAAAAGCAAATGGTAGTGGACTGGCCACTGCGTGTACCTGGCATCAGATTACCCTCGTAGAATGTTGAATGATGCTCTTCCTGAAAGTGAGACTCCAGAAAGCTGCCCTCAGCCTCTTTTTTTCTTTTTTATTTTTGTGCTGTGTGAAAGCAGCAGCCACTCTCAGCAGATGCATGGCAGCTCTGTTGGGCAGCAGGTGTAGGTTGGGACTCATCACGAGGTGACATGTCTCCTGTCACCCCTAGACTGACGTTATCATGGTCTAGAGCAGTCCGTCGGCAGGGCTGTGGTGCTGCTTGGTGACCCTGTCTACTGCCTCCGGGCAGCCGCTGGCCCGCAGGTGCATATCGGCAGCAAGGACAAATGATATGATATGTGCAAAGGAAGCTTACTGAAACAAGACAAAAAACCCACCCTGGGTCTACCTATATTTCCTCTTTCCTCCACTTCACACCTCTTTAGAAAGGTGAGCAAAGCCTCGTGCTGGAATTTTTAAGCTGGTGAAGGGACAGCAGGTTTGGTAGGAGGAAGACCCAAGGGCAGCTCATCACTTTCTTAGAAAGGAAGCAATGAGATAACGGCAGATCAAATAGAAATATCATAGAATCACAGAATGGTTTGGGTTGGAAGGGACCTTAAAGACCATCTGGTTCCAACCCTACTGCCATGGACAGAGACACCTTCCACTAGACCAAGTTGCTCAAAGCCCCATCCAGCCTGGGCTTGGACACTTTCAGGGAGGGGGTGTCCACAACTTCTCTGGGCAACCTGTTCCAGTGTCTCACCGCCCTCGTCATGAAGAATTTCTTCGCAGTATCTAATCCCAATCTACCCTCTCTCAGTTTAAAACTGTTACGTCTCATCCTCTCACTCCATGGCCTTGTAAAAAGTCCCTCCCCAGCTGTCTTGCAGGCCCCTCCAGGTACTGGAAGGCTGCTGTAAGGTCTCCCTCCTCTGGAGCTGCCCTTTCTTCTCCATGCTGAACAACCCCAGCTCTCTCAGGCTGTCTTCACAGGGGAGGTGCTCAGCCCCCTGATCATCTTCGTGACCTTCCTCTGGACTTACTCCGACAGACAAATGTGTCTAATTATGTGAAAGGAAGTGCAGGACTAGATCTGGAATAGGCAATGGTTTAGAGAACTCATTGTCAGTCAATTAAATCTGCCTGCTTGGGTTTTCTAAAGTGAGTATTTCAGCATTAAAGGCATAGACCCATCTCATTGCCAACAGGTAGCATTTGCTTGCATTTCCTAAATGTCTCAGAAGAGCTGAGATTGAGAGAGAGTAATTATTTTTTTAAAATGGGAGGAGGGCGAAGCCTTTGTTTTAGTTATCATATTGTTAAAAAATTGCAACATCTTTCAAACTAGTGGAAAACACAAAAGGATTGTGGATTGCACAATTAAGAAATTAACAATAAGTAGTTGAAAGGTAGATTGTATCTGATCTATTCTAATGATGTGCACTACAAAGCAAACAATAACAGTGACATTCGTATGCCTAAGCAGAAATTGGGGCAAAAGTGCTGTTTTCATAGTGTTTTTACATCAGAAAAATGCTTTATGTGGCTCATCACAGTTACGTCTGAGCTGGTGCTGTAATACACTGCAGTGGGGTCTGGATTATGGGAGTCATGCATGATTGGAAAGACACAGCTTGAATTCTGGATTGCAAGCGGTGCCTGCTGTTACAGCAGTTACAGAAACACCGCCTGACTTGTGAACTGACCGGTTTCGACCTGAAGTCATTGGAAGAGAATAAATGCGAAACCCCGCGATGCCACTGTGCCAGTCACAGCAGAAGGGTACTTAATCAGCCTCCCCGTGTCTTCTGTACGCAGGCAGGCAGGCTGTGGCCTGACTATTACTAATTTAAAGGCTGAATTCCCCAAAGCGCTGCTCGTGGCTGTTAGGCTGCAGCTCCTGGCTTTTGTTCCGAAACTGTTTTTCAATATGCTGGCAACCATCTAGGTTACTAGAGAGGGCTTGTCCTCATCAGCTGGGCACGAACTGGTGTCGCTGGAGTCTAGGCTTCTGGAGAAGAGAGAAAACATTGTGAATGTTATGATTGAAAGGCAAATTATCCAAGTGTGATGCTTTTTCCATGGGATTGCTCAGCTACCCGCTCTGTGCAGTGGCCATGTGCTGCTCGTCCCAAAGGTCTCATACCCCATTTGTCTGATTTCTGATCTGAGCCATGATAACTATGGGACAACTTTTCCTCCTCAGGTTCAGTGCTCTCATTTGTTTCTCCACTGTCCTTTGGGCACTTTGACAAGTTTAAGAACAGTGAAGTTTTATGCACCAGGGCTGTGGAGCACGTTCGTTATTGCCCAAAAGCATCCACAGAGGTTTATGAAACTATTTCTCTGCAGTTTCATGATCTGTTTCAGGGAGGGCTAATTAAAATTGTGGCTGGGTTGCTACCCAGCACCACCTCCAAAGAAGGTTTGGCACCTCTCCTAACTGAATGATCCCTCATGGTTGTTCTCAGCACCAACTTTTAATTGGCCTGGCCGTTGTTGTTTCAGACGTTTGCCACAAACGTGATGGCACAGCTAGACGAGGGACAGTGGGCTGCTGTTTGGTGGGTGCAAGCAGGTCCCCAAGCAGATGGTGGTAGCAGTGTCAGGTTAAATAATTGATAGCATCAGAGAAAAAGACACTCTTTTATGTCCAGTAGCTGAAGGTGAGCACGGATTTTTTTCCTCTGTGTGATGCTAACCTTGTCCTATTAGGTTTAATTGATCCGAAGAGGAGCGGGATGCTAATTGCCCTAGCATAAAAAGAAACATTTTCAAAGCTTAGATGCACACAGTGTTCTAATGTCTTCATTCCTGGAGCAGGGTGTGCGCTCTGTACAGAATGTTAGACATTGTGAGATGTGTCAGGTACTTCTAATGCCTGTAGTTTCAACTGTGTTCTTCAAACATGAATGATTTTGGGAAGATATAGCTAAGGCTTTATTGATTGGTTTTCCTGAGGGTGTAAACTTTATTCACATTGACCATGTTATTGATCTCCTACCTCCTTCCTTACATTTGCATGGGATCTTCTGCTCCAGGGGTCAGCCCTGCCCTGGAGCCCGCTCGAAGTTTCCCACTGGACTTTTCCGGACTATTATTACATCGGCTCCTCCTCCTGGTAACTCACAATGTAAAATGCTGTCCTGTTCCAATTCTGTAATAGCACAAGCTGTCAGTAATTAACAGTCCTCTGGACAAATCTGTTACCCAGAGCTGAATTTGGATCATTGTGTATAGTTGAAAAAGGCAGCCGCTGGGATATACAGCAGTTTTATCAACTGTCTTGAGATGGCAGGGTTGTTTGCTTAGTAGTAGTAAACTACTGATATTTCTTTGCTTTGTTCTTAGTGTCATCTTAACAAACAGCTACTGAGATGTTTCCGGAATGACCAAGCTAGGCAGGACAGATGATTGTTGCAAGCTTGTTGTCTGGGCTGGAAAACCCATGGTATTTGCGCATGGAAATTTATTTTTAGGCTCTGCATAGTTGTCTCCATATCTGTTTGTGTGGTGTCTCCACTCTCTGATCAAGCGTTGGAAATCTGCAAGTCACAGTGTGTCTCCTATTGGCAAGATGATACGTTTAGAAGCTCTTTCAAAAATATAGTGGTAGTTTTAGTGTAAGCAGCGTTGATCTGAGTTGTGGATGCATGTTTGTGTTTCAGTTGCCTTCCAGTGAGAGTTCGCCACTGCAAGAAGGTTACTCCGGAGATGTGATGTCCGGCTGTTGAGCGTGTGATCTGTTTGGAGCTGAAGTGGGGGGCTGGTGCCATAGCTATACGCTTTCAAAGGTTTTCACGTACAAATAGTGGAAGTACTGGAAGAAATATCTTTAAAACTACCATCAGCCATCTCAAGTTTTAAACTTACGCTCCTCCTCCAACTTTTCTTTTACTCTGACTCCTGCAACAAAATAGAAACTTTTCTGCAGTTTGTATTTTGTGCTAAGTGGGGAAACCAAGGATATGAAAGAGATATTTTTGCTATTAAAAATGGTATCTTTCATTTTAAACCCGTTGTAGTGTTACAACTTTACTGTTTGTTCAGTTTTCTGCAGTTCTCCAGACACAGTAGGGAATAACTACTTTATCTACAGCAAGAAAACCTGTACGTATCTGCAGTAGGGATGCTGTAGAAAAAGGTAGGGATCTTCTTTCCTGGTCTGGCAGGAAATGGAGGCAGAAACAGCAGACCGGATTTGGGAGAGGAGACGAAAAAAAATCTCCATTTTTTTTATCTTTGTGAATTTACTTTTAAATGTAGTAGATGTTGATGCCTGTTTTTTGCTTAATGCCCCCACGTATTTATTTCTTGAAACCGTTGCCACAATATTAAAAATCAGATAGCTGCTGTGCTCCCTAGTGCTTTCTGAGAAAGTTTGGTGGCCAGGCACTGTTCTCACAGTAGCATCAGTAAAACTGTTAGATGCATTTCGCTAGCAATCCAAAGAAATGCAACTATTGAGCTGTTAAAGTTGACTGACCACAGCGTGTTGTGAGGTTTGGGCTGCTTGATTAATAACAAGGATGATTGCATCTCTGACACTTTTAATCAAACAGGTAGTGATAAAATTTTACGATGGCATCCACGTTAACAAATTTTGAAAGTTTAGCCAATTAGCAGTATGAATTTAGGAGGCTATCCTTTCATTTTAAAGACTTTATTGAGAGCCTTTACAAGAAGATGCTGATCACAAGAAGGTCATCTTAAAATTTGTTTACAAAATCTACTGGTATTTGTTAACGTCTGAGATCCACGTTCCCGTGGCCTGCCAAAGGCGTTCTCTTGAGATGCTGTGGTACAGATGTTGGTTCAGTTGTTTCCTTAGGAGCTTAAAACAGGTCACTGAGTCCCACAGCAGTATAATTATTAGGTGACTGTTACATGGACTGGATGCCTTACTTTAGTTGGAAAATATTGTTTTTCAGGGCATTTTGTGCCCTTATTTAATTGGAAAATACCCAGGTTTTCAGATTTTGTCAAAAATCTTAGGGCTTTAGGGACAATACCAAATGTGACAACCACTGAAATCCATTTATTTGTGAGCCTTGGCTTTTACTTACCATTTTACTATTGCATTGTGCAGATAATCTTTTGGGGGAAGTTCTGGAAAGTTTCTAACTGAGAAACAAAACTTTTTTTCCAACTTGCTGTGTGAGACAGTGAGCAAGTGCTTGGTGTTTGATTTTGGCATGAGCAATTATCAGATCGTATGAAGGTTGGTATTTTCCAAGGAGCTTAATTTTTTTTAATTGCTAGATTGCGTAGTTCTTAAAAAAACAGACGACATACTGGCCCAATTTTAAGAGAGAATGTCTCTGAGCTTAACTATGGTTCAACTTGAGTTTATTTAGACAGTCAGCAGAAATAAGAAAAAAAGAACTGCCATCTCCTTATACCAGGATAATCCGTGTATAAGTAACAGTGTCCCGAAGAGCAATGTTGGGCGGGGAGATGGAGATTCGCTACAAGAATTCTTTCTGTGACCTTTAAATAAGTGAACTGAGTGGGGAGCGTGTCCGCTTTGGGACACCCGTGAAGAGAATGCAGACTGAGATTAGTTGAACGTGTCTGTTGGATATTAGTATGGATCCACAAGTGCGCAGCTGCCAGAGATGGGATTTCAGGCTGAACAGGCAGACGATTCAGGACAGAAGTTCAGAAGTGGCATTTTTGCATTCTGGTTTTTTTGGTTTTGCTCTGAGTCCTACAGGATGAATCAATGAGAAGACTTATGCAAACTTGTCTGCCTGGTATTTTTTCCATCACTAGCTTGGAAGAGAAGCATCATCTCCATGGTGCATTATCAGGGCAAATAAGAGTCAAGATTTAGTGAAGACTAACTTATTTGCTGTAACCACTTCTGATCAGTTCTTCAGGATAAGCTGTAGCATAGGAGCATTGAGGTGTATTTGGAATTGAAAATGAGAATATTTCCTGGTGGAATTTTAAAAGGATCTTCCGAGGGAGAGAGAAGAGCACCATTCTGGGAGCTGACGTTGCCTTAGCTGGGGTTCAGGAATGGCCAAAGGAAAAAGGATTGTGCCCTGCAACTGAAAACGAAACCATGAAACAAAACTGCACATTCACTGAATGTTTTCTGTTCTTCCTGCCTGCAGTTACAGCGGGTGGGGAGATGCTCTAACCAAAAGAAACTGCTCCTTTGTCTGCAGGCAGCCCTGCCCAAACGCTCCCTTTTCTCTCTGGTGATGTGTTTGCATGATAGAGGATCCTGTGGAAAGATGTTTTGAATTGTCAAAGGAATGAATTAGCTTTATTGTGCTGTGACCTAAATAGGATCATCAGATCAATCAGTCTGCTGCTTGTCTGTCCTCTCTGGCTTAGGTTGTGCTGCTTCTCCTTCTCATCTTCCTCCCTCTTCCTCCTGCCTGCGCTGGGCAGCCCCTTTCCCAGAGCCTGTGGCCGTAATCCCTTGTGAGCATGAATAAAGGAGGGCGCTGCCGGGGTACCCTCTTTAAAGCAATACCTGCTCCGTAGTCGCCTGCGCCGAGGCGGGCTCAGCGGCTGGCTGCCCTGCCAGTTTTCCTTCGTGGCTTTTTGTGGCGGTGGCTTTGGGATAGAATACTTTTCCTCCTTTGTTCCATCTCCCCCAAGCATTCTCCTCC
Source organism: Steatornis caripensis (assembly GCA_013398225.1). Classification (NCBI taxonomy): domain Eukaryota; kingdom Metazoa; phylum Chordata; class Aves; order Caprimulgiformes; family Steatornithidae; genus Steatornis; species Steatornis caripensis. The sequence goes on along the minus strand of VZSC01008970.1, from coordinate 3,651 downwards.
TCCTTCTCTTCCTCCTGATCCCAGGTTTAATGAATTGTAATTCCGCAGTAGCCGGGGAAGTATCGCGCTTCACCAAGGCCGAGGTTGCTTTGAAAGAGGCCATTGTGAGCGAGCTGAGCTGGAGACAGGAGGGCAGCTGAATGGGGTGCCGCCTGGGATGGCCTTTGTGGAGGGAGCACTTTTGTTCTCCTGAAAGATGCTGGGAGAGGGCCAGCCGGGACTGGCTCTGGAGGAAGGGAGAAATGCCTTTGGACCGTAAATTACTGACTCCTGTGGTCTACCGGGGTGGCTTCTACTCCATTTAAACACCAGCAAGCGGTTGATGGCATGGGTGGAGGTGGCCAGAACAGGGATAAAGCTTGGGCATGAGTTTTGAAAACGCTTCAGACATTCAGCGGTTTTTTATCTCAGGTGCTTGATGTTTCTTAATGACAGAAGTCTCACCTAGAAGTAAAGGTGCAGGTTACAAGGCGGGGTGGTGTTGGTCTGAGCGGGGCAGGAGCCCTGTGACCTGCAGGAAGGGTCTATAACCCTGCTTGTGTTCAGGCTCGCCCTGCAGACCAGACAGCTTGGGTGCCTCTGCACGGCCTGGGGAAGGGGTGTCCGGGGGTCCGCCCCATAGCTGCTCCCTTCCAGACACCACAGCTGCTGTCAGGGGGCGGATGGGGGTGGCAGGGAGCAATCTCGAGCATGTCCTACACAGCCCCATCCCTGCAGACATGCTGGAAACAGCTGCCCTCTAACAGCAGCTTCCTCCTCACACGTACCCATGCGAGCTGCTGGAGGCTGGCACAGTGGAAACTTATTTCGAGCGAGTGGCCGACGTGTCCGTAAAAAGCGAAGGCATCGATGTAATGTTTTGGGTACACCTGCTTGCCAACGTTTCTACTTGGCCTGTTGCTTATTGAATGAAGACTTGCTGGAGGAGCTCTCGCGGTGCAGTTCCTAGCTCAGTTGTATGGTGTTACTTTTTCTTTCCTCTTAAAATGTCACCAGTGCTATACAGTTTTTTTAATGGAGGATTTTTCCATTGTCTGAATGAAGTCGTGAAAGCTTATGACTTAAAGTTTAGGTTTTGAGATGATGATATGATACATGTTAGTAGTTCGATGCACCATTCCTTTCATGAACTTGACACGTGTGTTGGGTTTACCTCTCCTTCATTGAAATAGATGGTAAAATTTGACTTGATTTGTGAGAGGGAGCAGGAATGGGTTGCTTTAACTGTTCCTGTGTTATATTTGTTTTTTTCCGACTTCTTACTTCCTAAATTCCGTACTGCAGATGTGCATAGGCTGATGAGTGGCAGTGGAAGGAGAGCAGTCGATTCTCCCGGATTCGGCAGTGTCCCTGCCGGACAGCTGCCGCTGGGGTGCCACTGGGCGCCCGCTCCGGCTGTGGTTATGATCAACCCAAGTACGTCCGTTCTCAACATTTGCCTTTTTATAAAGCCTCAACCTTTTCAGTGGATCTTGTGCACTGATGCAAGGTTCAGGGTATTGCGTTGTGAATGGGGGCTGGATGGGCGAGCCCCCTTTCCCCAGGGGCTGGCTTCGAATATTTCCGTGGAAGCCAAATCTTTCCAGATTGTTTCACAGGCGCCGATGTTTTATGTTGCCATGAATGTGGAGGGGTGGCTGTCCCAGATGGCAGTCGCAGAGCAGGTCAGTTGGAAAGCCCCTCTAAAGAGGGGAGAGAGCAGGGAGAGGAGTGAAGGCATGGCTGCAGCGTTTCAGGCCCGCCGTGCACAGGCAGCCATTCATGTTCACTTCTCTTCTGGATGTACATGGCCTCTACTAGAAATCAAAATCAGTTTAACCACTCAGGGATTAAGAAACTGTTGTAATGTGAACTAAAAAAAGACATAGTTTTGCTAAGAAGTGTGTTACGCATCCATGATTTTGAGCGTGCTGTTTGACACTGCATCTTGTGCCTCTCGTTTTCTTTGCTTCAATCTTTGACTTGTTACTTAGGGAGGAGTTTCTTCTGGGCCAAACTTTGTGATCTAAATTAACAATCCCATCCGGTATGAAGTGAGAGTTAGCACTGGCTGAAAATCTTCTCTATATTTGCTGTATTCCTTGTGATGGTATCCTTGTGCCGTGGCAAGCAAGTGTGATCCCTGCGTGTAAGGATGTGGGAAGCAAGGCAGTGGGTTAATATTAACTTGTCCAAGGTGAAGTAGGAAATGTGCCACAGAGCAAGGTCTCCTCATTCTGCTACCCATCTCTGAGTCATTAGCTTTTAAAGAACTGATATCAGAGTGTGTGCACACCTACTGTTTATGCTGGGTTAATCTAGTTTTAACGAACTTTTAAATTTTTTGTATTCAGGTAATTTTAGGTGGGTTGTTTGGGGTTTTTTTGTGGTTTTGTCTGCTGGATTGGCAACATTGGAGGCTAAAGTCCTTTATCTGTTTGCGTAGTGACTATAATATAAATTTTCTCAAAATGCCCCATCTTACCCTTCTCTTCTCAGTGCAGTGACGCGGGCTGCGGAGAAGCACACTTATTTCATACTTTCAGCTCTAAGAGAACTGCCCATAGATTGAGACAACGCTGAATTTCATGGAAGCCAATGGGTTTGTCTCAAGTGGGGAAGAGTTTTTGGTGTTGTTGACCTAGTGCAGACTCAGAGATGCAGATACAAGTAGCCAACTGATGTTTCCTTTGGGGTATCCCCTCACGATAGCTATTTTTGATGTTTGACCTCTTTATCAGCATATCCTGGGGGAATGTGGAAGCAAAGGGGGGTGAGGATGAAAGGCAGGCATCATCTTATGCATTGTTTGTTACTGGTTTGAATAGCTGCCTCCATACTGGAGATTAGGGCTTGAGGACAGTGATCAAGCGCTTGTTCTCAGACAGGAGAAACTCTTCAGGGTGGGTTGAGGATTCAACAACAAAGGGCAACACCGACTTGGCACACACTGCAGCCCTCTAAGGGTTCCCTGAGGGGAAGGGTACCCTGAGCCATTCAGAGTACCCAGGATCATGTTGATAGACAGGGACTTAACCATGAAAAGGGAAGAAAGTCTTGCTCCCCAGGGCTTGCAAGCCTCTGTGAAGTGCCATAAAGACCTCGGGGAGAATGTGTCTCACTCCCAGTAGCCTAGTGTCCCTCACATGCTAGCTTGAAACTGTCACCCTCCCCTGTGCAAATGTACAGTAGCTCCCTTTCCCACTTACAGAGGCACTTCCTACATCCTAAAAAAGATCACCACTACGTTAAAAAAGGAGTTACCACCTTCTAGGTTTGCATTTGGATGGCAAAGCTTCTGGAGTTAGAAATGGAGTCATTCTGCACTCGCCTCCAGAGTGTGTCCAGCAAGCGTGCATTTAAAGTGGTTTTAATGATACACGGGTGATGGCAAATTCCTAACAGGGTATTGTTGCGTATGTGATTTTTTATTAAAAAACTCCACCACTAAATAGTTATCTTGTTATCAGAGTTTGATGACAGGGTCATTTTTTGTGTAAGGTTCTTGATGGAAATCAATGCAAAAGAAGAGGTACCTTCCCTGCCATTGCCGCCGTGGCACCGTGGTCTTGGAATCATTGAATGGGTTGCGTTGGAAGGGACCTTAAAGACCATCCAGTTCCAACCCCTCTGCCGTGGGCAGGGACACCTTTGACTAGACCACGTTGCTCA
>VZSC01008969.1:593865-657016 GCA_013398225.1 Steatornis caripensis | reverse complement strand
GCAGCGTGGGTCCCCTGTGGGGTCACAAGCCCTGCAAGTAAACCTGCTCCAGCNCTGCTCCTTCCTCCTCAGGGGAGGATTCCTCACACTCTTCCCCTGCTCCAGCATGGGGTCTCTCCCATGGCAGACAGTCCCTCATGAACCCCTCTGACATGAGTCCTTCCCAAGGGATGCAGATCTTCATGAACCGCTCCAGCGTGCGCTCCTTCCATGGGGTGCAGCGCTTCAGGCACAGACTGCTGCAGCGTGGGTCCCCTGTGGGGTCACAAGCCCTGCAAGTAAACCTGCTCCAGCGTTGGCTCCTCTCTCCATGGGGCCACAGGTCCTGCCAGGAGCCTTCTCCAGCACAGGCTTCCCACACGGTCACAGCCCCCTTCAGCCACCTACCTGCTTGGCGTGGGGTCCTCCACGGGTTGCAAGTGAATATCTGCTCCACTGTTAACCTCCACGGGCTGCAGGGGGACAGCCTGCCTCACCATGGTCTTCACTATGTGCTCCAGGGGAATCTCTGCTCCAGTGCCTGCAACAATCCTTTCCNACAGGTCCTGCCAGGAGCCTTCTCCAGCACAGGCTTCCCACACGGTCACAGCCCCCTTCAGCCACCTACCTGCTTGGCGTGGGGTCCTCCACGGGTTGCAAGTGAATATCTGCTCCACTGTTAACCTCCACGGGCTGCAGGGGGACAGCCTGCCTCACCATGGTCTTCACTATGTGCTCCAGGGGAATCTCTGCTCCAGTGCCTGGAACAATCCTTTCCCCTTCTTCTTCACTGACCTTGGTGTCTGCAGAATTGTTTCACATATTCTCACTCCTGTCTGCCTACTGCTGCTGGTGTCGTGCAGTTTTCCCCCTGCTTCTTAAATACGTTATCCCAGAGGCTCTACCACTGTTGCTGATGGGCTCAACCTTGGCCATTGGCGAGTCTGCCTTGCAGCCAGCTGCCATTGGCTCTATTGGACATAGGGGAAGCTTCTAGCAGCTTCTCACAGAAGCCACACCTGCAGCCCCCCTGCTACTAAAACCTTGCCATGCAAACCCAGTGCACTTGACTGTGAAGACTGTGCTCGGGGTATCAGACCATTGTCCACTTGAGCTTGTGTGGGTGTTTCTCTCCTACTGAACTGACTTCATTGTGCGTAGAAGAATCAAGATTTACTTGGGAAGGGACAAACCTTTGACATCTTTGTAAAGAGGGGTTTGTTTTGTTTGTTTTAAATGTAAGTTATTTGGGAACAGACATTGCACACAAATGCATTGTCTTTGGAATAGGATGAGGTGCAGGACTCCCTTCCAGCCAACTGCCCTGCCATGCAGGATAGGGTCACATTTTTTTTCTTCCTTTCCTTTAGTTTTTCTAGGCAGAGCAGTCCAGTGTAAAAAGGAGGGACTGTGAGTTTCAGCCCCATTTATAGCCTGCTGTTGGTGAAAAGATGGAGATAAACATTTGAACTTCCTCAAAGGCAATTGAACTTTCCCCTCATTTAATGAACTCAGGACCATTCTGCGGTATGACAGGAAGATGAGACAAACTGATGTTTGGCCTCCAGTCCTAGAGCTTAAACAGTGTTTTCTTCTGCTTTGTCTCTTAAAATCCCAAACGCAAACAAACAAACAGACAAAAAAACCTGAATGAAAGGGTTAGAAGAAAATCCCAGTCAGGGAACCTCACGATGAGGAAGATGTCTAAGCCTGAGGTAGGACAAAGGCTGTAAGAACCGGTCCACTCCCTTAGCACCCACCTGTGGCTAGCTTACATGCTTACATGCTTCACTGTTCAGCTTTTTTACACATTCTCTTTGGAAGAGTCCAATCCCACAGCAGTTTAGGTAGCTAACACTGAGTCTGGAAACGATGTTACGATTTGGGCTGTTTACGAGGAGCTGCCGCACCCAGCTTTATGTCTCCAAAATATTTTTTGGATATTGTCCTATCTAAAAAACCCAAGAGAAATCTGTTTTCACGTTGCTATGGAGCAATATATGAAATGATTCCACTGTTTTCTGGTTCTACTTATTAGGAGTTTCCAAACATTCCTGACATCATCTGTTCTAATATAGCCATCCCCATAAAATGAACCTCAGCCAAATAAGAATCTTGAGCTTAAGTCCCCCAAATGGTGGCCACCATGCTGCAATGGAAAAAAAGACACCTCGCCTCCACCCCTCCTTCCCCCTACATCTATGTAGAATTTTCTTGCGTTTCTGTAACGTGTTTCTTTTCTGAGAGAACGAAACAGCAGATTCTTCCTATCAATAGGAACTGGCACATACCATTGTCTTCAAACACTCCTTTTATCACTTGAAAGGTTTCAACAAGTCTTTTATCTCTTTGCCTCCTGCTACCCAATATAAAAGTCAGGAAGCACTTTTCTCCTCTTTCCTCCACTTTTAACTCAGAACGTTTTCTGTATTTTTTTTTTTCCCCAAGCTTTCTCTGCTTCAGGGTTTCTCCAGCACTGGAGACAAGCTATTAGCATTTCTTGGGAAGCCTTCCTGCAGTGGGAATTAGCAGACAACTGTTTGCCCTGAATAGATTGCAAGTATCGGACAGTGCAAATACTCACAGTGGGATTGATTACACTGATGCCTCTAACCCTCTGAACACATGCAGCATGGACTAGGTAGTTCAAAAACCAGAGAGGATCTTAGACCGAGCTGAATATTTGTGCAATTAATACAAGATAAATATTCTCCCGACTACTTGCCCAGTGCTTTACTGACTACTAGAGACCCATCGCTGAGGAAGTTTGTACTCTAATTCCATAAACATATTGGGATTTCAGGCAGGTCAGTAGGACAGACTTTGAACTGAGACATATAAAAGCAAAGTGAGGGGAAATAGGAGCATGAAGAACACAGAGAATATTATTTAACATGAATGCCTGAGAGAATCAACTAGAGAGCTGAAATGAGTCTAGGGGCAGATAAAGCTGACAGATAAATCTCAGACAAATCTAAGATGAGAGAACAGCATGATTGGAGAAATAAAATAGATGTGGTGATGATAGCTGCTAGAAGAGGAGTGAAGCTCTGCAGAAGTTCAAACCCATTTTCAATAAGATGTTTTATCTCTGAGGATTACTCAGCCAGAAACTACAACTCCTCTGAGATTTGTCTCAACACCGGTAAAAATGCACGGGTCTGATACTGCAAATAGGGTTCCTGTGAAGAGGCTAAACTCCTCATGAATCAACATCATGGTCTTCAGTACTAACATGGCTTTCAGTCAGTGGAGGCTTTTTCAAATGATGTAATGTTCGTAACTTGATATCCCGCTCCGTAACCCTACTGAAGACAGAGATGTTGTGGAACCAGGCCGTACCGGAATGGTATTTTCTTCCCTAGGAGCTTTTGGTTAAACAGTTTAATAATTTCTTAGGTTCAGCACCTAGGATGCATAACTTGTCTCAAGAGATGTTGTCTCAAGATGTTTACTACTTAGTGAAATCACACCTGATGCTGAAATATTAAAAAGGAGAACTTCAACCCTGCCTGGCTCTGTTCTGGTCCACCAGGGATGTACACTTTCAGTTTTGATGTCCCTCTATTTTTGCAAACTAATTGAAGAAAATATTCAAACTGTTTGTGTATGCACATCTATACATGCATATGCTTGATGTAGGACTTCTGATAACTTTATTTTAACAGTAAGGCAAGTTAAGTGAGGAGTTTCAACTCTTAACTCTAAATTTCCTACGGTTTGACAGGTTAAATCAAATCCTTAAGGCAGTTTTACCATAGTTTTTTCTGTGCAAGTGTGTGATTTATGTCCTCTTTTTATTGCATGAACCTTTGTCTCGATACTGTTTGATTTAGTCTACTAATGGCTCTCAGCTGATTTTATTTTAGTATCTGCAAATTTTTGCACACAAAGCTAGACAAATGCAGTGCAGGGGTAAATTAAATTGCATAATTTAGTGAAAAAGGAAGTTACTAAGAGAACAAGATTTTAACTGTTGATCCAAACCAGCTCTGCATATAAACAATGGGTCCTTGGTGTTTACTGTATAGTATCCATCTAAATACAAGGATTACTGTTTCCTCTGGTGTAGCAACTAGCTGGAGGTTCTCACTAGTAGCTGTTACTAGTAGCAATGACACATTAATTGAACTTCACTGCTTCCAGGTGTGTGGCACACTCCAGGGTCACCCAGTGCACTACAGTTTCATGTGTATTCAATTACTGTAGCGTTATGAAGGAATGCAACATGTCATGCATTAAAATGTCAATTACCACTTTTTATGGGATAGCGGATAAAATAAACCAATCAGCTTTTCCTAGCCTTAGTTTTGTCTGCTTGGTTGCTGTAAGCATCCAGCGAAGCATGCCTTTACCCTCTACCTCACCTATGCAACCAGAAGAGAAAGACAAATGTGTTTAGAAATTCTTACTCACTATTAGAAATGGTTAGATTACTTGTGTATAAACGAGTGGCTTGGATGGATCCTGTGGTGTTGTTACTAGTGACACATCATAGAATCACAGAATAGTTTGGGTTGGAAGAGACCTTTAAAGGTCATCGAGTCCAACCCGCTTGCAATAAGCAGGGACATCTTCAACTAGATCAGGTTGCTCAGAGCCTCGTACAACCTGACCTTGAATGTTTCCAGGGATGGAGCATCTTCTTACAAATGCATTAGTAATGATCGACGTCAGTGATTTGGTCTGAGGCAGTCAAGGTCATGGGCACAAACTCTCAAAAGTTTTCAGAGACACAAAACATCCGCCCTCTAGCCGAGCCAGCGATAGCATCTTTGCTAGAGCAGATCCAGTTGAGCTTTGTAGACTTACCCAGCAATTTTTGCAGTGTCAATATTCACCCCACAGATGCCCTAGGAAATGTCCCCCTCTAAAGAGAAATGCCTTCTTTTATAAGGGTGTTTGTTCTCCTCAATAAAGTCTATTTCCTGATGCCCTTTTAGGTGTGGTGCTGTGGTTGTTGTTTGGAAATCACTTAAAATTCAACCTTTTGCATTAGATGGAAAGTGGAATTTTTGGTAGCAAATTTAGCTACAGGACACACAATAAAAAATACCCTTGCAATATTTTTATTGTGGAATATTTTCTCATCTCTAATTATGTTCCATGAAATTCCAGTAGTCATGGTCTTTGCTGGTAAAATATTTTTACGATATCTTTTAAAATTATTTGTTGGCTCTGAAGTTGAGTTTAAGGAGTGAATGATTACCGAGTTGCGTGGGNTTGCAATATTTTTATTGTGGAATATTTTCTCATCTCTAATTATGTTCCATGAAATTCCAGTAGTCATGGTCTTTGCTGGTAAAATATTTTTACGATATCTTTTAAAATTATTTGTTGGCTCTGAAGTTGAGTTTAAGGAGTGAATGATTACCGAGTTGTGTGGGCCATGCCATGGTCAGCTGAATATTTATCAGCAGCATTTTTTTGTGTTGCTGCTTGAGCTGCAAGCTGTTGCTTAAGCCTTACATGAGTAAGAGTTGCATATAGATCCTCATAAGGATCAAGATAAGTAAATTACTAGATGAAACTAGAGATTTATTTAAGAATTTGCACTGTGGAGCTTTTTAGTCCGTTTTCACGGTCCTTCCTGACCTTGGAAGCTGGCAGGGGCAGAAACTTTTGCTGGTAAGGACACTGGACCAACCTCCAACATCAAAAACAACCCGAAGAAGCATTGTAACTGCTTCTGACCAGCTCTTTCAAAAGCTATTGTAAACTGTGAGTTAAGAGAGTGAACCTTTTATATGAAAGCCTGGGAACAGTGGAAAATAACGTGGTCTAAAGTAGTCCTGCATTCATGCATGGTATGTTTTGTACCCCATTAAATTTCAATTGAATATGTTTCCTACACCTACAGGAGATTTTGCCTGTGATTTGGAAAGTCATTATTGAGAAAAAAGCATTGGGCTGGGATCACACACGTGCACCAAACCCAAGGCTCAAAGAATAATTGAATCGAGGTGCCTTAGCTTCTTCATTTCTCTGCTGGAAATGTGCTGTGACAACTTAACATCCCAGGGAGGTTCCTTGTCTGTCACGACGGAGGCATGCGGTAACCAGCTGCGTGATGTAGGGCTCAACCTAGGAATAAGACAGTTTTCTAAAGAATATAATAAATTTCCTGTAACTTGAGGCCTTTAAAGTTAACTTCCTTTGTAGATGCATAGCATGTTGATTCAAAAGCCCCAAGTCTTATTTCTAGCTTTTAAAATTTCATACCACTCCCATGAGGCTAAACACACACAAGTCCCATGGGTGGCATCCTGTAGCCTGGATCCTGGTGGAGATCCAGGGAGATCCCTGAGAAAGAGAACAGAAAATTGCAATGATCCTTCCCAACCTTAAAACCTAGAAAATTGTCCCACATCATGCAGAAAGATGCTTACAACATTCAAAAAGCCCTCGTTCCCCTGTCCCTTTTTTAAGCTGTAGTCACACACAATACCTAGTTGGTTGTTTGGAGAAAAAAATATATAAGCTAAATAAATACATCTTGCCAGTTGTAAGCAAAAAAATAATTACCCCCCTGAAAAACACTCTAACAGTTCTTTAAGTCTCTGAGTGTCAGAAGGAAATTTATTTTAATGAGCTCTTCAAAAGAATGCAAGAGCCTGAAGAATTGCATAAATCCTTTCTGTTGTGAGCAACCTTTTTAAAGATACAACGATAAACATATATTCAGAACATATAAAAATATCTTTATACATACACACGTATATAAATGCATGTATGAATGGTTATGCAGAACATTAAGTTGCACATCATTACTTTAGAAACAGCATAAATGGCTCTTTCTGATCTCTGTGTTTGTGAAAAAAACCCAAGCCCCATCAAATTCTAGATCACACAGCATTTAAAAATGAAAGTTCAAAATATGGACTGTGACCATTTCTTATTTATAAATATGTGCTATTAAAAGCCAGAATGTACACTTTATTTTTAAATGCAATACACAAGGGGGTATTGTTTTGAATAGACATTCAAAGTAGCCCCCTTGAAAGATTAATTCTTAAAATGAAGAATAATACAGACAATTTGAATAGCACCATTGAAAGGAAGGCGGTTCTGAAGCAGCCTTTGGCTTTGCACAGCTGTGGTGAATTCTTTGATGCAATTATTTATTGCTGGCACAGATTAATAATATGACACAACGCATTGCCCTGGGGCATAGCAAAAGACAGATAAACCTCTATGGAAAATGTTCATGCCCTCTTACTTTAGGTGTTTAGCCTAGACAGTCAAGTTAGGAGCATGGGTACCCAGAACGAGCCGTCAAGGGCACTACGCTTGATTCCTCAGAGCATCTACATTAGGGGATTTGCCTGAGCTTCTGTCTCAGTCTCTCTAAAATACATGCCTCTCAAACGACGAGATTCTCTCTTCCTTCAGTGAAATCTCATTTGCCTCAGTTCAGCAGAGAAGCTTTTCTGCTCCATTAAATATCTATTCTGTCATTGTGTTTTGGGAGAAGACCATCCATCCATTAAGAACTGGGCACATGCAATTCGGATGAGAAACGGTAATGTATTTTGTACTCTGTTGACTGAGGCCTCCGTGCAGGCAGAATACGCCTAATTTTAAGTGGTCTCATTGACTGCCGGGACTGCTGACATGATTAAAATTAAGCGCAGGTTTCAGTCCCTTCCTGAATCAAAGTTTAAACGAGATTCGAAATGGTTGCTTGACTTTACATCACATTAACATTAGCAATTTCCTGGCTATTGTTTTTCTTCCCCCGCAGTGGTGACTTTTCCAAAATAGATCCCTCATCTGACTGTAAAGGTAAATTAAAATCAGTCCCATTAAATTTACTGTCTGTAAAACACTAATGCCTAACAAACAGTATCTTTACATTTAGATGGCATTTTTATCCTGAGGAATCTGAAATCACTCTATAAAACCTGACCTTGATTCTAAAGTCACTTATGTACGTGAGCAACTTTATACGGCATATACAACAGGATTGCACACCAATGTAAAATTACCCATAAGTTTAAATGTTCGCGTATTGAAGACCTTAATGTATAAGTGTCACTCTGGACTAATGTTATCAAGATTGTACTTTATGCACAAACAATTAATATGCTACATTAAGGATTCAACCAGGTTTCAGAAGCGCACGCTGTTTGCCATATACCAAATAACGTTTCTTGTCTGCATCCTTACAGCTGTTGCCTTCGTCCTTTTAAAGGAATGCAAGTAATTCCAGGATTTATTGGCAACTGTCACAAGAAAAGTGTTAATGAAAATCAGAACCACAAGTTACATAAACTACACATCATTTAGGGTTTTTCACATTATATTCTCAAATGCTGTAAATGCCAGATAAAAATTCGCTAAGCATGTGATGACATCTGGCTATTTCACCAGATTTCATAGTCCTATTGTGTTGACTAATCTGATGAAAAGGTAAGTTGTCCAAGTCCATAAGAATATCACTCATAACTATAACTCCTATGAATTCTCCCTGACTGCACACTCTACTTAATATCCAGACAAAGCATTCTGATTTAGAAAGATGCTTCTCTCAGGATGTCCTAAAATTATTAATTTTTAAAGTTTAACGGCATTCATCACCCTCTTGGCAGTTGCTCTTGTCCTTAACTTATAAATAAGCTACTGAATAACTCACCGTTTTTAAAAAATTCTAAGAGCACAGGATTTAAAAGAATCTCTGTATCAGAAGGCTGAGACTTTTCTTGTGCAGACGCTTACATCATGTAGCCTTTTCACAGGCTGACCATGCTGCAGCTTCAATGCAGCCAGGTAACTTTTTAGCCCGTTTGCAATGCCCCAGTCCTTTTGCCAGTAAATGCCTATCACCTTCCAGGTACAAAGTGACAGCATATTTACACGGGACATAGTGGTTCTTACATGCCAGGCTCAGATGGAACTACTATTTAAATAAACCTTTAAGGGACAGATTTCTATATACTGTCTTCAGGGTCCTTTCGAATTAGCAATGTATCACATCGTACCCATCTGTTAAAAGTCCCGAACATGCTGTAAAATACTTGTTGACGTACTCAACCGAAGTGTTCTGATAAAGGTTGACTTAATCATTTTAAAGCAAGATATAAAAGACAGATTCTTCTCTCTTATTTCTTTCATTCATCTTGACACTTGACAATCTTGCCTCTTCTAGGGTCAGCATGGGATTTGCTGTTTTACTCTTGTTGGACAACATTGCTCGTGGTGGGAAATATTCGGAGATTAGCTGCTGCCTTTGAAAAACAAATACCCTTCCCTCCCTCTCCTTCTCTAGGGCAGTCTTTTGTTCAGTTCCACGTATAATCAAAACAATGTGGCAATAGCAGAAAATATTCTGTATCAAATGTTTGTCTTACAGAAATTCAGTGGAATAGAGTTTGATCATTACTTAACTTGTATCACTTAAGATACAATGAACAACAAGGGCACTCTTACTTTTATTTTACTGAGCTGTTAAAAAAAAATACATTTTCATCCACGAGAAAATATTTGACATGACTGTATTCCCTCTTATTGCTTCAGCAGAAAAATTTTTTGTCAAAACCATCCAGATAAGGAGTCTTCTTGATTTTTCTTATATTACATATTATTTCACATACCGCATAAAATATACTCACGTATCTGGAGGGCTGTGTCTGTATTCAGAACTGATACATGTGCTAGATGCTGATTATTCTACTCAAGCACTTCTCATTATTCTATTTAAGTACTGATCACTCAGCGTGGTCCGAAGATAAGATAAAAATCAGCTTTATTTCTTGTTCTGAGAAAAGCTGACATCAGGATCAATAAATCCTGACAGAAGCTATTAACATTTTAATGAGTTACTCAATAATATTCTAAAGATGTGCTGGCAAGTCAAGCCTCCTTTGATTAAGGACAAATTTCTTAGACTACTGTAAATATATATTTCAAGGTCCAGAATGCAAAGCTGTCACTTATCAATCAAGAAAAAAGGGCAAAAGTCATGACTAAAGAAGCTAAGGAAAGGGCTCTCCACACGTTTATAATGATTACTGTACATGATGGAACTTTTTAAGATGCCATTCTTCTTAACCAAACAGAGCCAAATATTCGTCGCAAATTTGGGTATTTGGTTGTCATACAGTTGAAGAAGCATCCATGACTTCCTCCTACAATGTATAGAAACCCCATGATGTTGGGAACAGTCGGACATGTCTATACATGGGTGACTGGAACAGTAAATATGGGCAGTAAGCCATGTGAATAGGAAAGAAAATGTCTGTGCAAACTCTGTTGAGCCTCAAGAAAAAGGCACAAAGGGCCAACAGGGTGAAATATACTTGCACAAGGGTGAATGCTGCCCTTTAGATTGCACAATTTAATTGCACTAAAATGGATCAAGATTTGACCTAAAGGAAAGATATTACCCGACATAGTGTTAAACATCGCAATAAATCTGTTGTCAGGATCATGCTATTGAACAAAATGCCAGTAAGTTACAAGAAAATCCTGGCTGGGTTGCCGTGCTTACAGAATATCGACTCCAGTGTGACATTTTAATAAACAAATACGAGGATTTGAACACAAAGTCAGATGTGACTTTTCTAATGGAGGCAGTCTGATAGACTCCAAAGTACTGCAATAAAGCTGGCCACAGCAAAGGGCTGTGGGGGATCCCCATCAAGACATGGGAGAAAGCTGGGTAGATCACATAAAATCACATTAGCAAGTCTTCCCTGTAAGTATGAACATACAGAAACATGAATCATGAAACCAGCCAAAAAGAAACTCGTGTTATTAGATAAGCTCCTCTGTGGGCCTCCCTTACTCACAATGAAAGCATTCATTGGTTTCAGTAGGAGGTATTGCTCTGAACATGAGATTAAACTCTCATCAAAACACAAAAGAAAAAGACTGCAAACACAGAAAGGGCAGCAAAATGCTCTTAAATATTCTGTGTCATTGATGATAAACTCCTTGAAGATGCCTCATGGTATTCTAACACCTGAGTTTCCAGTTCGTAATGTAAGAAATATACATTTCTGATCAAGAACTGCAAAAAAAATCCAACGCACTCTTTCCGCACCAGCAGAGGATGCCCCAAACATGGAATTGAAGCTCTGGAATTCAATGACCAAAATACTTACTGCTCCTAAAAAATAAATTTAGATGAAGACTCAGAACAGTCTTATCCAGTGTGGAGCACTCTGATGCTTCATAATGAAACAAACTTCATGTAAAAGAGAACAAGTAAAAGGAAGAAAAATGAAAAAANGAATTCAATGACCAAAATACTTACTGCTCCTAAAAAATAAATTTAGATGAAGACTCAGAACAGTCTTATCCAGTGTGGAGCACTCTGATGCTTCATAATGAAACAAACTTCATGTAAAAGAGAACAAGTAAAAGGAAGAAAAATAAAAAAAGGAACAAAAAGTTTGAATATGCTACCTGTCCTACACAAGATTCTCTATTTTGTAATTGCCCATGTTTATGGGTTTAAAATGCTACTATATGAAAACCCACTATTCACTTATCTCTTGCTAACTTCTCACAGGTGTCCTGCTCAGAAATGAGGAGCACGAGGACTTCACCAGCAAGCGACTGTTGAGTAAATTGAACTCCACTACATTGCAGAGGGAAATGTTTCAGATTTCTTCTCTTTGTGCTTTCTATATATATTATATATAATGCACGTGCATGTGCATAAACAAAACAGAAGAGATTCCAGGATTCCAAGAGCAAAATGAATAACGCCGGTATTCATAAAAACATTCAACAACTGAGGCTTTGTTGCAATGAGGTTGCTGTTGGCACTCACTAATAGACATGGCATTTATTTACCTCTCTGACAGCCTCAGTGCCTCATGATATAAAACAGCATTTAAGGGACTAAGCCTTGAAAACAAAACCCCTAGGAGGGTCATGAATGCCACTTCAGTATATTGGGCAGGTGGCAAAGGGATGGATATTACCCAAACCCATTGATATGCTCTTATTTTTTCTTTATTTTTTTAAACTTTGCTCAGGCATTCATTGCATATAAATATCAACAGTCAGGAATAACTTATTAGATCCAGAAATAATAATAATAATGATGATGATGACGACGTAAGAATTTGTAGTACCTTAACATTAGTCAGACAAGAATATAGTGTTGGTTTCATTAAATCAACACGATCCTCTTTTGTTCAACAATAAGTAATTATTTTTTGTTAATGAAAACATTACAGTGAACAAGGTAGAATGTACTGCATGAACGTAAGACTTCAAGTTTACCTTTCTCTTCTAAATAAATATTTCTTGTTCTTGCAGGGCTTAAATTAGACCAAAAATACAGCCGTATTTTCTTAATTAGTGTTTTGACTGAAAGAATTGTCTTGCAGTCTATGCATGGACAAGGCTGAAGATTTGCTTAGTGAAGAAGAACGTGTTGTGAAGATTGCTTACTCTATTTTTCTGTTGAATTTCTTGCACAGAATGGGATCATCCATGTCATCTAAAGGTGAGGACTCGGTCCATGTTCGTGTAGAGACTAGTTAATATAAAGTCCCTCCCCATGCCATTTTTTAGGTGCATAAAGTCTTCGAGACCCCTAAATCCCTGCTACAAATGGCCAGAAGGGTTGCCGTCCCCACAGCGCTGTGTAGCATGGGTTCAGGCGCTTCTTAGGAGCTACTGAATAATTTTATCCTGTACAGATGTCATGTAAAACGTATAAGCAAGCCTACGAGCTGGGCTAAGTCCATGTCTCTGTCTTCCCACGTGAGGAGCCCACGCACGTGAATAGAACATCACAGTCCTCCTTAACACAGTGATCCTTGAAGGCTTTTTGTGTGTGTGTGACCTGGCAAACAGAGGAGTGCCCAGCCTCACCAGTAGCTCCATCACCAGGGTACTGTCTTGCCAGAGCCTTGAACAACCTGTGTCCTGAGAAGTGCTGTAGCCGCTGAATTAGAGGACAAAAGGTTATTGTGACGACGGCAACCTCTTGCTCTTTTTTAGCCTGTGCGATAAAAGAGGAGAGTGACCTCTTGCTACGTTGTTGAAAGGAACAACAGCCTGGGTTAAGAGCCTGACCTCCAAACGAAGCAAAATGCATGACATGCTGCTCTTTAAAGCATTTCTCACTAGCTGATTTGTGTGCGTCCCCTCTCAGCACGCTGGCTGCATTGGGTCCCAGGCAGCACACAGCGGAGCCAAGCACGTAACCAGGGCTGGGCCTGAGCCACAAGGCAGGGGAGACAAGAGCATCTACAGCCCTTTGTGGACCTAATCTCAAGGGCTGACTCAGATGTCATTTAAGGCATGCGGGTTAGGTTCAGTTTTGATGCAAATAGATTCTGATGACTTCACTGTAGCTGCGCAGATATGAATTAGATCTATTTTCCCCTTACAGCTTTATAGGTTCTTGTGAAAGGCACGTTTTTGCAAAATGTCTCATTCTCTTCTGAGGAACTTTTAAAGGAGATGAATCAAAATCTTCCTGTCAATTTTGTTGAAGATCTCTCAATCAGATAGTTCTAATTTCTCTGTTAAAAATAAAAAAACCCACCCTAACAGACAATTGGAAATGAAAAAAAAATCCTATGGATGTTAACAGACTTTGTATAAACAACTCTGAAGCTCTTGAAATCTTGAAATATTTAACTATTGTGTTTATTTCTAGTTTTTTCCCTAGATATTCTTTCCAGTTTTTTCTCTTGTTCATTTGCATTTTTCTTCACAGACCCTGCTTTCCATATCTCTGATTATTGACATTTTTGTTTTCTGACTTTCCTCTAATTGACTCCTTCTGTGGTGGAGGGGATGGATTACCTCCCTATCCTGCAGGCTCTGCTTGCATCCAACCCCTGGATATCATTCACCCTTAGCAGAGTGGCGCATGGCTCATCTAATGACCTACATAACAACTGGGTCTGTTCTTAGAGAGCTGCCATCTATCAACTTGTTTCCTGGCCTTTGCCTATGCCATCCCTACATAGTGCTTTACCCTCACTCCTACCGAATTGAGTATTTTTTAATGCAATTTCTCAGTTTTGTAGCCATCATGTAGGGTTCAGTTTCATTCTTTCACTGTTTATAGGTGTTCCCAAACTGAAGTCATCTGCAAATGTGATTAGCACATTGCTTATTTAACATTCAAGTCAGTAATGAAAATGCTAGTACCAGATCCCAGGGCAGACTGCTGCAAAATCATGCTCAGCACAGCCTCCCATGCTGTTAGAGACGGCTGACAACTACTGCCCAAGTACACCACTCCAAACACCTTTTCAGGCCACCTCATAAGAGCCCCTACTATGTTTCCTCCTTTTGCCGTCTTCCAGTACATCCATGGTCTTCCCCAAATGTTCCCTTTCCATAGCTTTCCCATTCCATTCTGTGGTCTTCCTTTTGCTACTCAAGTAGCAAGTAGCACCCTTGCTGCCCACCAATCCCTACTTGCACCCTCACTGCTAGGTTTGGACTTGGAAGGGGAATTTCCCTCCTAGAGATCAGACCAGCCAGGACCATTCCTCTTCTGCTCTCAACAGCATGAAGGATTGTTGTACAATGTTCTGGGAGTTAGAAAACATTTTGTGCTATTGCAGGGACCTGGGGCAGAGGCAGCGTGCTTGATTCTGTTTTACCCTCTTCCTGTGGCACAGAAATAACTGTGAGTTTTTGGCAAGAGGATATAGATTTTTTTACAGTGTTTCAAGTAGAGTTTAATGGCTTAAGGTTGGTGCACCAAATCGATGTTCTGTGTACACTTTCAGAGCGGACGTCTGTCGCAGGACAGGGAACCAAGCAATCCTTTCCTGCCTGTGTTCCTCTGCATTAGTTATTCTTGGTGCCCCATGTGAACTGCACTCATTTTATGCCTTGGCCTCTCTGATTTTGTTACTACATGCTCATGTTGTGTTTCTGTGTATTGCCTGATTTAGTTTCTGAGTTCTGTACACTTTCCCCTTGTGTTTGAGGCCCACAAAAAGAACTCGCAATGTAGCCATCTTGGTCTTTTCTACACCATTTTCACATTACTTTCACAACAAGATAATTTTCTGATGTGTTTGTAATACCATTTCCTTAGGAATCTTTTCCACTCCTTTGAGACAGTTTCCTGGGACATCAGTCCTACAAAGTCTCTGACTTCTCTGAAGTCCACTTGCTTGAACGGATTCATGGTTTCTATTTTGTTCTTCTTCCTTCTCCTTGATTGTAAGCTCTGTCGTTTCAGTCTTTCTTACTCAAGTTAACTTTTGTGTGAACCAGTTCCTCCCCTGCAGTTAGAATTGCATCAGGAAAAGCTTCCTCTATAATACTTTTCTTCATTTTTAGAATAAATAGATTAAGAAGAAAATGGACAACACTGCATCCTCAGAGTTTTCTGCACAGTCGATTTGCCTTTATCTCCCAGAAAATGCTTGGATAATTAACATCTGTACAGGTCACCAAACTTTGTACCCTGAATGACTTTGTTAGTTGCTCAACAAAATAGTTATCCTCAGGGATAGTCAGGGACTTTCCTAATTTGGCAGCCTGGGTTAGATCTGCAGACCCGTTACTAAGACCAGTTCTCTTTTTATTCTATAATTACCTCCCTCACCTTCTGCTCTGCTGATCATATTAATTCATACCTCTTAGGGCATTCCCTTTCATTCTTTTGTCCCAGTTTAGATCTCACTTCAATCAAGTAGCAAATTGGTGTACAAATATGCTCTTCTCCTTTCTCCTTACGTTAACTCCACCCACGCTCAACATCATCACATGGGATGGGATGGTCCCAGGCAATGTCATCTATGCAGCCACACACAAGCTACAGCTCCTGGCAGAGGAGCTGGAGGGACATACCGAGAGCAACACCTGAACCCCTAATCACTTATTCCCAGGGCCTCGGGAGCGCTCCAAGATGCTCAGGAGGACTCCTGGTAGTGTCACTACTGGTCAGAAAAATGGGAGGCAGTGATGCCACAGAGATGCCTGATGTCTTCCCGACTTTTGCACAACTGTTTCAGATTTGAGCTATTTGCACGTAGCTTACTTTGGGTTTTCCATTTCCCTGTCCTCTAGCAGGTTCATTTCCTATTGGAACAATAGAATAACCTCCACATCCAGGGGACACTCGCCTTCAGGTCAATCTCAATCCTTTGAGATTGACTAATTCGTATTAACTATACACACACACACTTATATAATACACACATAGATTCTGTTATGAAATAACTTTGCCTATTGCTGGTGCCACCGCAGACCTCACTCACTGCTTTTGGGATATAACCTCCTACATTGTGCTGCTAATGCTCTCGTGATTGTAGTTACCTCTCAGCCTGCTTCTTCTTCCCCCTACTCTCTTATTTGCCTCCAGAGACATTTCCCCAGCAAGCATCACCTGTGCCAGGTATCATTCCCAGCCTCACCTCACTGCAGTGAATTTGGACAATCCCGGCCCACCATTTGGGTCTCGTCTCTGGCCCTCAGAGGTGCAGGAGAACAAGACTTCCAAAATATAACTCTCTACTGAAACTGAAGCCATTGTGAACCACCCCTTAAAAACATTATTTGTAAGCCAGCCAAATAATACGTGATTATTAAAACAGTGTCTACAGAGGTGCCAGGACATTGCTCAATAGTTTTTATGAGGATTTGGGCCAGATACTCTGTGTAAGTTCACTAAAGCCAGCAGCAC
Organism: Steatornis caripensis; assembly: GCA_013398225.1. Lineage (NCBI taxonomy): Eukaryota > Metazoa > Chordata > Aves > Caprimulgiformes > Steatornithidae > Steatornis > Steatornis caripensis. Next base: position 640,410 of record VZSC01008969.1, on the reverse strand, counting down.
TTCATAGTTACATTGACAGATCATATGATCTGTGTCTGGGAAGCCACTGCATTTTAGTACACCACCACCCGTAATAATAAATACATGGCCTATGCTTGGGCATCAGAGACATGGCTGTCACAAGTTCAAGGATTAACAGCAGCTCAAAGAATACCTAAACCTTTTGTTGTCTCCATTTTGAGGAAAGACTTTGGTGGGCTGTAATTACAATTCATCTACTCTGGACGCTGCTCTCTGAGTCTCTCTCCTTGCTACCTGCCAGAAGGGCTCTTTGCTGTTTTTTAATGAAATAGCCTGAACAAACATAAAACTTCCAGCGAGGCAATGCGATGTTGGTTACTAAGCAGTCTTTGTAAAGAACGTGCACTGCTTAAACCCCCTGCCCCTTTTATCACTTAGATGTTATCTGCACAAGAGAGCCATTTGTAAGTAAATGCGGACACTATAATATGAGCATGCTTTAGCTTTCCGCTCCCGCATTACGCTTTTAACACGCTGCTTATTTTGAGGGAACTGAACAAAATGGTGGTGATGATTCTTAGCTAAAAATACCTGGTGCATACTATCCAAGAAATCTAACAAAAACATTCAATATGTCCCAGGAAATCAAATTTATAGTGCAGGAAAGACTTAGTGACTTCATTGCTCAGGTTACCAGCTGGATATCAGTTTCATCATCAGCAACCTCCAATTTCCTGTTTTGCTTATCGTAGAATTACTGTTTTCTTTTTTTAATGTTTGCATAGCCCATACGGCAACAGCTACACTAAGATTACATACAGGGGTTTTCTATGATGGATTAAAGACTGTGTTTGTTTAATGATATTTTAAGAAATAATAACAATAATAAAAAATTCAGGAACTGAATGCATATGAAATACAAATTGTGCTTACATGCTTTTCTTTTTACCATTGGAAAAAGTATGATTCATGGCAGTATACACATTAGTACTCTGTAACCATTGCTGATTCGTGTCCTGCTTTGGAACTGTTCCTTTTTACTGACTAATAAGTGCCACTAAACCTCTGGCCGTTCACAATAACATTATGTACGTCTAGTCTTTACAGAAACTTGTTTGCCTCTTCTCTCTTTACCTGTATGAATCAGACACTGTGTCATCTCTTTGTGTTTAAAAACTTTCCTATTAATCTCACAAGATGCCTGATCTTGCAAAAGCCTGACCCAGTGCATCGTTTCACTCACCTATGAGCCTCCCTTATGGAAGAATGGGTATTTTTTCAAGGGTAAATGTATGTATTTGCCATTCCCAATCATTCTGTGAAACTGTAGCTTCTTCCTCCGATGCAAAGCTTCAAACCCAATTGATAAATCGCCTCAAAACTCCTCTGAAGCTGTAACATCTTATTGGCCTCTCTCAAGTTCCTGAGCAAAAGGTTTGATGCTGCCTGGAGATTGTGCAGCCAGACTCACAAGAGTTCTGCCAGGAACATCTGGGTTGCCCAAGAAAGGACCTTTACCAAGGATCGATGCACCAGTTCTGCATATCTCACAGCTTCAGGCTGGGTCTGTAGTTCCTTTACAGAATTTTAATTTAACTTTTGAAAAGTGTAGCACACTGCATCCAAAGTAAAATGAGAACTTCCCTCCAAGTGACTAAAATCACACTTATGAGGTTTTTATAGTAAGGAAGAAGAAAGGAAAAATCTGTGATCAATTTATGGGTCAGCAGGTGGTGACAGTGTGGTGTAGACAATGCATAGTCACCAAGCCTGCATATTCACCAACATGTGTTCTGGACCAGGGGAATAAACACATTTTCGGTTGTTTTTTAGGATTAAAAATGTGAGGACAATAAAAGTAGAACTGTTTATTTAAGCAGTATGAACCTGACTTGAAGAAAATAAATATTTTAGTCATATTTACCGATTGGTTGGCAAGTTTTTTAATTCTGTATTTTTCATTTGGAAACCCAGACTGTAACATATGCTGAGATGCAAAAACGATATTAATGCACAAAATAAATTCAGCTTCATGACTATATTAAGGAGTTTAAAAATGCAGTAGGTTTATAAATACAAAAGCCTACAGAAAATTTCTCTTGTCTTCTTGCAAGCACCAGAATCTCCTGGTTGAAAGGTAAACACCAGCTAACAGATATTCAAACTAAACCAATAATTGCTTGTGCAAGTAATGATTTCCTATTTGCAAGATCTGACTTGTGGTCTACTTAAGCAGTTACAACACATTTTTGAGGCTATAGTCTGCTTCTTTTCCTTGAAGAACAATGCAGCAATATTCAGAGAATTTTCTCCTCTGGTGTAGGTGAAGTTCAGTTCACAAGCCCGTGTGTATATATAAAACTTCCACATCCATTAGTTTGGGGAATCAGACTGTCCTTTTGGACACTTAAACCCAGATAGCCAGGATCAAGAAATTTTGAGCAGAAGTCCAATTAGTACCAGTGCTAAGCCTTCTCCCTGAACTTTTTGAAGTGGGTTTGAAGTATCCAGTATTAAAGCACAGCTAGCGGGGGAGGAAGAAACGATGGTTCTGGTGCAAAACCAGCATCTGCAAGGATTACAGGGCCATGAAACTCACGTTCCATGCGAGTGATTGATGGGACACTCTTCCTTTTAAGCAGCGCTGAATCACCCTCAGAAGCCTACCCTCTACTTACCAGGCAAAGAAGAACAAAGAAGAACAAAATCATATGCCCATCTACTGTGTAACTAAGTGCACCACATGTGCACAGGTCTTTCACAGGATCCAGCTATGAGCGGAAGACGAGATGCCAAAATGACCATGTTGAGGCTTCCATGAGGTACCGAATACCTCATGAAAAAGCTTGCTTGCCTGTTCAAATCATGTGAAACTAGATCAATGCATCAAAACGCTGCTTTTAATATACACTAGCCTGCACATTTATTCAGTAGCATTTGGGTAATTCAGGTTCTGTCAGATCTGTATATTGCCCTGGACCCTCTCCTCCCCCACCCCTGGGGTCTCGGTGGAGAATCAGCTGCCCCCTCAGCTTCACTGGAAGGAAAACGATTCCTGTTTTCATGTGCTAAACATGTGCCCACGCCCGGACACGTATGTGGTCTTACCTCTACATTGCTACTAAGGATCGCCACGCCAACGTAGTCTCTTTTGCTCTTTAACTGTATTTTATTTCAACAGGTGCCTTTTCAGCAGAGCAGCAATTCAGCTAGCACTCACCTCCCATCATGGCACACGTCTGCAGACCTGCAGCTGCTTATGCCAAGCCACATTTGTCCTACTCACTGTATATTCAGATTGCATTTCTGGTAGGACTTACTACTGAAGAAACAGGTCAAGCACGCAGGAATTTTTGACAAAGACTTCTTTAAAACAGCCCTATCAATCTATTGTGTACTGTATTTCACTCACACGTTATGAAATAAGACTAGGGAAAATGTTCATCTGTGAAAAATTCCCCAAAGAGAAGCACGTCAAGACTGCTAGTCTTTCCATATTGTTATGAATGAAACTTAAAGTTTCAAGTATCAGCCCCCAAAAGAAGTCACCAGGGAGTTCCACTGATTTCCACCCCCTCTCAATTTTAAATGAACTGCATTAAAAGTATATGTATTTATACATCAAGACATAATGCATGCACACACACAGAACAGTGACTGCTGCTCCTGATGCAGTGAATGACCGAAAAACTGGCTGTGGTTCAGAGAATACTCCATGTTTTGGAGACTGTCATGACAGGCAGGGATTAGACTTTACATGAGTGGTGATGAGGATAGTTCTACTGACATGTGGGGGCTGTACGTTTTCTTGCCAATGGGGCCGAGCCACATAATTCATCTTTCTCACTGAGAAAGGAGCACATCGGTTACAGAGACTCCCTATTTACACAGGGAGGACTACATGGTGCACAAAAAGAACGTAACTATATATTGAATCCAGCACGACAGATTAGTAAGACTGCTTTTCTCCCTGTTAATTATTTAGAATTTCTTACTTTTTGCAGCTGGGACTGACATTGCTACGGCGTAACTGTGATAGCTTGTCACTAAGCAGAAAATCGGTCCCTGCAGATGTATAAATGTGCTGTTTTGACATCTTTTAAATGCAATGCGTGTTTTCTTTCAAGAGTCATCATCACTTCTTATTCAGTCATTACTGCTGGATTACAGGCAGTCCCATATAGAGCATCTTTCCTTAGTTTTTCTATAATCACTCCAAAATAATTTAAAAAAAAATTTCTTTTTTTCCTANGCTTTTCTCCCTGTTAATTATTTAGAATTTCTTACTTTTTGCAGCTGGGACTGACATTGCTACGGCGTAACTGTGATAGCTTGTCACTAAGCAGAAAATCGATCCCTGCAGATGTATAAATGTGCTGTTTTGACATCTTTTAAATGCAATGCGTGTTTTCTTTCAAGAGTCATCATCACTTCTTATTCAGTCATTACTGTTGGATTACAGGCAGTCCTATATAGAGCATCTTTCCTTAGTTTTTCTATAATCGCTCCAAAATAATTTTTAAAAAAATTTCTTTTTTTCCTTGAGAATTTGTTCTTGTGAGTCACAGTGCACACAAACAGGATGGGATGCGCTGCAGCATCAAATATCCCAACAGAAGAGAAGTTGGTTCGCACCAGTCAATAAGCACAAGTTTTTGGTCAATGCTTGCTTTTAGATACCTCATCTATAGAATAGTAAAAAATACAAAAAGTGAAATGTNGCATCTTTCCTTAGTTTTTCTATAATCACTCCAAAATAATTTAAAAAAAAATTTCTTTTTTTCCTACCTTGAGAATTTGTTCTTGTGAGTCACAGTGCACACACAAACAGGATGGGATGCGCTGCAGCATCAAATATCCCAACAGAAGAGAAGTTGGTTCGCACCAGTCAATAAGCACAAGTTTTTGGTCAATGCTTGCTTTTAGATACCTCATCTATAGAATAGTAAAAAATACAAAAAGTGAAATGTTTTTTATTCTTCTTTATATTGAGTATATGGCTTTACTATTAATACTTTTAAAGAGTTTATTTAAAGACAGTTACTGGCAGTATGTTGGTTTTGTAGAGTGTGGGTTGCGTGGACTAGACATCTTTTTTATTTTAAATCAATGCTTTTTTTAAACTGATCATCGCTTATTATTGCTGCTTACACATGTACTGCAATACTTAATGAAGCTGGCAAACAATTAAAAAACCCTGGTAAGTGTGTTTCAACTTCTGTCAGAGTGACTGTGTGACCGGGCTGGTTTGTGTTTTGGAATGTTCCCCTGAGCCATGCAACAAGCCAAGATGGGACTTCTGGTTTGTGCAGTATATAGGTATGCTCACGAGCAATTTCTGTGCTCCCCTCCCTTTTTTTTTTTTTAACCAGCTCAAATAAAATAAGACTGAACCTAGACGCTTATGCCAAACAATAAAAACTTGAGATTAGCAGGCTTTAAAAATGTTATCTGCCATTCCGGCCCGGCGATTTTGGATTTCCAGCTTTGAGTAAGATCATGAGCGATAAAACAGATACAATAAAAGAGACTGTTCTCATGATATTTCCAGAATAGCCAGACAGTAAATCTCTCTAAGCAAACAGATTTCCAGCATACCTCTAATGTCTAGAGGTCTGAATAAACAGAAATAATTTATTAGGATTCACTCATCACTTGGACTGAGTGTGACCCAGTGCTTATGTTGCAAATGCAGGCATGGCTTGTGAATGATCTTGCAATCTTCAGTTTTGAGTTCATGGTTCAAACAAACCCAAAACTTGAAAACCAGAAACTCAGCTATTATCTCGTTTTGTTCCAGTTTCCACCCCAGGTGATGAATTGGCTCATGCTTACTTGAACTATGCTTGAACTAAGCCTATGCTTACCAAAAACTTGCAAAATCTGGCTGAAATTTGGAGTTCATCGTCAGCATTGTGGTGGCAACCAGAGTCAGTCAGTGCTATGGTATTAAGCATTATAAACTAAACAATCCCTACTTGAAGAATTTTAAAGGTACTGCTAAGCTTCTTTTATTAGAAAAAAGGTTACAACAGGAGGAGGACTGAATTCTGCTTGGGAAGTACAGGAGACTTGAAGTATTTTCTAAGACAGTGAGAGCATGTTTTGGGAAACTAGCTGCACATGTGGAACACTTTCCTCTGGCTCAGGTTTTAAAAGGAGTTAGATTCATTTAATATACTCTGTGAAAGCATCAAAAGAGACAACTGACCTGTGACAATAAGGACGACGCGTCTGCACTGGAAACTGGCTGTGAATTTGGTGCATTAAAGGATCCACAGCAGCTACCTTGTAGCCAGTACAGCAACACACCACGTACTCCCATCCTTATGGGGACAGTGCTTCTTGCACTACTAGATCTTTGAGTGTCTCAGCAGAGGGAGGGCTATTTCTCCACAGTCCTGCAAAGTCTTGTTCATCACCATGGAAAATGTCCCCAGGCAGGGACTTTGGGAGGATACCATCATCCTTAGAAGGCTGAATCGCTTTCTGCTATGATAAACAGGTCTGCTATTTCTCCAGTCCTTTGGGTGAATACCCTTTAACCTTTACTGTGGTGTCCTGTGGAGCTCTATCAGACTCTCAGGCAGAAGAAAGGAGGGAACGGTACCTTGGGAGCTGCAAATTTCCCTTCAGATGTATGTTTGGGAGCCTGACAGATTGCGTTTGAGGTCTGAGTTGGAGACCAATAGGCAGAGTTCTGCCTATTACAACAGCTGCTTCAAAAGGAGAAAAGACTGTGGTAAAACACGAAAAAGGGACTTTGCTATGTAGACTGACAGAGAATAGCGCCCCAGGAACTACTGCTATCAACTTAGGACCTAAGACACTGCAAACATATAGCTTGATACGTGTGCAATCCAAAATCAGGGATTGGCTGGTCTGTGAGATTAACAGCTACTGGATGTAGCTGAGACCAAGCACTGCTGTTCACAGTGCTGTTGGTCACAGTAGAAATGGTTCATAGAAGGCGGTTACTCTCTTGTGGGAAATCAACAAAGGAGACAAAAGATGCTAGGTAAAAATAAATGCTGGTGTTCTTGTTGCTCCTATTTTGCAACTGGAAACCTGAGGCAGGGAAATGTTAGGTTGATCCATATTGCCTACAGAATCTGCTGCAGACTTGAGAACCATGTCTGGTATCTAAAGTCTGGATCCAGATATCTTAATATAATCCCACTTCCTTGCTTCCTGCTTCATTAAAATTGCTTGGTGTAAGTCTGAAGCACCATCTCCAAAACAGCTGCTTCACTATGTATTTTTTATTCATTCATATTTCACTCCTGATTTTCACTAGAAACCACAGCTTCTCCAGCCTGGGAATTCCGTTTGACACTGCAATAACAAAATGCATTTCGCTCATCACTTTGCCCCAATGGGAGTATCGTGTTCTGCACTTGTATCTTCTGCATGCTGGAAACACTCTGCTCGAGATCCAGGACTCACAGCTCTAACACGTGCTTCTTATCTGTGTCAGACTGGGTAGACAAGAGCTTATGAGAAAAGAGACGCAAACTTTTTTTCACCTTCTCTGCCTCCAGATCTCACCTCCTCGTTCTTACAGTCCATGTAATAGTAGTGGGAGAAAGAAAGAGACTTAGGATGACTGTTGTGCTAAAAATGAGGTGTCTCTAAAAGGAAGCCCTTTTCACCTTACAGTATTTGCTGATTTTCTGCACTCAAGGTACTGATGCCACTAAGAAAAATGCCAAAACGTATTAGAAGCACCACAGCCATTAGACTGTAAGGCAAGTTAACTGGGAGTAAGGATCCCGTTGAGTTCAACGAGTCTTTTGTGATTTCCAATGCACTATGAAAAAATGCCTTCAAATTACCCAAGAAGTATGTTAATAGCTGACTAATGCACAAGCTGGCAGGAATCATTGCTGCCTGGGCACGGCTCATTAATCTTACCGTTCATTAAAAAAATTCCAAACTTTTTAATAAACAATTTTTATTTAAGAAGTAAAGAACAGCGGAGCGTGCTTTTTGCTAGGCAAGTGAGCGTCCTGTGAAAATAAAACATTTCTTTACATTTTTAAAAATGTAAATCCATCTTTCTTCCATCACTAAGCTTGGAAATGCACAGAGTACTTTCCATTTCTGTAAACTCTCGGGGCTAATTTTTTAATCTTTCTTTTCACCTTTGCAAGCTTGTCCTTCCTAGGCTGAAAAACATCTTGCCGCTGATACCCAGCCCATTTCTGCATGAGACGGGCAGCATTTCTCTCCGGTGAGGACCTGGGGGGCTGCAGGGGAGCAGAAATGAGAGGAGAGCTTTTTGCTGACAGCTGGACAAGATGCCGCGTGTTGGCCCAGCATCCGAAGTACCACTTCACATCAGCTCAGACCCAGTCGTGGTTGTGTTTCCACATGAGAAGAGACTTCAGGGGCTTCCGGTTTTCCTGGCCTCCTGGGAAATATTGCACTCCAGCTTTGTGAAACGCATACCTAGGACAATTGTTTGTACTGGGGCAATTGTCCTCATGTTCCCTTTTGCCTGTGGTTGTGGTCTGAAGTGTTGTAGTGAAATAGATAACTCTGCCCAGTCTTATTCTTTGGGACCCCTTCATCTGTACAGCATGACTTAGGCCATGCAGTATTGAAAATAAAAGATAAACTGCATTATCACTAGTAGTTACAGAAACATGATAGTCTTTTTTGATGTTTTGTCAATAAACACTAGGGCAGAACAACTTAGCATCAGACGTTGCAAAGTCCTGATTGCACAGAACAGAGAGGCAGAAAAAAACAGGAAAAAACATCAGATCAGTGTTATCACCGATATTTTACATTCACGCACATCTCAGTACAGACATATGCTAACTTTTCTAAATAAATGCTCTTCAAGGTTTCTACAATAATTTTATTTGCCTTTCAAAACAACCCAGGCTTCAGGATTTATTAATGCAGCAATTAGTATGCTGATCATGCCCAGCGTGCTTAAATCTTTATTGGCTATATGCACCACCAAAAGTTTTAGTTTTATTAAACCTGAGCCTCCTACATACTGCTGTTTAGTGTGTGTTACAAAACTAAGATCAGCTCTGAATGTAATGTAACCCACATGTTGGATTGCTTGCTTCAGTGACTTACAGAAATATTTCAGGTAGCAAGTATTTTCTTAGTACTCTGTTATAAAAATATGTCAGGCACACAATGTTTGCATTATATGTTCCTTTTCTGTTACAGAAAAAGAATCATGCACCAGAGCCCTGTGATCCACTCTGAACAGTCATTCGCACCAACTGTGTATCAAACTACTGTGAATCATCAGGTTTCATTGAAGATTTTGCGGTGGGATAGACAATGATTTAAATTAAGATACAGTTATTTTCATCATATGTAGATAGATAGATAGAAGAATAGATAGACTACATACGGTATTTACAAATTAAAACTAGACATAGGTTGCAGGTTTTAGTCACATGAAGGAAAGGGCAAGTGTAGCTGAGATTTTTTTATTTTTACCCAGCAAGTGCCAGAGGCTTTATGAAATCTGCCAGGCATAACGCTAGGCGTATTGATCTTTGCAGAATCGTCTTTCTTTCGTACCCTTAAGACAAAAATGTCAGCATGATGGAGTAGCCTCCTGAGAAGCCCTGGTCTGAGCCCCTCAAGGCAGTGCTGTCCTGCCCACTGATCTGCAAGCACCAACTGGACTCTTCCTACAAGCACAGTTCTTCCCCTGCCACAGCATCCAGCTGCACTACTGGTGTTTACACCATTCGTAGGAAAGAGAAGAGCCAGGGTCAATACGATCTGTAAAAACAATTTTAACAGGTAATGCAGAGGCTTGGCCAGGTGGTTAAAAAGGTTTATTCCCTTACACCATACAAAAAAGAGGCAATTTGCCAAGTTTGTTTCAGATTCAATCAGTGGCAACTCATACAATTAATCTGACCAACAGAGCTGGGCTAAAGAGACTTTTAACAACACAGGAGTTGACCCCTGTAATGTACAGTTTAGTTTTTTTCCCACCAAATGATGAACTTTCAGACTTCAGACGCAGGTGACATCCCCAGCCTTCTATCTCCTTTCCATCCCAGGTTATCATCTGTAAAAGTGGCAGAGAAAATGGCTTTGCTGTTCTGCTTACACTGTTGGCTGCCTGGCACGTTAATCTAATACAACGTGTGGGCACTCTACTCTCTTCTGCCACCTCTGCTATGGCAAGAGTTTCCCACAGGAGTCATGCCAACGCCAAGATCCATGAAGCACTGACTAATATCTTAAATTTCTGTGGCAGGATTGCTAAAGTGTCTTTGTCAGAGGCCCCTGGAGTGCAGGATTTAGGACTGAGGGCAGACGGAGATCTCTGCATTTGCAGAGCAAGAACAGCACAGGCAGTCCAGGATTGAACAAATTACACTGGCAAAAGGAACCTGAAGCCTGGCAGAGGAACCCCACTGCCCTAAAACCCCATAGCTGGAATTCTGTGTTTAAACATGTTGTGGTTATTCTGTTATACTGAGATAGTTGGCAAAGATGTTCTCCAGTGGAAAAAAAATAATGAAGAAATAGATAACTCTTGAAGCTATCCGATAAAAGTCTAGTCCATCAGGTGAACACATTTGAAATTCAACACACTCGGGCTTTGTTGGAGCTAATTCTAGCACTTAGGATTTAAGTGCAAATCCCCCTCCCTCACCCATAGATACACACATTTAAATGTGTTCATTTGAGTGTTTCAAGTCATCTCAAATGCCATGGAATCCACAGAAAAAAAGCCAGTCTAAAGTCAACAAAGCCCACAATGATGTTGTAAAAAGAGATGCTATTGGGAATTCATTTCTGTTTTCTATGCTATATCCACCACTGTTTGCACAATTGCTAGCCCTGAAAACACAGTCTTAGAGTTAAATTGGGTTTATCTTCTTTGTTAATCATCATAAGCAGAAATATAGTTCTTCAGATTTTGGAGAGATCTAGTCAGACTAAACAGATTACAAAAAACTCTGAAGGAGTTAAATTTGACATAAACCAAGTGTTTTGGGGATTTAAGCATGGGTTTTTCTCAAAATTCACAATGATTGAAATGCAGATAGTAGCAGCAGGCAACATGAATGAAACCCCAGAACTGCCGAAACCAACAGTAATTTCATTATCAGCTGGAGCAGGATTTTACATGCTGTACCTGCTCCTGCTTTAACATGTTCCCTTCAACACACTACATTTATTTCAGTCATATCTGTATTGAATCTGGGCCAGTTAGCCCACTTCTTTTCCTCTTATAAAGCATGTGCACAACCTTTGCTACCACAGAATAGGTAATTCATAGGTCAGGGCTTCCTTCCCACCCTCCTTCCCACCTTCACACAGAGCAACAGGGCTCTGAATGGCTTGGTGGCTTTCCAAAAACTGCACAGTGTGGCTAAATGAGCAAGAAGGTAGACCTCAGTTACTCCAAAACATATGCTAGTGCCTTAAACCCCTTTCTTGCTCATCCAGTTCTTCATGGTGGCTGCACAGTGAATACCTTTCTCTGACAATGCAGGGTGATGCTTGGATCTGAGCTAGGTGGCACCCGCTTGGAGGTGCAGTCACCAAGCCCCGGCATCCCAGGGATGGGGGCATGCTGCAGAGCCCAGCCTTGAAGCAGTCTACCAGAGGAGCCGAGCTAAAGCATTGAGGCCAAGATGGGCAGGCAAGAGGAGGAGTACAGCTGGATGTGACTGGTAGAGTTCAAAACACAAACAATTCTGTTGCTGTTACTGATAGCATTTACTATGGGAGGACCAGAGGACCCACCAAAACGGAGAGTGTCCCCNGCTAAAGCATTGAGGCCAAGATGGGCAGGCAAGAGGAGGAGTACAGCTGGATGTGACTGGTAGAGTTCAAAACACAAACAATTCTGTTGCTGTTACTGATAGCATTTACTATGGGAGGACCAGAGGACCCACCAAAACGGAGAGTGCCCCAGTAAGAGAGCACTGGCTGCTACAGTCCTTATAGCAAAGGTTGTGGGATTCTTCAGTTCGATGTTCTGGGGACTCTGACAACCACATGTGCATATTTACATGGAAAATAACCCTCATCACTTTACCCCCTTGTATATTTAAACAGCCCACTCATCATCACAGACTCAAACAACTTCCTCTCTACCTACCCTTTCCTTCCCTCTCCACCTCCTCCCCTTAATATAAAGGAGTCCAGCTCCACCTGTGTACACAGTTGTACAATTTTTCCCAGATTAAATATCCTGGAGTTTTACATCTGTTCTTGACATTCCCAGTACCGAGCACTGGCAGAGAGAATACTGGGATGACTAACGATCATTTCCTCAGACATTTTATTAGATCCTTTCAAGTGTAATATTGAGATGATACTTTCAAGCCTAGTATTCTGCTGCTTTTAATAGCTTGCCTCATACAGTCCAAACAAGCATAGTATTCAAATAAAATAATAATAATAAAACCCAAAAGCGTAGAGGTGTTGCCACGAAAACATCTGTTCAAACATCATCAAGAGGGGAAATCCTGCATTTGAAATAATACTTTCTACAGCCTGGCATTACCTAACAGTCAGGCTTGCCTGCTGAAGCAGGTAGCTCTATTGCTAGAGAATTTTCTTTAAATAAATAAAGATTTGTTTGCAGCTTGTGTGAATGAGCTGAGTCATATTTAGTGGCTTCACCAGTTTATGGCTGAGTTCTTTCAGGACTCGTGTAGAGGCTGAAAGAGAAACAGAGTTATGCCGCACTCTTATGTTTTTCAGTGTGGCTTTTGTCTAAGAAAAACAATTCTCCACCCTTCTCAGTAAGCACTGAAATTTTAAATTGTTGTCTTTACATCTCTCATCGAACATTCATCGTATGTTTGCGTGAAAGCTGAGCTGAAAGAGCACTTCTTCGAAGAGATGTTACCAAGAGTTCAGTGTTGTCTACAGTTTGCATTAAAGCCAGAGACTTTGTTTCATTTTCAATTACCGTGCAGAATTGTTCATACTCTCCCCTTTTTTATCATCAGAGTCGAAGAAGAAAACAGGAGGTGAAAATACGTTGGCAGCTATAGGATGCCCAAAATGCTTGACTGCTCCTGCATGAGGGTGCAAATTAAGTCCTGCTTAATAACAGTGAAGCAAGTTCCTTGCTGGCATGACATGTTCAGCTTAATTCAACCTCTCTTGTCTTTGTCAGCACTGGGAAAATAATTCAGATGATTAAGCAGAGTGTGACTGTGATAGTGTAGCGAGGCTGGTGCCCATCGCCCTGTGTGTACGTGGGTATATCCGTCTGTGGTTGGAAGCAAACGACTGAGTCTCAGGCGGAGGCGAGGGGGACTGTGCAGCGGCTGCAGCACGGCAAGTCAGCCCGACTGACCTCAGCAGCAGCAGCAACCTCCTCCAGCGATTTCTGTTCGCTTCTGCGAGCTTTGCCCCACGTTTGGGTCCTCACACAGATCCGCCTGCAGAGCACCACTAGCCCTCCATCACCAGGTAAGGAAGGAGAGGGTGGCTGACTTCTCCCTCCATGCCACATGGCAGCCTGTGCAAAAAGCGGGCAAGAGCCTTCCCACCCCTCAATGACAGGCAATAATCACCCTGCACTGCCGGTTTATCCCTTCAGGACAGGCTACGGGAGCACAGCTTGCCGCGTGTTTCAGTCTGGCCTGCCCCAAAACATTGGCTATATTATAAGCATCGATCCTCTTTAATGTATTTTTCAAAGAAAATAAAAATGTTTTTATCTAATGTATGGGATACTTTTCTTCCTCCTACTGAAGAGGACTAGGATTTGAAATCACAAAAATACTTAAAACACGGTCCAAGTTTAAATACCACAGGGGATTTATTCAGCACTCAAACATGTGTTAATGGGTGAGTCTAAGTACGTGCCTAAGCACACTGTTGAACTGGGGCCTAAACCAGCATATTTTCATTTTATTTTTATTTTTATGAAATTTCTTTAAATACCCATGCAAATAACTTGGTGAAACTTTACTTCACTGGAAAAACATTTACTGGAAATCATGTCTTAATTAAAATCTGAAACCATAATTTTTCATCTACAGATGACGCGCAGGACTTTTCCAATGTGAATTTGATGTGCTACAGAATTTCAGGTAAGAGAAGGAGGGGGAAAAGGTGGGCAGTCATCTGGAAACTGTAGGGAAATATGACAGAGGCAAGGGAAACCAACATAACCAATATTATGAAAAGATGTCCACAGGTTTTACCTAGCAATGGCTGGGAAGACAATTCCTGGGAAAAAGAATTGTTTCATTGCTTCATTTTCTGAACGGATTCAGCAAGGAGATTTTTAATATAAATCATCCTTGGAAATTAGAGTTCCAAAATACATGCGGCACAGCGAGCAGCTGGGAAGAAACTCGGTTGACTTTTGTGAGGTGCGGAGCATGAAATGCTGACTCTGTTTTAACGTCTTGCAGCCCCTGCCTCCCCCACCCTGCCCGGCTATTTCCTGGCTGCTGCTCTCCTGCTTGAATTGGAGCCCAACAAAGCAAACTGCCCCAACAATTGCACCTCAAAACCAAAATAGTTCTCAAAACTGTAGTGCACTCTTCCAGGTAACCAGCTTCTTTACTGCCCTGAGCTGCAAACGCTGTGAAGTACACACAAAAGATGTGAAGTATAATTTGATTGCCAGTCTACAAGAGAGAGACGAGGAGGTGCAGCTTTCTACAAGTCTAAAAGAAGACTCAGAGCAAAGAGTTCCCATCTGTGTGATGGGGAAACGCCCACGTCACAGCTGAAAAAGAAAAATAAAATTAAAGGATGAAACCGCCTCACGTGCAGACAGCATACTGCCAATGCCTGACATCATACCCATGGACAAGTGCTTTCAAGCATATGAAAGTGCAAGATGCCAGCACCAACTGCCACGCTCCTGGTACTGGTGAGATATTACTTACGGTAAGCACTTAACCCTCCTCTCCAGCACTCACCTTCAATGTTACGGCAGGAAAAAGGTACCTGCCCTTACAGATTTTATTACCGTAACTGCCCTGACATCTGCCGGGAGCATCAGCGGCCACAGGGGTTTGCCGCTGCCAGTGTTCGGTGTGAGCAGAGCCTCGCGGCAGCACCGCAGCCACTCCAGGGCGACAAAACTCACATGTGAGCTCTGTTTCAATCCTTATCCTGCAGAGTCACTGAAGGGCTGAATCTAAACCCATAAACACACTTTAAGGGTTAACATCTGCAGAAGACTCAGAGTTTATGGTTAGAAGTGTTTTGGGGTAGGTTACTGCTTGCTGGTTCACAAAATCCTCACACTGCCCATTTCAAAGCTTGGTGATGGGGCTGCCATCGACCACAAAAGCCAACCAAAGTGCGTTGGAGCTGAGGCTACATTTACCGCACATGATTTTCTTATACTCGGGAAATTTGGGGGAGTGGGGAGTTGCGCGTGCCAGTGCCAAACATTATGGACGCTGTCCCTGGGGTGGCAATCACACCCGGCACCCCAGCAGCGGGAAGTACCCTGGTTTTAGGGCCGGTGCCTCTGATCTGGGAAGGTTCTTCCTCCTGAAAAGCGAGAGGTGTACCTACCGGACACGGAGATGTGTGAGGATTAGCTCTCCGTAAAAACAGACGTCTCCTCTGCGGATCACAATTTATATTGTGCGAGATGCCTCGCCCATGTCTGGGTATCGCTGCCTCCAGGCCCGTGCAAACATGTGGGCTGACAGACGGTCTGTGACAAAGGGCTCCCGGCCCAAAAGTGTTGGGACAGGTGATGGAGACAAACATGTGGATGTGAGTGGGGGAGATGGAAGTACAAAAGTAGCAGGATGTCTTTGTGCTTAATAACTGCCAAGTGCTCCGCAAGGGCTGTTTGGATGAAATAAAAAGCATGCGAACTCTGCAAAAATAGAAGCAAAATACTATAATTGCGATACAAGAAGTCAGAGATACATACTTATAAAAGAAAATAAAGTTTAAAGCTATCGGTAAGGTTTAAGCTATTTTAAAATNGTGCTTAATAACTGCCAAGTGCTCCGCAAGGGCTGTTTGGATGAAATAAAAAGCATGCGAACTCTGCAAAAATAGAAGCAAAATACTATAATTGCGATACAAGAAGTCAGAGATATATACTTAAAAAGAAAATAAAGTTTAAAGCTATTGGTAAGGTTTAAGCTATTTTAAAACAACATTTAAACCTTTTAATTTAAAGACAGACATTTTAATGAAAAAAAAATTTCCATGTGGACTTCCTGGGAACATGCCCTCTACTCTTCCGTCTCCTGGTGGGAGAGCAGAAACTTTGTGAGAACAAAGATCAAACTGCCTGTGAGAGGGCAGCAAATCCTATGTAGAAACATCTTCCTCCTTCCCTGAGGGTGCAGATACCGCTTCTTTATCTTTCTGGACAGGATGTGTCCTGGGGCCAAATAAGACCAAAGAAGAAAGTGGCATCTCCACAAGGTACCGCGGCCCGGGAGCACCACACCCCATGATATTCCCAGCAGAAAATACCAATGGGGCTTAACACAGAATTGCCAACTCCCACAGCATTTGGGGGAGCCAAGGATATTGTGATTTTTGAAGGAAGTTTGCAGCAAGGAGAAAAGTAGTGTTATAGAAGAGGGCACAGAGGGCGGCCTTACAGAGCACACCCTCTAAGAGATCGATTTGAGGGCTGTGGGGTTTATGATGGATTTCCCCATGAATCCTTATGCTCCATGTGGCTGGAGGGGCAGATCCAAGCCCTGCACAGTCCACTTCTAGTCCATGTAGAGGGAGCTGTTAACTGAGAAACTGAGCATTGAACGGGGCAAAAGTTACTTAGAAAGTTTCTTGTGAGAAACAGCAGCGGGACCAAGTAGTTAAGGAATGTGTTACAGTTAAAATAACACACTTACTCCCTTTCTTCTTTCGTTCTACCATTTATTAACCTTTTCTTTCTCCAGTCCCACAGGAAAGTTCTCCTCTTATATAGGAAATGAGAGTCAAGAAGGGCGCCACTGAATTCAGTGATTCGTCTGGACTCCATGCAGTAAATGTTGTATTTGATAATTTCCCATTCAAGGAATTTCTCTGCAGGAAAAGGTAATAATCTCTTTCGTCTTCTGAAAAAGTACTTGAATTAATAATTCATTTATCTTAATTGTTTTTTTTTAGATCTTTCCAGAAGAGAGCTTACTTACAAAAATATTTCTTTTACTTCTTACCTGTGATCATTACTTATGTTTAATGCAACAGTTAATCCCCCATGCCTGATAATTTACGTTCAGTCAAGTTGCCTTTACAGTCACAAGAAAGATTTCTATTGAGTCCAGTAAGAAAAGGCATTGGGCCCCTAATCTACTGGCAGAGACCCTGGCCAATTTGCTGCACCCTCTGCAAAGGCCAGAAACAAAGTGAAAGAGATGAAACATGAAGAAAATGACAGAGAGCAAGCAAGTGAGGGAACGAGAGAAGTTTCCAATGGCGTTTCTGTGGAAGTCAATGGCAACCCTCACACTGGCTCTGCCTGCAGGAACACGTCTTTAAGCAATTGAGCTGATCCCTGCCTTGGCGGGGGATCAAGCCTTACAGACCTCCATCCGAATCTCCCATCATATTCTGTGCTAAGCCTGATCTGACAGCAGGTGAGATCCTAGTGTTAACAGTCCATTTCCCCTGCCATTTCTATCTCCATGGCGAGTGACTCACAAGTCCTCCCAGTGGTCTTTGCAAGTAGAAGAAACAAATGCAGAGGGTTTGGTTTTTAAGGGAATAATTTTAAAATAGCAGGTACTTAAATCAAAGGCTACAGCTGTGCATAAAACTGCTACTTGTAGGCGTTTTCATGCACTATCAAAGTGAATTTAACTATGCAGAGCCATTAGAACATTTTCCTCTTTTGCTTTGTTCAAAGAAGCATATTGGGTGGGATTGCAGTTTTAAATCAAACTGCACTTTTTTACAATTGTGACGTGGGAGGAAGGAAGAAGAGATGCAAGAAAAAGGAAAAAAAAAAAAGCCAGAAATAAAAAGCCAGAATCACTGACCTTGTACTAAACTGCTCAAATCACATTGAGTCAGAATAATTTTACAGAGGTGCCCCTGGGTGGTCTTGCTTCCAAAGACACAGCGAGATCTCTGTCTGATGCATTTTACTGTATTAAGCTTGGGGAAATTAAATGTATCTGGAAGTGTGAAGTTGCTTTGCTTGCAGCTATCCACCGGGCTTTAGGAGTGCTTGGGACCGGCACGTGGGAATATTCAGTCTCAAAGTGTGAAGGCAAAGGCCTACCGTTAATGCCAGGGGGTTAACTTCATGATTTCACACATTAGGCCAGCCTCCATAAAAGAAAATTCCCTTGCATGGGGGGCTAGGTGAGCTTGCATGTTGAGAGTCTTTCACAGGAGGGTTGGGTTGCATATCTTGCACATAATTTAAGAAGAAAGAAAATCTAACTGATGTAGGCATGCAATTTCTGCTGCCTAAGGCCTATTGAAGTGCAAAACTGGAACATGGAAATCCCCAGGGGAACCTGTACACTAATCTATGGTCCCCACTCATATTGTAAGTGCTGTTGTTTTCCTTCTCGCCAGAGACCTGTTTCTGAAATGAAAAACAGCATCCTGGAAAGTAAGTGTCACTGTCTCAGGTGTAGAGATTTGCATATGGAAACCCCATATTTTGGGATCAGCTCTTCTATAAACATGCAACATGTTTTAACAGAGAAAAAGGATACTTAATCTGCTATTCACTTATTAGAAATGTAGGCAGCTATGTCTCTAGTGCACTTGATTCCGGATGTGCAAAACAGTCACTTTCAAAACAGCAGGTGGCAGGACGAGCCACAGCCCTGTTGTAACAGATTTATCACAGGTTTATGGGTACGTGACCTCCCTTTTGCCCGCGTACACTCCAGATCTCCAAGTGCAAATGGATTCACATTTCAAAACAAGAAATACCTATGTGAGCTTTTCTGGTGTGACATCACCCTTTACAAACCTAATTTCCCAAGAATGTGAAGGACAAGCAATGGTCGGTTTGGAAAAAACAGTGGATTTTACATTGAGTGCTGCCTGGGCCAGAAGTCAGTGCTCATTCATCATACCGCAAGTTTCTCTCTCCAACAGGCTGAGGAAAAAACCCATAGTGATGGCATAGCAAAAGGATCCTATTTACATTACCATAAAATTTCTGGTATATTTTATGCTAAAAATCTGTGGTGACTTTGGTTCAGTAGCTTTTTATATCGTGCAAGCTCTTCAGATACCAAAAATCATCGGTTAGCAGAGTTTGAAAAAGAAGAGAAAGAGAAAGTTCTCCTCTCTTACATACTTCCAGAGCAACTGAGCAGGTCAGACTGCAAACCAACAGCAATACCCATGGGAACAGATCTGTGCTCTCACAAGTCTTGCACAAAGAAAAGAAGTAATTTTTCTTCCCATGAAAGTTCATTAAAAAGAAAACCAAAAGCTGTTGGTCTCCATTAAACTATGTCCTTGGGTTTATACAAACAGGTTGCCCCTTTTTGCAATACCCTCTTTCTCACCTTCTCCTTTTGTTACCTTTATTTTTCTCACCCACCGTCTGGTCATCCCTGTTGGCTGTAACTCCGGTCTCTCACTACTCCTGATCTTGGGGCACAGGGCAGTGCTATGAGGGTGAGATGGATGAGCTCTGTGCTTCCCAGACCAGCAGTGGTCTGCAAGACGTCCTAACGCATCAGACACTGTCAGACCCTCTCTGCTGCCACAGCACAGTCTTCCCACGCTGGCAAGTGCAATAGGGCTTGTACCGAGAAACACTGAATGAGGTATCCTTCTGACATCTTTTCCTGCCTTGGGTTTGGCCAGCTGGCCAAAATAATAATTCAAAAGCAAGAAGGTACTGAAATGTTGCCTATAGAGGTTAGGATAAACTTAAGTCCACCACTTCCTTTCCCAATAGGATAAGCAAATGCATATTTGGTGTCACGGCTCCTGCTCTGAAAGAAAAGGCGAGGAAGAAGAGAGGCTGTGCCAGAGCCAGATGGAGAGGCTCGGTGTTAAACTCTCAGCCCGTTCAAACTTTCGGCGTTGCATTGCCTCTTCACAGTGAAAACTTTCACATTTAAACCAGGAACCTTTTATCCAGAGAGCTAATTTCTTTTGTTTGAAATGCCCAGGAAGCCTCGCGGCCCAGCGTTTTCACAGGGTTCCCTTCAAGTTTTCACTTTGGTCTTAAGAAGATTTCACCTACAAGTGCTTTCCCTTTCTGATAGATCCAAACAAGGCTCCTCACTTTCTATGAAGATTAATTTAGATTTTCTATTGCAGAGGCATCCACCCCCCAGCCACGTGATTCCCCTCCTTTTGAAAACTAGGTAAAGCCTGTAAAGAGGCAGCTGTGTTTCAAGCTCTTTGAACAGTGTCTCTTATAGAAGAGGAGAATAGATAAGCCGTCTTGCAAACACTGTTAGTAGAGACCAGTAATCAGTGTGGAAGGAGTCTGCACTGGGAATGAATATATCAATTTACCTCAGGCTGTGCACTTCAGAGATGGGTTTTGCCCTGGACTGGGTACATTTTAAGCTTGCCTGTAACTAAAATTAAACCACTTTGTTATGACAGAGGTTTGTTTCTAAATTGCAGATTTTCCCCTTTGTATGAAAAGGCACGGCAGCGACACTCTAAACCTGCCTCGTTGGAGGTTTGCGTCATGAACACGTACATTATGCACACGAGCGCTCATTGCTTGTACATGTGTGTGCATGTAAATCTATCTATAAATAAATGAAACAAAGCACAATTCAAAATTCCCCTTCTCCCCACGCACATAAGTCGGCTGTAAAACAGTCATTAAAAATCACGTTTATCATACATTTCTTAATTTGCACATTTCCTATCAGCACTAAGGAAGGTATTCCTGGGAGCTGTAAAGCATTGTTATTTGCATTACACCAATGTTTCCATCTTTCGGTGTTTTTTTGTTTACTCCAGTGCTGCTCAGGTTAAACCCTTAACTCTGTTAAGCAGAAGATTGAAAAGTGGTCTCTGCTAATCTAGCCCCGTGCAGACTGAGGTGAGATAAGCACTCTGAGAAAGTCAGCTGAAAAATTAAGCCCCATGATTCCTGCAGAATTAGTGTTTCACCACTGGCTGGGAACAAATTTAAGTTGCCTGTAGTTGACTTTCAGAAAAAAGTATTTCACATCCTAGAGGAAGAGAAGCACATCCACTTCCGGGAGTGCAAGGTGAAATACTAAGGTGGGGGAAAAAACTCCATGTGCTTCCTGTTCCATAAAAGCAGGGAAAGCTGAAATACAGAGTAGAAACCTTCAAGAAAATAATGAAGGAGATTTGGCTCCTAAAAGATCAGTGTTTCAAAGCAACTAGCCTGAGACTATTCAGTGAAGCCACTTCAGTTGAAGACCTCTGGGACTTCAGTATGGAGGATGTTTTACATTTCTTTAAATCAAAGGTACAAAAAAGTGGCCCAAGTCTGTATTCTAGTGAAAGGGAAAATGTTAAGGAAGATCTTCAGACCAAATGGATAAATAAAAAAATTGCTCTACAAAATGAAAGTAGATGCAAATGGCTGCAAGGATGGAGAAGAAAGACCAGGAAAAAACCCTAAGAACTGTGTTCTAAGTAGGAAAGGGTAAGTATAATGGGGGAATTTCCAAGAGTCAAACTGAGGTAAACATTTTGGGAAAAAAAAGCAAGTATCAAAAGATTAATCCAGAATATCTATTAAAAGAATAATATCCAGTGACAATTAGTCAGGTATTAAAGATAATTCATTTGAGATTCAGATGAACTTGAATATTCATCTTGCCCCATCTTCTGAGAAATATGCCGTTGTTGATAACTAGAGGCCACATGGGAAGGTGACTATAGAAATGACCATCGCATTGAAAAGGAAATTGCAGTTCCAGTGGAAGAAATTTTATCAAACAGATAAAATGAAGAAGTGGAACCACAAAAACAGGAGGTTGTAATAGTGGCATATGTATTTTAGAAGAGGTGGTAGACCAGGGCATCTTTTAATCCATTGATCTAATCTCAATAGCACGTAAGAGAACAAATGCTGAAAAAAAAAAGTAATTGAAAGGAAAGTGTAACATAATGTAAAAATATGTGACAGAGGTTTATTGAAGAGATCACACCAGACGTTTTAAACTCTTTGATAAGTGATTTTCTAAACAAAGGAGATCTGTTATATCTACTCTGTCTGGCCTTTGTAAGGTATGAAACATGCTGACACATGGAAAATCTTTAGAAAGTAGAAAAGTGGGGGATGAATTCAACTGTTGAAAGGAAGGCAAGAACTACCTGCCAGAGAGGCAAAACGAGATTGCAATGAAAGCAAGTATCAAGGCAGAGGGAAACTACTAGGATAATTCTTCAAAGATGGATCTAATATTCATGCAAATAACTATCTCACAGAAAGTATGAACCTCACCAAAAAGTCGGTATGCTTTGCCAGTATGTAGAAGGGACAGAATGTTCTAGAAGAAATGGAGCACCAAAGCTAGATTAGTAGTACAGAGCAAAACAACATGTATTTTGGGAGCAGTAAGTGCTAAAGGTTCTTTTTATTGAATACTGACATACAAAGAGAAAATACTGCTGATGAGCAATAGAGAGAGAAAATATTTTATTTTAATATTAGTCAAATGACAGCGTTTTATAACAAAATTACACACATGGTACATCGGATGCCTAAAGCAGCTTCTATGAAATAGGCAAGCTGCTGGGAAAGATTTGACATGTTTAGTTTCACAGCACTCCTGAGACCTAAGGAAAAATTTCCCAACTTTCACAGAAGGTCCTGAGGGATGTTTAGCAAGTTCAGGTTCTACCACTGCAAACACCCAAGGCCCATATGTGCCGCTTGTGTGATGTAGACTAGATTGTGCTTCAGATTTAAGAGCTATTAACAGCCAGGAGAAGAGCATAGTC
The DNA here is from genome assembly GCA_013398225.1 of Steatornis caripensis. Classification (NCBI taxonomy): domain Eukaryota; kingdom Metazoa; phylum Chordata; class Aves; order Caprimulgiformes; family Steatornithidae; genus Steatornis; species Steatornis caripensis. Next base: position 617,598 of record VZSC01008969.1, on the reverse strand, counting down.
TCTCATTTAGACATGCAACTGTCCATTGCTGCCACTGGTCACTCCTATGGGGAACTGGGATGAGACTGTTCTAGAGGAAGATTTTTTTATATGACTTTTTTTTCCCAACCATATGCTTTAAAAGGCAGTATGCAACTATTGAAGCAGATACTCCCCCATCTGAGTGGCAAAGCTGAGCAGATCTCCTATATCATATGAGAAGGAACTTCCACAGCTGTGGGGTGAAGACAGACCCAGTGCTCAGGAAGGTCTCCAATAAATCTGTGCTTGCAGTTCTGTAACATTCCAGTAGATGTGGACACGGCTTAGTGATTCTAATAGTTTAGCAGATTTAGGATCCTTCTGGATCAAATTAGAACTGGGACCATCATATCCCCATGAAGGGGAACCCAATGAGTTGTCAAGGAATAAACATAGATAGTCTGATACAGGCGTGACTGGGGTTATAGAAGATCCTCTGCTACTCCCTGTTCCAGGAGAGAAGAAAGATCTCTCATCTAAGCAATCTCTGTTCTTCAGTCATGTAGATGATGTTTTGCTTTCCATCACGGATGCTGTTCTACTTCCGTGACACAGCCTGGTGTGAAATCCTTCAGGAGTTAGAAATACACTCTGTAAATGTTATTTTTAGAGAGTATGAAACAGTCTTTGACCTTAGTACTTTCCACATGCCTGAAAAATCAGTAATTGCACCAGAAGAGCAGACCTATGTGCAAGTCTGGCAACGGAGTACAGGAAGGATCATCAAGGTCTCTCAGAATCGTTCCTTCTCTGCTTTTTTTAAGTTAAAATTAAATTTACCACTGGTTTAAAGAGAAGCATTCAGGCTACTACTTTTACTTCTGACAAATCTGCCTTTTCCTCTGTGTGTTAGACCTGATTCCAAAGTCTTATTCTAGACTGGCGAGGAGTTTCATGGCAGATGATAGCCTCAATTTCTTGGAGGCTTAGACTATGGAGCTCTACCAAACCATGACAGTGTTCCAGCTATGCTAACTAGTGCATTAATAACATGCCTTGATAGGGACTACATGGATTCATGCCAGAGTAATCACTCTTATGTATTAACTTCAGAGTGATTAAAAGATTACACATCTATTTTAAATAATTATTTGAGAGTACTCTTTGTAATGGTTGTACTCAGCACAAGGATCATTTGTACTTATGTTGCTGAAAATGGTATCTTAATAGGGCCGGCACTTAATTTTAAACACTTAATTAAAATAACAGCAATAATGAAGCCTCTAAACTGTTTTCTCACTGTCTCTTTCTCTCTTTCTTCTGTCCCACCACCAAATAAAATAGAATAGGACAACTAGTACGATAAATAAGCTGACCCAGCATAGAAGCTCTAGCAGAAAATACACAATTCGTGAGGTTGCAGCAATGGGCCTGAAGAAAACATTATAGCTTTTCCCAGAAATGTTTCCCTGCCATATCCACACTAAGCCCTCAGCTTTCCACACCTGATCTGGAAAGGTTCAAAAACACACAAAAAAGTAATAATTTACTGAAATATAACAAAATCATAAAAGGGAATGATTCGTAGATTTATTGCAAGAGAAGAAATACTGAAAACATTTGGCATTCTTTCCAGTTCTACTGAAAAGGGAGGTGTGTTTGATAAACTTGACATTTACCCCTTTCACACTGTACCCCTAAGGCAGATCTCCAAAATAGCCGAAAACATACACTTTGTTCCAGAAGTCAAACGGAAGGTACTAGCAACCACAAATAATTAACAAGTGCTTTGGAAATATGCTGGTATGAAATGTTGCTAGTGAAATAAAGGAGGGGTTTGAAAAAGAATAGAACAGTATAGACATAGGTGGTGAATATATTTGTGAATGATGTCCCACTGATAGAAGTCTTTGGAGACAGTGGCTGTTTTTATCCTACCAAAGGATAAACATCTACCACCACAAACTGAGAGACCTACCTTGGTTACTTGAAAGGAATACCACAGCACACCAGAACGGCTCTTGGAAATTTTCTAGTTCATTTTGAAAACGTGATCTCCCAGCTTGAGTTGAAACGTCCTTCCTTCTGAAATAGATGATCAACTGTAGTTATAGGGCTGAAACATTGAAACGCGAAAAAAACCCCTTACTTCCTTTGTTACAAATGTTTTTTTTAAGATTTAAAAAAAAATCAATCAAGAAATAATTGAGGATGCTTTAAGAATTTTTGCCATCTTTAAAATGCCTGGAAGGGCTTTTGGATTGGAGACTATATACTTTCAAGATCTTCCTTGGATGTTTGTGCTTCAAGTCATCCTTAATATCACAGTGATGACTATCTACAACTTCAAAATCCTTTACAAGTTTACAAGCTTTTACAAGTTATTTTTATATTTCATTTGCTTAATGTGTTTTTGTCAAGTGTTGTTGCTATTGAGTAATCAAAAAGTGAAACTAAAGCAATTTTCAGATTACTGCCCATTCCGACCAGAATTGGCTTTATGAATTAAATCTTTAGGCGTTTAATGTTATTGTGTATGCCCTCCGGAACTGGTAGAGGAGCATAGTATAATTAGGTAGAAGATGGTTTCATTTAGATTGAAAATTTAATTGATCCAGAAGAGAAAGCACTAGTTAAACAATGTGCTTTAATACTAGACTCATGAAAACACCACCCATAGCATTACTATTACTTAAGCATGTCAACGAGACTCACCGGAAAGAATAACTCTAAGATGAAGATACACCAACCTGCTTTTTGTTGTTATCATTGTCCAGAGTGATACACTAAGAGCTTAAACAGAAAACAGCTTAGTATGGTAGGATTAAATGACACAGTTTGTTTCCATAAAAACTATATTTGCTAATCAATTGTGATTCTTAAAATGTTGGTATTCAAAAAAAGCAATCATGCATATTATTGTGTATTTTGAAGCAACAACTGTATCAAATAGTAGTCTATCACCACAGACAGCACAACGTAAGAAAACTCAGAAGCTTTTGTTCAGCAGAAGTTTTACCACAATTTCAAGGCAAGCAAGGCTCTGTAAATAACATCCCTTGGATTTGTCCCATGATCCCACCATTTATAAATCAGTATTTTCTCAAGGATACTCTAGCTACATCATATTATAGCTTAAAGTCCCATCCCCTGCACTCTTTCAGTTACTGAAATTGAATCAAGTTATTATTCCTCAAGTTGTCTTCAAAGAGCTTCATTGTTCTGATCCGTGATACTCCAGATGTGACCCCCTTACCATTTCTTCCCTCTGCCCAGGGCTCTGCTGTTGACGACCTGCAATGTGCATCTTACAAGAGGTCTACATAAAAAATAATGCTTCTTCAGAGGCATGTAGTAGCCGTTGGGAACATGGGCCAGGAGTGGAGGTTGTAACATGTTTACATGACTCATAAAAAGCCAAGGAACACAGAGAATTTTTTATTTTTTTTTTCAGAGTCAAGTGTGGAGTTTCTCTGATTTCTGTGACAAGGTCTGTGCTCTTCAGGAATCAGCAGAAAGAGGAGATGAAGAGTAAGGTGACAAAGTTAGCATCAAAGCTGAAGTATTCAGGATATTAATAAGCTAAGTCAATTGCAGAGCTCCAGAACCTCACTATATTGAGTAACTGGGTAATAAAATGGCAGATTAAATTGGTGCAGAGAAATATAAAATAATACTCTTGGGAAAAAAGCCATGCAAATTTTTGCGTATGAAATGATAGTTTTCAGACTGTCTACTGCTATTCAGGGAAAAGATTTCTGAGCTCTGATAGATAGCCATCTCAGTGCTCAGTAGTGGTCAAAAAGCAAGTAGCATAGGAAAGGAATATCATGGCAGAATATCATGTCTCCAGATAAACCCACATTGCACCTGTGTCTTGCTTACAGGGTTAGTATTGACTCCTAGTCTCTATTTCAAGGCAGATATTTCAGAACTAGACATGGTTTGGAGAAGGTAAAGATCATATGGGAGAGTGTCCACATGAGGAGTGACCATAATCGAGTTTTCATGAGCGAGGAGTGGAGAGAAGGGGAGAAAATAAAAAACTTTATACAAACAATACATACAATTCTAGGTGATGTGGAGCTAGTGAATATGAAACATTATTTATTGACTGCCACTGTAATAGAAGAAAACAAGGGTAAAACCAGTCAGAGTTATAATCACAACAAAGGAGGTATTTCTTCACATGACCTGCAGACAAGCTGTGAAACATGCCGCCTTGTGGCTTTGCAGGAGTTTGCAAACTAACGTAGTTTCAGAGATTTATTAGACAAATAAGCGTAAGGGAAGTTCATCAAGCACAGCACTGGTCCTGCCTTTGACTCAAAAGGTCTCTGAGATGGAGAACGGCCCAGGTACACACCCCTCTGGGATTATCCTGCTTTGCTACACTTTCTAGGCATCTGCTAGTGGCCGTTGACAGAGGTGAGAAACTGGGCTAGACGTTTCTCTGGTCTGCAGTGGCTCTTACGTGCACACAAACAGGTTTCCTTGTAAGAAGGTATGTACATTTGATAAACAAGCATGTGTCCTCCAGGTTGCAAAGACACTTGGTTTAATCTGTAAGAGGAGATTCTGATTTCTGGAACTGGAGGGGAATTGTTTTTCTCTTCAGCTCAGGCTTCATCTGTAAGAATATTTTTCCCACTGCTTATAAATTTCCTAACTTAATGGACAGCATTGATTGCGTCCATTAAGGTTATTTGATGTGTACTCTTTACACTGTGCAACTTCAAATAACAGAAATTTCATCCATTATACTGAAAACTAGAATGATGCCCTGGTTAAAGTTAAAAATTGAGGCTTAAGTCAGACTTGCTAGGAAGAAAAAAAGGTATTAAATTTTCATGGAAATGTAACTCAGTAAATAATGTCATGTTATTTCAAATTGAGATGCAGAATATGTACACATGTGTGTATATGCGCTACGCATGTATAAATTTAACAAATTTACATGTGTGAATGACAAGAAAATAATTTAAAACAACTAACAGTAGATTAAAATTTGCCTCTAATGTCATTATGATTTGGGAGTTACCATTAGATAGGGAATTCATAACACCTCAAAATACATTTTAATTACCATTCCTGTATTTTGAAGTAGCATTTAAAAAAAAAATTAATTGATCTGGCACTGGTGGTTCTCTAAGGAGGTACAGGGTGCCATAAGGGATTCTATATCTCATCAGAACTGTTTTTCTAGGGGAATTATTGTTAAAAGATGATTTAGGAGAAGAAAGTTTCTCCCTTTGCTTCAGAGCAAAGATTATAAATTCTGTTGCAATACGGGTGTGTCCAAATGCAAATCAAAATATTTGAAATACACACTTACTACAGAAGCAGAGCCACTCCCTGGGTTTAGCGGAGAACAACTACTTCAGGCTGCCTCCTGTGCTCGCCCGTCCTTTTCTGTGAGAGCGTTGAAGATGAGGTATTATATTTGATGAAATCCAGGACTGCAGATCAATACACCATGGAATCAAGATATGCTCTGGAAAATGTAGTTCCTGCATGTTTAATATTCTCCATTTCCTTTTATCCTAACCTTCACACTCCCAGGAGCTTAATAGCTCTTAGTCAGCTTGGTGGTTCCAGTGCCCCTCTTCTTCCTGCTGGCGGACACATGCTTTCCGGTTGGAAATGCTGACGCACGTTGGACAATCTAATTTATAATCTTAGATCTTCTGGAAAGGGCTGCAGAGGCCAGGCCATACAGGGCTTTCCAAATTAATTCTGAAAGTAAAACAGTATATGTAGCAGGCAGGTAACTTTATCTAGATTTCAGAGATTTAGTTACATGAAAGTGAGAATATAAAAACGCTTTCGCATGTAGCAGAATACTGTTGAACACATTTGGAAAGGATCAAGTCAAGACTACCTAAATCATTCAATAAAATCTACTACATAAAACATCTAATAAATTGTAATGGCAAGGACTTGTGCAGAGAGGCTGAAATTCCAGCTATGTGCTGAAAATAAAAGTTTGGTCACATAGTCACTCTCTTTTCTTTTCTTTGCTGACTTTACTAGCCGTTGGGCTGGTAGTGTCCAGTTTCACTGGAACACCACAGAAAATGTTTGGCACCAGTCTCAAAGGAGAAATGATTTGGTATGCTGTGATTTGCTTTATGATTTGGGGGATACTTTATTAATCCCTGAAGTTTCAAATCTCTTAAGACCATGATTAAATAAAGAAAAAAGTCCCTTGGTGCAAAGTCAACTCCTATAATTAAAAAAAACTATCATAAAACTCCTGTGACAAAGAAATAAGAATTCCATAGTCAATTACAGCGTTAAATAATGATAGTATCTCACATGAAATAAAACTTGCTAATTCAGTTAAGCACTCTGTAAGTAAAACTGGAACGCTGCTAATACAGTAAGATTTTTGTAACCACGTTAGTAAGAATGATAGCCTTATGTTCCATATCCTGTTCCTCAAGTTCAGCACCTATAGGATGCAGTGCAAGAAAAAACCCCACAGAATGCATACAAGGAATCTGGAAGCATCTGTTTCTGTTACTCTTTGTTCTAGCCAATAGGTACGTCGACTAAATTGCATTTATCTGCACTTTTGCTGCTGAACTGCCTTAAGGACATAACAACAAAGACTAGGAAGCTATTCAACATACGCGATAGCATGTATTATGCATTGTCTAAACCAAGCTCTCTTAGAGACAGGATATAAGATACTTGTTACTAGTTTCTTGTTGTGGTGATCCAGGGATTAAGTTCAGTTTGGGTGTGTTTTAGAAATCAGACATGTTTTCTCCTGGTATTTTTTTTTTAAAGTAACATTGCCCAATATGTTCTCATTTTAAATGTGACTTGTGATGTCCTCATAATTATAACTACTAATTTAAACTAGTTTCAATGAGCACTGCAGAAGTTAGCATGGAGGGACCTGGAAAAATCTTTGATATAGGAGCAAAGGTTTCCTCAGAAACAGCTTCCTCTTCTTTAGCTTCCAGACCATTTTTGTCTACACTTTTCAATTTTATTGTAGCCGATGGCCTTGTGCTGCATTTAGACCTGTTAATTTTTTTGTTATTAATGGCTAATGAACTCAGCTAGGCAAAGTCTGCATGGCCCATGCAAAAGGTGGCACACAAGTTCAGTTCACGTATTACGAGCAAGCTCGCTCTGCCTGGACTTGAGCTTCCTGGGTACGGCTGCAGTGCTGACCATCTTTTCTCTGCAGCTTCCCTCTCTCGAGGCCAGGACAGTGACTTAGCTTAAAAATACAGGTCAGATTGTGGCTGTACAGTGGGGGAAACTATGCAGTGTAAAAGGACTACACACAAGGTCTCCAGCTTGCTGTTTACACCAGCTCTTCCAAATAAGATGAGAGTGGCGTGACGGTATGACCACAATTCAGTGAAGTTTCAAGTAAAACCAGCTGCCCAATATGGAGGGGAATACAAAACACACATTTAAAAAAACCCCAAACCAAAACAGGTGGCATGACTACTGCAGCACAAAAACCTAAGGTGCGGAAAGCTACAAACCCGTTCTTTTCTGGGTTGTTTTTGCAGTAAGACTATGATTTCCATGAGCCAATACTTGACATAGTTTTTAGCTCACTAATGTCTACTTCTCTTTTGATTTGGGCTCAATTCCAAGCACTCTGATATTACTGAAAATACTTATATTGACTGTAATGGAGATTTGATTGGAACCAGAGGTGACAGATAACAAGCAGGGGATTGGAGAGTGCTTTATTGTAGTAGAAGCACCTGAGTAGAAGGGAACAAACCAAAAAACACCAGTGACAACAAATTATCACAGGGTCAGAATACCAATCTAATGAGATCTAGTTAATATAGTCCAACTCAAAGAAGATGGTAATAGACAAAGTCTTTCCTTGAGTTGTAAAAAATGCATCTGATGAAGAGAATTACATGAAAAAAATGTGCATCACGGGTAACAGAAGTTGAGTCATAATTATTACCAGGAGACAAGTCCACATGCAAATCCCACGTATTTCCAATACACAGATGATCTTGTGCATATTACTTGAAATATTCTTTACAAGTCTAATGGTGAAGTATGTCCCAAGCCTGCTCCCACCCTCTTGGACTAGAAGTGCCAGCATAATTTACTAACAGCACAGGATAGGAAGGGTGCAACCTAAAAAGTATCAGCAATTTAAACCTTTCCTCCACTGAAGCAGAACAGATCCCAGTGTCCAAGAAACGCTGCAGTGAGACATACACACGGCTATTGTCCAGGGAGGTCAGCCTTCTCCTTCCATCACTAGTGGCAATGTGGCAGGGTACAACTGACCATCAGGAAGAAAAAAGTGCTTATGGTACAAAGTCTGGATGGGCATCTGACGTTCTTGAAAGAGCAATAGTGAGGGGAAGGAAGGAGAAAGAAGCTGTAATAGAGTGGGGACAGGGATGAGTGATGTCCAATGTGTGGGGTAGCAAACCTTTTTAAGAAGCCAAGACATACCAGACATGAGTCACAAAAAGGAAACAGAGGAGGAAGAAAAATGTGTTTGACTAAAGACCACCATTTGTGGAGATTCTTGCAATAAACCCTGACTGACTATTCTCTCTCCTAGGACAAGCCTTCAGGTTCTGGCACCTCATTCTCATGACAAATATTCCAGCAAGAGCAGGAAAAGACACAGCCTGAGTATGGTTTAACAACAACCGTTAGGCAATAAAATAGGAAATAGTACGTACATGAGTTTTTTTATGATGGTCCTAGTTTTTGTAACTTTGCAATCTTCCTTGAATGGCTTATTATTAGTCAAAACCTATTGTCATATCTTTGTGTTATTATTATTATTATTATTGTTATTGTTATTATTATTATTAATTATTACAAAACCAACAAAAATAACAAGAAGAAAGGGTTTTTTCTCAGCACGTTTCAGAAGTACCTTCTAGTTTTCCTACACTTGGCACAACACAGCACATTGCTTACAAGGAATCTCACAACTCCCAGCCAAGTTTTGAAATATATAATCAGTTGCAAATGTTTTGGGGTGGTTGACTGATGAAGGCAGTAACTTTACCATTTATCTCATTTTTTACCATTAGCAAAACTTAGATATTTTCAGGACAGCAGTACTTTCCCTGTTTTAGGATTAAAAAAACTCAAAAACTTTTGAAAATGATCAAAACAGCTGTTTAACACATTGATTGGTCTGCTCCTCATAATAATAAATACAGTAGTCGTATTACAGTGGTGAACTTTCGTAAGAACTGACGTAATAGGATAATTTCTACTATAATAAAACACAATGTCAAAATACAGGTACCTGCCATTCTTTATACTTTATAAAAAACACTTTCTTTCCTGTATTCTTGTTTCAGCTTCTTCCCCTCATAATGATACACTTCATAATTTCAGGAAAAAATCAGCGACTTGCAAAACAGTCCCTACGCTGCCCTGTGCCAGAAGGCTTTTCATTCATTCACCCTCTTTTCAGTTCCAAACTTGTTTATCATTTAGAGTTGCTATTTTTTTTTCCATTCAGCATATCACCTGTGATTTACATAAATAATAAAAACATTCAGAGATGCATTAGTGAGGACTTGCACATTTTGGAAAATATATAAAACCTTGTATTTCAGGACATAAGCCAAGGTCTAACTAATAAGGAGCTGTTATTACATCAACAGCTTAAACTTGGGTATTTTGCAACTCCTTCACGCTGTTGACCCCTAATTGCTCTCATAATGAGTATGAACAAGGAGGACCACTGGTCTGCTCCAACATAGAAATTCCACAAGAGATTATTCAGACAGTTACAGTTTATCTTAGGGGGTGTGTGTGTGTGTGTGTGTGTATGTGTTCAAGAATTTCTTTCTAGACTTGCCAGTGAGGAGCAAAAATCGACATGGTTTTGAAGAACAAATACATATTGTCACATCAATGATTCTGGCAATTGTCTTTTGACACCACTTCCATGTCAGGGAAATAAATCCTTGCAGAACACCTGCAGGAACTGTTTATTAGGGAAATACCCCTCCAGTTAGTAAAATTATGCCACCTTACTGCAAGGGCTGGAAGTCAGAGATTTTTCTCCTCCAGTCATATTTTAACACCAAATAAACCTTTCTCATTTTGCAGCAATTAAAATACAATTCTCCCACTTCAGGATCTGAACATGTTCACAATGCATTAACCTGTATTTTTAGAATTGTTAAACACCACAGTAATAAAGCAAAACAAAATCATCCTTCAGGCAAACAATTTTGATTCTCTGTTCCCTCAGGTGCCCAGATAATGATGTGAGCAATCTAAAATACAACTACCTAAGCATTTTTTTCATTTGTACCCCAACAGGCTTTGAAACTGGCACTGGCAGTACGCAACATCAGGCCACAGTGTGACACATCAGTACACCGGCAGTTTGAAGACTGGGTTCGACTTTTGGCATCGATGCTGACCTGCTGCAAAAATGGGGGGAAATCACAATGCCTTGTTATGTCTCCGTATCTTGTCCAATCCTTTGTCTTATATTTAGACTGCAGACTCTTTGAGGCAAAGGCTGTCTCTTTGAGAAATTACAGATAGAGGGTAGGAAGAGGGACTTTGGTCTGTTTGGCTTTTTGGGTACTACCAGAATTTAAAAATAGAAAGTATCTATTTCTGAGCCCAGATGCATTTTGCAACAAGTTGCTGTAAACAGATTCCATCCTCCTCCTGTTTTCTGCTCTTTGGCATTCCCAAATTTTATATCTCAAAATAGGAGCTTGTACTCCACTAATACGGGCTGTCAAAAACTTTATTTATTTCACTGGCACCCTGACAATTCACACCAGCTGAAAATCTGCTTTGCACATTTGAGCTTCCACCCTGTAGATAATGTTCCATAACTTGCATAGCCAAGGCAGGATCTTCAAAGTTGTGCATCTCAACCAGGGCAAGGACAACCCAGAAACAATGTGATTACACTTACCACACTCTCTTTCCCTGTAAATGTGCTGAAACATCACGATTTTAGCCAGCAAATCTTACAGCGACTCTTTTAACCGTAGCTCAGAAAGACGTAGAAGGAAATGGCTTGTGCTTTTAATTTTTAAATACAGATTGGTACATGCCTATCCAAGTTTTTTTGCTACTTATTCTTAACGAAAGTATTTCTTTAGTTGGGAAATAAAAACATTTAGAGGCTTCAAATTCTTCATTTCGTACCCAGAATTGAAAAATCTGTGCTTGCTTACTGATGTAACAGGGAATATACATTAATATAAGTGCTAAGTCTTGACTGCTCTATAGACTTCATATTTTGAATATGAAGTACTGAAAGCCTATAGCAAACTCTTCAAGAAATCCCATGACTGCAAGAAACACTAAAATATTTGTTGAGTAAATTAGAACAAGTAAGTGTTAAATAATTGCAAATTGCTAATAGGCATTCAGGAACTAGGAAAGCTAATAAACTGAACGCATTTTTCATCAAGTTTTATTTGGTTGTTTCTAATAAAGAACTAAGAACTTAGTACTCCTGTTGAGTACAGCACTGCGTGACCTGTAGCACTCAAAATCTTTTACCATCCACACTGTGTTGCAACTGTTTAGGGGAAAAAAAGAGTTTCAGTAGCTTGAGTGCCTAAATAAATGCATTTGAGGGCACCAGTGGTGGCGCAAGAGCTGACAAAAAGCCCATCCCAGGGAGTCCCCTGCAAGAAAACAGCAAATTGGCACATCGTCCAAGTCACTACCAAGGCTCTGTGTGCACTATTAAGATGGTACAGAAAATATTGCCTTGCTTTGAGCATATATTATGATAATGTTTTCTTTCCCCACAGACTGAACTATATATGTGGAAGGCATTAGCCATAAAAACTACAGTAATAAGACAAATAAGAGAACACTTTTTTGGGTCGGAGCCACTACTCCAGGATGTCACTGGCATGCCAGAGGGCATCTGTTGGTCTGTGTGGTCTCATCTCCACTTCTTTAGGTACTCTTCCTACTGCATGATTCTAGAGATACTCCCTTTTCCTCTTCCTCCAGCCTTCGCCGGTCTCCCTCAGTTGCATCCAGTGACTCTTCCTTCCGGCTGTATCTCTGGAGCCTCCCCATTTCCACCACCATGTATGGTGCTCAGTAGCAGTTTCTGGAGCCTTGCCTTCCCTCCTTCATGTACGGCTCACATCTCCACAGGAGAGCAGTTAAAATGACTATCTATTACTGCAAAATTCCTGGACACCATCTGGGAAACCAAACTTTCCATCTGCTCTCTCACATGGAGAAGATGCTTTGTAGTGGAGATGGTTGAATTTTCTTCAACTGACAAAAAAACAAAAACCAAGCCCTAAACATTTTTATTAAAACCAGAAGCATGTTCAGGTCCTGGTATTTCACCAAGACACAAAACATATTTCAACAGGAAATTAATTTTTTTCAAAGTTTCCAGCACCCCCTTCCCTTAAATCAGCCCTGAACTTCTTTAGCAGCTACATGAACTCTCTGATAACCTCACTGTGCCGTCACTGTGGAAAAAGGCAGATGGAAAAAATTCTGACCGACACAAAGAGGAAGGGATGCCTCTCTACCAGGGCCGTCCGGCAGTGGTTGTCTGCTTAATCCCCTTCTGTGCCTCTGGAAACCTCCCCACTGCTCACCGCAGAGCCAAATNGCAGCTACATGAACTCTCTGATAACCTCACTGTGCCGTCACTGTGGAAAAAGGCAGATGGAAAAAATTCTGACCGACACAAAGAGGAAGGGATGCCTCTCTACCAGGGCCGTCCGGCAGTGGTTGTCTGCTTAATCCCCTTCTGTGCCTCTGGAAACCTCCCCGCTGCTCACCGCAGAGCCAAATAGAGGCTCTACAGACATCTTGCTTTGCTTGGAGCTACAGTAAAGAGCGGATAAAGACAGCCAAGACACTGTGTGTCTCCAAACGATGGCTATCGAGCCCTTGCAATTTTCTCAAGTCAAAATCATGTTTTACCAACCCTTCTCAGCGGGTGCAATGGGATCTTTACCGATGCTTTTACGAGCACAGCAAAGCTTGGCTTGCAAAGGAACCAGCAGTCAGGAGTGTTATGTGTAGAGGTGGTTCTGCACCTATATTTACAGCCTAAAACTCACTTGAAAGAGTTGGAATCACTCTGCGCCTCACTGAGCTCAGCTTTTTTCAATTCTCTGCCATCTCTCTTCATTTCCATTGCCCCTACAAAAGCTAGTTTTCACACACGGACAACTCACAGAACCGGCACAGATCCGGGCTCCACCTCTCACCTACAGTTTATCCTGTCTTATCCATTTGAAACTACAGTTGCTTTTAAAAAGCCTTTTTTTTTTTTCATGGCTTAGATCATTATAACTAATGTTTGTAACTTCTATTTGGAAAGTTAGGTTCAGGCTTTGATCTTCTTAAAGCATATAACTTAGACAAAGTTGTTCTATTGAACTGAAAGAGACTTACATTCCTGAAGTCAAGCATATGCACAAGCATTTTAAGAATTATGGCTTCAACATAAGTCAATCCTAAACCTTACATGAATTTTGGATATTAAAAAGAAAAATGTTTTTAAACCCAACTCTCTAAGGGAAGAAATAAATACTTATATATGTCCACTATATTATGAAAACTACTATACTTGAATAAGACAGTCATGAATGTTTTTTAGATTTAAGAAAATAATTTTGAAATAAAATATATCCATCCATCCATCCATGATTAATGTGGCTTCTCTGCTCGCTTCTGCTTGAATTATTTATATTCCTAGTGAGAGGGGAAAAATTCTTTCCAGCTAAAGAAGCAGCCTCTTTTATGAATAAAAATGACCTTTTTTTTTACAGAAAAGTAGAAAAAGGGTCTCCTTTCATTTTGATTTTCTGACATCAAAATAATATGGTGCAAGTCTGAATACGATCTTCTCTTCTCTTTGCTTTCTACCATGTCAATTTTTCATAACCCACTTCAGCAACACTTAGAGACTCCAACGAGGCATTTGGTAAAGTACACACAATAAGCAGGCAGTCATGGCCCAAAGAGCCTATAAGGAGAAGACAGGAATGGAGATAACACAGACGGAAACAATAAAGTAGCACAATTCAAATAGTAAGCAGCAGTCATCCCACACCCATTTCTTTGCCATCACAACAGAATGATTTCCCAGCATATACATTTATCATAAAGACTCCTACAGATAGCTGTGTGCAGCAAGATCCCAAAGAGTCAAGTCAAGAAAACTCTAAGAGGCCAGATGCTTAATGAGCAAAGAAAGAAAACTGGATAGAAGTGTAATCCACATGTCAAGTAGCCACATTGCAAGGCAGACATTAGCCAGGAAGGAAATGTTAGAACAAAAGGTTTTTGTAGGATCGGGTTACTAAAAAGTGGAGAGCTCTTGAGACAATCCAGCAATTTGGGCAAGCTCCAGAAAATGAGGGAGTCTTCATCCTGTAGGGTTCCTTTCCTCGCCAGCTAGATCCATGGTTCACTTCTCCAGATTTGGAAGCTTTTACACTTAAAACAGTGTCTGAAGCCATCGGTGATGTCCTCATTCTCTTTTTGGGACACACTGTAATACCTGAAGTTGCTATGGTTCTCTTGTGTTTACTTACGAAATTTGCTAAAGGGTCCTGAGAAGCATTTTGGGGCTTGCAGCTTTTTTATTTGGCTTTCCTGACAAAGTTGCTGTTTCATGCTTGTTCATAGCTGTGGGAAACTGGGCTCTGTGATGCCAGGGGTTCAGTCCAGGTGCCTTGCCACTAGCCAGTCCTCAGAACTGTTACCAACAGATCAAAAGCTACTTATTGCTGCAACAGCATCTTTCTTCACTTTGCAAAGGATGGAGGTCAAACAGGAAAGACAAGAGTTTGCAAAACTAGGCTAGTATAGAACAAACACAGGTGTAGGAACCTTCAACTAATGCGAACAGCCCTGAGATGAGATAACAAGGTCAAACTGGAAATGGTATAGAGACAGAAGATGAAGAACATAGAGGAGTGTGGATTCAAAGGATAATAGCAAGGATAGAAGGAACAGAAAAAGTTATTTTTGTTTGCCTGCAGATCTAGCTCCTAGTTTGCAACTTCTCACAGCACACAGGCAAGATTATGTTTCAAAACAGCAGTTTTCTGTGTGTCTCCTCAAAAGTGGCCTTTTCATGCTACCCCCTCCATGCCGAAGATCTTTGGTGACAAATAAAATACCGGTAGGTTATCAGACACGAGGACACCGCATATCTAAAAGGTCCATTTGTAAAAGCAGCATAATGAAACTCTCCAGTAAAAATAAACAATTAAAAACCCCTCTGCTTAAATACTGTCCAGTGGAGACAAAGTTTGGATTATGTGTTGCTCTCACCTCCCCACTGCCCAAAAAGCACCAAAGGCGAGAGGACTTCTGTTCCCATCTGTGTCCCCGCTGAGGGCAATGCCCCAAGGCGGCTCTTGGTTTCCAGGAGTCTGCCTTGCAGGAGCTGAAACAACACGGATGGACGCGGTCAGGGAAGCCAAAGGAGAGGGGAGAGAGGTGCCTTGACATTTAGGAATTGAACAAATAGTACATTTTGTGGAAACAAAGGTCAGCTATTCATGGCCTCACCGCTGATGACTACCACTTTTTCTCCCACCTCCACCTGCAGAGTCAGAGGTTTAAAAGCAATTTCAAATCATAATGGATTCTTCATGAATTTTTAAAAATCACTCTCAGGGCAGTTATCCAACTGTCTTATTTGCCAAACCATCTCAGGAAAAGCCCAATAAAGTGTAGTTTGTTTCCCAGGATTTGTTCTTAAATCATAAAAAAGAGAACAAGATATTTGCTTCAATATTGTAGATGTCAGTAGTGATCCCAGTCAAGTTAACAGCAAAGTCCCTCTCAATGTAACCTCGCTGGGCCACTTGGCCATGATTCTTTAGTACAGGTACACAAGTGAGTCAGTCGTAAGTTATGGCAAACAGCAAATCAAATTGTATCGTTTTCCATTGGTGAGTAATAGACGGGAAATGTGAAATGTCATTACAGGGCTGGTTAACCATCTGGTAAAAGCTCCTGTATGAATGGTGCAGATGAACTACATTGAAATATTAAGGAAACATCAACTGAAGCTATTTAGCCTCTCCAGAGACCTATAGTTCACGCATGGTGGGCAGGTAATAATGTCCAATTATTCTGGAAACAACTAAACAAGTCACTGTTAAATTATCTCATTTGCACTGGATCCAGTATTAAGTATTTTTTAAAATATTCATCATTCATTCCAGGTAACAAAACAAAACAACTAATCAATCTCCAAGGAACTACCCATAAATCAAAAAGCCATACTGAGAAGCTGGCAATTTTTCATTATTCCAGGAGTAATATTTTAAAGCTGACAAGCTGACAGGGTGGTCCAGGTCTGTGACATTATCACATTTGTGATGAACAACCAAGCTTTACACAATTACAGTAGTAATTGTTAGAGTTACTCTAACAAGTTATCACAGAACTTGTGGAAAACCAGACTTTTTTTTTTTTTTTAATCTACACTGTCTTTACTTAGCACACAAGTTATTAAAATCAAGTCATGGCCAAATTAAAAGCATTTTGTTATTGCCACATGGAGAAAATATTTTGTTTTGCAGCCCCTTATGGTGATTTGCCACAGTCTCACACAAAAAAATCATCTCCTGAACAGAAGTGTATATTCAGCCTCTATTTATTTCAGAGCAAGTTGACATGAAAAGGTTAAAAATACTTCAGTGAATAGGAAATCGGTAGTAAATTTGAGACTGTCCTGCTCGCAAGTGGTGCACATTGATTGATCACCTGATGGTGGTGATAGCACATAAAAATAGAGTTGTCCACCGCTTTCCATCCCTGTCTGCTGAGGATGTAGTTCAAGACTCTATCAACTTCACCTAACTGCCTACTGAAACAGATAAAACCAGGGTTGGTAGAGCTTCTGGTCAGTCATGTCCAATGCTCATCTTACCTCTTAAGCCACTCCTAGTTGCTGCCGTAACTTAAGGTACCAGCAAGGAAATCCTGAAAGTCCTTTAAAGGCAGGGCCCAACCCTGCACAGTCCGGGGGTGATTGGATACATATGCATGAGGAAGATAGGAAAGAGAGCAGGCAAGGCAAAGAGCACAGAGCCTAAAAGCCTCTTTTAGCAGACCAATGGTATTCAAGCATATGGATCTTCTGGCAGACCCGCCATTTATCACCTTTTTTTTCTCAGTTTTTTTTTTTAATCTCAGAGTAAATAGCAGTTGCATATACAGATGGTTTGGGAACGACTTCTGTTTTGGATAGTTCAGTTTAGGAGAAAATTTCATCCAGGCTTGGGCTGCAGCATAGTTTGCTGTTTAGGGACTCACGCACAGCGGAATGAGGAACTACAGAAAGGAGTATTTGAATGTGTACCCTGAGCACAGAGAGCTTCATATGCACGCAGGAGCACCCCACAAGACAAGCCAGCTCCCAGTGGGCATGAGGTGTCTCCACAGAGCACATATTAACCCGCGTGTAGTAACAATGTGTTTATGAAACACCCTGTGCACTTTCATGGCAAATGGCTTGACTACAGCTGAGTATGGGATGGGGAGGCCACAAAAGTTTTGGGTGAAAGGAAGAAGGATTGAACGTCTGAATTAGCCACTGTTTTACCCATTTTGCTAAGTTCATAAACCAGGGAATTTCACGTGTATAAGAGTTCAGTCTGATGTCTAGTCATATGGGGAGAAAGTCTTGACTGACTGGTTTGTCTGAAATCTTCTGTAACAAGCGCCATGCTGGGATATGACTCTTAAATAGCTCAAATATTTGCTAACGAAAATGAGGAACAGGGCAAGGAGTGTTAGTTCTGGTTGCATTCTGACACACACAAAAAAAGCAGCAAAGTGCTGCTTTTGCTGTTGGTCTTCTTATTTTGCCCTAGTTGTTTTCACTTCAGCAAGTTTACCATAATATACAAGTGCCTGCTTCCCGCATTTTTGTCCTGCCCTGCTCCTCTCCCTCAACATCTTTTTTCCTCCATTAAAATACAAAGGATTTGTATGTTTTCACAAATTATCTCTTTCTGTTGAAATTTTGATGATACAAGAACACCAGAAGTTTTAGAAATCAAATCGCTACATATTCAGATGTGGCCACTTGCTCAAGACAGCCTCTGTTCTTGGATGTTTATCCTCTCTATCCAAGCCTATAAGCTTTGTTTACATACTGAAATCCTGTTGTGCTTCTCAAGCATCAGTGGCAAAGCAGAAGTCACTAGGCGGTAATACATTACCAATCGTCAAAAGAGACAGCTTGCAAATTCACAAACTCAAACCTCAGTTCTGATTCCTTCAATCTTCAGCAAATTCTAAGAACAAATGCCACAGCACAACTCTGTATTTTAGATCGCAAAATGCTCCCAAAGGCATACGGCTCCATTGCGAAGAGCTTCGTACTGCTGAATCTGAGGACCTCTCAGAAATATTCTCCAAGTGATTTCTGTTAAACTCTCAAACTGCAAATCTAAAGCTACGTCTACATTAGCAAGCATGCAGCCTGATAAGAGTGGATTTATAGAGTGAAAAAATGTCATTGAGTATCTGATGTGCAGATGATACATGCTTCAAGGGAATTCGCTTCAGGCTAGTTTCAGTCTGGGCCTGTGGACTGAATATGTAGAAATAATTGGAGGGCATTAAGAACAATATTGGAACACATTGTCTGGTTTCATTTAATCCAGAAGGAAACCAGTTTGTGTACTCAGGGACTGCTCTGTGCTGTGAGTCGAAGTGTGGTAAGTGGCAATGATCAGGAAATCACTCATGTAGCTGCACCCTAATTAAGTGTCAGTTTGATCTACCAGGAAGGTTCAGATTCCCATTTCCAAAGATAATTATTAGTAAATTTAATTGTAATAGTTATATTTATGGTCCTAAAGAAATCTCAGTGATCATAGAACTTGTCTCTGAATTGCCAAAACTTTCCTGTCCAGTTCCATGGATACTTTGATCAAAAATGATTGTAAATTCCAGTGTGTCCTTGCAAAATTCCTGTATATATCAAACCTAATGACTGAGGACTACGGAGAGAATTTGAGCCAAGTCATGGTTCATAACTTGATTTTGAGCCTCTTCCAGTAACACCACCCTGCCTCACGCCAGTTTGATTTAGAGATAGGCTTTGTGCCCAGCATCTAGTTTTGTATATAATTACAGATTTAATGTTTGTAATATGGTCTTTGTAAAAGGAGGAATCCTCTGAGGAACTTTCAAACTGTGCCAACAGTCTGAATAGCTGCTTAGGTTGAGACTCAAACGCTTTAAAAAGAAAAAAGACAGAAAAAGTCAAGGTAATAGATTAATACAGCTTAAGCACGCTCACGCTCCTTATCTGCTGCAGTGCTGGCCCTTGGTCAGTGCAGGAAGCTCTCCTCTATACAGACGTGCGCACAATGTTTAGTTGTGGAAGTGGTGGACTGAGATTAGGATCACAATAAAACAGGCTTGATTTCAGCATGTAATGTGAGGATTATTGGCTATACCTCAGAGATGTGTTTTCTTTTTGCGACTCCTCCTCCATTGGCACATGGATTGCTGAAAAGCAGGAATTAGACCCTGCTAGTCAGTAAGACTGATTGTGCAGCTACTTTTGCTCCCTTGCTTCCTTCAACCTCAGCAATCTTTAGCCATGCTGCGAGGGCTCCTCCTCAATAACAAATTGATACGACTGGCAAGTTGCTGTACAAGATCCACAGAAAATGGACAAGTAACTATCAGGTTTAGACACAGAGATGCAATGATTACAGCATTACACCTTCACATGAGCCTATATCCCTTTGTGAAAGATTGCTCTGACAATAAAGCTGGCACTACATTTCAAACTTACTCAATAAACCTTAAGAATAACCCAAACAAGAACTGAATTTTTGCCTCAGAAATTACTCACAGAGGAGACTTCTGCATAATCCTGCTCACAAACTGGAACCAGATTGGTATCTGTTAAGATAATATAGAAGACCATAGTGCTGCAATTCTTAGAACTGAAACTGAGGCCAGTGCCGACTTTACCCTCTCATGTTTCTGGGTGATACAGCTTGACTGGTTGTGTATTTAACCGGCACTGCCAACCTTAACAGGCGTATTGACTTCTGGGACAGGTAGTATAATATACTTTATTGACTGGGTACTATTCAGAAAGTAAATCAGAAACTCCTGGTTTTACTTTTCAAATAACCTGCAAGGAGATTAAAGTACTTACTTAAAAAAAAAAAAAAGGTAAGATCTTCACCTACATATTTCTTCATAGTTTTGATATCCTGAGGCAACTCCTATTGATATATGATATAAAAGCTATTTTGCTAATAGTTAGCTAATAGTCAGTTTGCCATTTCTTGGGGGGGGCGTGGCAGAATTGGTGGCTTCGTTACCACATGTCTAAATATGCACCACAGTCTGTAAACTTGTGTTGCGTTCCAGAACCCGTAATTGTCATTGTTAGCATACTGTTCAGTTTAGCTGCAGATGCTATTCCTCCTTATTCTTCAAAGAGACATTTTTAAAGAAATTAGAGCAAAGTCAGCATTCAGATATTCTCATCTAAGCCAACTTTTAATACTGATGCTCTGCTCCTATTAGGAAAAGAAAATGGATTTTTCTTTAAAATGGAACATTTTTAGTAAAGTCCTTCACTTTAGGCTGTTCTACGACAAAAAATGAATCTCTTTCACAGAAGGTCTTTTAGAGAAAATTGTTGGTGCACTGTACAAGCACAGGGAAAGAGGTCATGCAGCTGACAACAGATTTTGAACTGAGCCATGTAATCTGTTTCTCAGCTGCAGGCCTTGGGCGTGCTGCTAATTTCTGAGTCCCGGGAGCTCCTTGGCTAGGCACTTACAACATCCAGAGTCAGGTGAGACCAAGGTACACGTCAGCCTGCCCCACAGCCCACTTCTAGGAGAAGAAAACTTGGCTATGTAAGCCAAAGGAGAGCCATGGCGTAGCACAGCCAGGTCACTGTATTGGGTAGGGTGCCAGGCACTCCGTGATGGCACACAGTCTAAACACAATGAGAAAACCATTTCAGGAGTTGTACCTAATAGGAATGTGAAAACTGGATGGGGAGATGTCCACATACAGCTCTAACATTTTCCCAAGGAAAAAGAAGGTACGGAGGACAAGTGCAGGAAGGTGAAAACAGAAGAAATATCAAACGGTATTTACCTGGCAGAGCAGTAAATGCCTGAAGCATACAAGATCGGGCACAAGGGCTCATGCTGGGCAAAATAAGCCAGTGAGATGCTCCATGCCGGTAGTCTTTCAAATGAACAGCCACCTCCTTGTGCCACTCTCCTGGTTTCTGATCATCCTCCTGACAACCACACGCTCTCCCAGATGCTGTGCAGCTACCGTCCGTGCTCCCCAGCAGTTGCCTCGCAGGAGCCTCTGTAGGACTGAGTGCTGCTGAAGGCCAGCAGTTTCCTCGCCCCACTCCTCCTGATGCTGTTTCCAGCCTCCAAACCACAAGGAACCACTTTACACAAACTGCAAGCAAGAAGACCGTACCACAAAGACAGCACTCCTTATGCTGCAAGGGTAAGGGCAGAAGAAGAGATTGCAGAATCAGAGCAACTCTGGCACTTTGCAGGTGGAAAAGGACTTCTACCACTCACTCCCTTCCTGAAAATGTTAACTGAAGAGTTTTGCTTTCACAAGATTTGGTGTTCTCCCTCTCCATCTCTGTTACCGATAAATAAATAAATGTCATGAGGAAACGTAGGCGAGGCGAAGTTTCTTTGAAACCAAGCGTACTTTGAAACCAAGAAGAGCCCAAATTTTTTCATTTTAAAAGTTTATTCAAACCATCTGACCAGCTCAACTACTTGGCTACTGTCACGCATATGACTGTGCATATGCAGCATGGCCAAGGACAGCTGTGGTCACGGGCCACTAATGGCATATTATAAAAATCAATTTTTGCAAGAAAATATATCTGGTAACAAAATGTTCAGAGCTTATTATTATTTATATGTGGAATATAAGGGCTTAAGCAATGGCCCAAAGGAGTTCTGGGTTAAGTACTGTTCAGTGGGGAAGATGAACAAGTCTGCAACAAACCAGGGATGTAAAGGACATACAAAGATCACACATATTAGCCAGTATTGGGGAAAAAGGGTTTCATTCACCCAGCTAGCAGAATGACATTTTTTCCTTTTGTTTTCCTGTCACAAGACCCTTTTCTTTTACCTACCTAAAGGTAGCTGTGTATTACTAATTTGATCAAATGCAGGTCAGAGGTGACATTAAGAACTCATTTGCAAGTAATGCTTGGAGCTAACAGAAAAAAGGATTGGAATGAGTCAATCAACAGACATCTGTGAAGATTATTTGGCTGTTCTAAAGCTAGAGAGGCATCTCAGAGTGAATGCAGCTATTTCCATTCCTTATTAACCAAAGATTCAGACGTATGTGCTACAAGCCTCACTGTGCTTGCCTGCTTTATAACTGGATACAGCATTAAAAAAACCCAAACAAAACACACCCCCACCTCCTAATTTTGTGTACACATGTGTGAGAGATCTGGGTTCTTCACCTGGGATACATGTAAACAAAGATTTGTTAAATCCTCTTGAACTAACTGAAGTGGTGGTTGACAAGAGCAGGTTAAAACAGGGTGCTGCACATGGCTTGTCAAACACGTCCTTTCTCAAATAGTGCAGTATGGTAGTTCCAAGAAGCATTTCAGAGAAAGCGTAAAGGGAGGTTAGCCATGGTGCATCAGCTGACCATTTTAAAGTAGATTACTCCAAATTAGAGGGTGGAAAGCCTGGGGGAAATAAAATCTCTTAGCTCCTTACAGAGAATTAGATAATGGATGGACATCTGAGAATACGAGCAGAGAGCTTACGGGTAAGATCTGCTCCATTTCTCACTTTTTCCCTGCCGATGACATTCAACATGTTGTACGCCTCTCCCATAAACAGCTACTTCAGAGATCTTTTAAGAGCAGCCGTTTCCACATGCATGTGCCCTCTTCCTTCCCAAATTCCACAGGCGCAGATGGCACAGCAGCACAGACAGCACTCAACTGGAGATCCTTGGCTAAGGTACAATCCTACCAGGTGAGGAGGAATAGCTGTCTCCCAGTCACTGTCGTCAGCCAACACATCCCACTGCAAACCCCTTGGTTTCAACTGATTTCCACTTTCCTGGGCTATCGTTAAGATTCAAAACAAACAAACTGAATGTATGATGGGAGCGTACTGCTCTCATGCAATGTCAAGTCCCTCCAGGAGGACACTTCCTCTAGCGAGTCCTCTAGTCAAAGATGTAGGCCAAAGAGTTTCAAATAAAGTTTCTTCGAACCCAGAATCCACATGTTTGTGCTTCAGCCATCAGAAGAGCCTCTGCCCTCCTGTAGCTTTCCTGAGCAGCCCCATCACTGGCTGACTTGGCACTCCACAAGGCTGTGAAATTCCTCCATCCTCCATTTTAACCTCCGTTCTTGGCAATAGCTGGAATTGGTTTTCAGAAGCAGAAAATTTCATTTTGGCAGCTGCCCAAGGGCAATTCACGAGAAGTCAGCTGAGCTTGGGTCTCAATGCTACCACTACTTACCAGTGCTTAGTGACTCCAAGAAGATAGTTTGCCCTGAGTCTTTTTAGTCCTTTCACACTGTGAAAAATACTACTATGCTTTCCCCTGCTTGACTTTGTCCATTCTTGACCTTACTAAAAATTATGATTTATTGTTATAATTATTCATAAGTATTCCAATATCTGCTGCTTTATAGACACTGTAAATCACTATCTGTAGCCTATATAGCTCATAGGATTCCTGTGCACGAACTACCCCCCCCCCCCCCCC
>VZSC01008969.1:513043-593730 GCA_013398225.1 Steatornis caripensis | reverse complement strand
GCCAAGGAAAATAACATCACAGCAACACTAGGAACAAGAAATATTACTGCATTGTATTGTATTGTATTAATTGTACAGCAACATGACTGTGCTTTGCTGTGACTAGTAACACACACGTACAAAGGTTTTCAGAGTTCAAAAGAATGAATATATCAGTATTATGATGGGCTGAAGAAGGTTTCTGTGCCTCATGGAAGGAAAAAATTTCAATGAGATACATTCAGGAATTATTCTTTCCTAATATCACGTATGTTTCAGAGTACAGTAAATTGTATGTTTCTAGAAATAGTTGGTCATATATCTCTGCTGCTTGCTGAAACAGAAAGCTTTTCGATTTAGAGACATATATATATATAAAGACTGTTCGATCATCTGGTCCATCCTCTGCCAACCCAGAACTGTTCCCCACGTTTGCTTGTGGTTTGTCCACTGCACTACTCAGTGAGTCAGGCAGTGGGACCTAGTGACCACCTTGGGGAGACTCTTGCACAGTTCACTAAGCCTAGTCAGCTAAGAAATTTTTCCTGCTATTGTTTTACGTAATGATGAGACCAATAGGGTGGATATCTGGCTTGCTTTAGTAAGAGCTGTTGTTGGGTTCCCTGCTGCATTTCGGTTTTTATTTACATCCTCTAATCCGCTTTACATTGAACAGCACTGTGCCTGCCTTAAAATAAAAATCTCATGCTAGCCCTGTGCATCCATCACAGAATAAATAAAATAAATGCTCAAATACCTGACCTGCTTGTTTGGGCTTTGTGAAGGGTCTGCCAAACTTACAGTTCAGATGTACATCAAACATCTGAAGGAGACATTCTCTCTTGCCTCATCGCCTACAATGGTTTGTTCCAGATTTTTTTGTGAACTACTAAGCCTCAGGAATATTAATATTCTTTGCAAGAGACAGTCCCTTGAAACGGTGTAACAAGTAGATTTTTATAGATCTGCCAAGACTTGGTGATATAGTGGCAGTGGGATTTTTTTTTTTTATGTTTTAGAAATAAATCAAGAGTGAAATATCTGCCATTGAGATAGGCCCAGGACACGGGATCAGGAAAGCTCCAACAGCCGTAAGCACGGACAGAGGGGCTGGGTGACTCTCAACCCACATCTGGATTCAATGTTGGGCCGGTTCCTCTCTTTGGAATGATTTGCATCAAACGCATCAGGCCCAAACGCCCATGACCTTTCCAGGGAGGCAAGGATAGGGAGCTTAATGGCTAACGCAAAGATCTGCCTTTTGCAGACTGGGTACTTCCAAAGGGTCTTTACTGGTGACTGCAGAGTGAAAATTTACAGCCCCGCGTTGAAGAAGAACGCTAGGTAAGTAAGTCGTTTAACAAACGCTTCACGATAATGCGGCCTGGTGGTAAGCAAGCAAATTTCCCGTTCAGATACTGATGTCTGCAACGTCCCCAGGGCAAGTCAACGTTTCAGCCCCGCTTTCTTCGTGAAGTGGCACGCACCTGCGGGACTCGGCCGGCCACGGGCGTCTCCGCGTCTTCACGCGCAGCCTCCGACAGCCCCGCCTGCTGACGCCCGGCGGCGCGAACCCAGCAGCAGCCCAAGTTTCTTTCCTTGAAAACCAGGGCAGCTTCGCGGCAGGGGAGCACCAGCTCTGGGAGGGCCCCGGCCCCGCAGCCCGGGCAGCGGCGGGGCACGGGCGGTTCCCGGGCGCGGGCAGGGTCGCGCGCGGAGCGCGGGCGCCGCGACGGGAGCGGGGGGCGCTTGAAGCGCCAGAGCGCACTGACATCTAGTGGGCGTTTGGGAGAGCACTCGGCTGTCGTCTGCGCTTGCAACAATCGAAAGAAAGCGGGGGACAGGGGGAAGTACAAAGAAGCGTTTTACAGGCTGCTCGTTTTCAACCATGAGGCAGGTCATAGAATCACAGAATGGTTTGGGTTGGAAGGGACCTTAATGACCATCTCGTTCCCACCCCGCTGCCACGGGCAGGGACACCTTCCACTACACCCGGTTGCTCAAAGCCCCAGCCAGCCTTGGCCCTGAACACTTCCAGGGAGGCAGCATCCACAACTTCTCTGGGCAACCTGTTCCGGTGTCTCACCACCCTCGTCGTGAAGCACTTCTTCCCTAATATCTCGTCTAAATCTACCCTCTTTCAGTTTAAAACTGTTACCCCTCGTCCTGTCACTCCACGCCCTTGTATAAAGTCCCTCTCCGGCTCTCTTGTAGGCCCCTTCAGGTACTGGAAGGCTGCTATGAAGTCTCCCCAGAGCCTTCTCTTGTCCAGGCTGAACAACCCCAACTCTCTCAGCCTGTCTTCACAGGAGAGCTGCTCCAGCCCCCTGACCAGCTTTGTGGGCCTCCTCCAGACTCGCTCCAGCAGGTCCATGACATTCTTGAGGGTTGAGGGCCCCAGAGCTGAACACAGTAGTCCAGGTGAGGTGTCACGAAAGTGGAGTACAGGGGGACAATCACCTCCATCGACCTGTTGGTCACACTTCTTTTGATGTGGCCCAGGGTACATTTGGCTTTCTGGGCTGCAAGCGTACATTGATGGCTCATATTGCGCTTGTCAACCAACACCCCCAAGTCCTTCTCAGAGCCGCTCTCAATCCATTCTCTGCCCAGCCTGTATCTGTGGTTGGGCTTCAGGTGTCTGAAAAGGGGTCATGAAGTCTGCACTGAGGCGCTTGGCTTTACTGCTCCCACTCAGCAATAAGTTGCTGTCTGACAAGAGATCATCCATCCCCAACTTCCATGGTTTTGAGGCCAGATGAAACTCTCATCGAGTTTCCCTCCTTCCCAGTTTGTCTTTCAAGCCTCAACAGGCAGAAGTTGCAAGATATTCTGTATGGGAAGGGAAAGTGTAATTTTCATTTTTTTGAGGAGATAAAGACAGGAAGTGTTAACCAGGTCTACAAGGAACCATAGCTCCTGGGAGCCTTCCAACTCTTTTTGTGCTGGGAGCTGTTACGTTCACCAGAGTCCAATCCTACAATACAGGCCATTTTTTCTTCTCCCATTGAAAGTATGTGTTTAAGAATTAGGGGCTAGAAGAAAAGAAAACCTTTATTTCTCAAGGACATTCATCACTATACCCATAGTGTTTCATAAGTGCCGATGTGGGATTGACCTTCACCACAATCTTCCACAGAAGTAGCTCCTAAAGGGAGGATGATTGCCCCATACCGCTAAATTATTTTGCAGCCTTTCTCCTCCTCCCATTCCATCCCCATCACATCCAGCTCTCAGAACACCAAGAGAATCTTGGAGAGGAATATTTTTACTTGCCCAAGGTGTACTGTTTCTGAAACAGCTCTGGCATTAGCAGAGGGAAAGATGATCCTCCCCCTTGCCCCAGCTCTATTTTGGCCACAGTTTCCACCCACTTTCCAGGTGCAGTTGACAAGTCCTCTTTTGGGGTCTGAGAGGGAAAATACAACCCCAAAGGCTATAGCCAACCCAACATACCTTCCTGCAAAGGGGAGTGGCTCCCTGTAGAGCAATGTAGCAAGAGAAAGGAACAAGGAAAAATAGAGGTAAAATACTTTCAGTTACGTATTCCTAATATGACTTTCTTCCTTAGTTTAGCTACATCTCTCCAAGTTCATGTTACAAAGACACAGGGGCTTTGCTGTTGTGTTTGAGGGGGAGTGGGGTAGGAAAACCAATTACCCATCCCAGTCTGACACTGAAGGCTGAACTCTCACACTGTAAAGCATACTGCTGTAAGTAAAAAAGGGAGTTAATGACATATATTAGACTAATGTGACTCCATATTAGCCAGTCATGCCCAACTGCACTGTTGTCTCCATCTTGATGACCACCGCTCCAAAACTCACAGGCTCCTTGTCTCTAGGAGACTGTAAACAGTCAGCTGAACTTCATGTCTCCATTCTAGCATTGCATCCTCCACCAAAGAGTTAGGCACGCTCTGTTTTCTGACACCTCTCCTCCCATGACAGATTTAGACAGCTTGGGTCATGTACTACCAGCTGGTTACTGACACAAGACTCCTCCTAAGCAAAAGACCTGCCTACAGCACTTCTGTGTGGGAAGATGTGTTTCTAATTCCTGCTTTCAAGGTCTCCTTGAGCATTGCCCTCTGGTAGTTATTGGGCTTGCCCTCTGCAGCGTCTCCTAGTGATTCATGTCAGATGATATGTGACAGCCCTGTAGGAAACCAGCTGATGCGGCCAGCGGATCATCTCTTCACTTAGCATACAGCAGGACAGTACTACTGGGTGAGCATGTCACTCACTGCCCATGGCTTCCCAGCAATGGGTATAGAATTTCCCTGCGCAACGCAGTACGTCTCAGCTCTAATCAAGTGTGTGATGGTATCACCCTTTAGCACTTGTAGCCCACCAGGGATTACCAACACGAGCTTCTGTGCTGATGTTTCTGAAGCGTGTAGAGGCAAGTTGCGGGGATGTCAGAGAGCTGTACAGAGACTGTAAGTCACTGCGGTGGAAAACAGGGACCTCTTGTCTTTCCTGTTAAGTGCATGGATGAGTGAGAATGAATAACGAAGCTTGCTTGTCATGTTTTCTTAAGCAAGGCATATAAAGCCGGTTATTCGTAGAATGAAATATGGAATTGTAACCTATGTATCTGTCAGGATGTTTTAATCAGCCAGGGTTTAAAAAAATTTCAGCTCCTGCACCAATTGAGTTTATAAGAGCAGTATGTTTATTTAGTGCTGTTCCAAATGAGGATTTGCCCCACCGCAAGCTATTAATAAATGGGAACAAAGTTGGGGCAACATCATGTTTTTAGAAGGTAGGAGTCTTCAAGGAGAGAGGCAGGGAGAGTGATTTTAGGATGTTTCATTTTCACCTAAGAAAAACCAGAGTCTATTCTAGCCTGCTGTGAACACAGAGGGCTGTTTCAGCTGTTTGGTGCTGTTCCTCTTGTTTGTAACTAAATAGCACTAGCAGATGAAATCTTTTGATACCTTACTGATTGCTTCTAAACCGCTTCCCTTCCATGACGGCAGAACTCAACATCAGAAGTTCACACAGAATTTTCGGTCCGGTAGTGAAAAGCTCAGACTTTTTAAAGAAAGAAAGAAAGAAAGAAAGAAAAAAAGCACACTGTCCGCTACATCAAAATGAAAATCAGGCCAAAGATGCACAGATGAGCAAAGTTTCATTTTGCAGTAATGGTCACATAATATTTACATCATCTCTGTACAATCTTCAGGTTTTGGAGAGTGTTTTCTTGTTCACTTCACATCATATGTTGCCAAAGGTCTGTGGAGGCTTCCTAGCTTTTGGACCCGTGCAGACAGTTCTGACTAGCAGAAACTGTTTTAAAGGAGCCAGAAGCCCGATTCACACACTCCTGAATACATATTGAACACATCTTTGCCAAGCACTAACCTAAACAGAGCCAGCCTGTAATAAAGCCGAAGAACTTATTAATTCACAGAGTGCAGAAGCAGGTGCTATGAGTCTGCTACTTCTGCAGTTTTGGTTTGTGCTTCTCTTGTGATAGGTTTTTCCTACCCTCATTTAACTGTTAGGTAAAACTTACCTTTCCAATACACAGTGATGAAGTGAGCTGTAATTAGCAAGGGAACTGAGGATATTAAATTCACACTCTCAAGCCACAAAAATCTACCTACCTTTCTACAGTTATTACAGAAGCCAATGAAAGGGAATAGGGACATCTACCTTATTAAGATCCAGTGGCCTACATTTTTGCTTGAGGGAAGTGCTGGTGCAGTAACTTGAACCTCATCCCATTATTTTCCTAGCTCTCTGCCAGTGCAGTCTGTTAAATATAACATCGTGGTGGTGCACATCGCTCAGCTCACTGCTTGCATTCATGCAGCAATGCACCTCAAAGCAGTGGTGGCACAGAGAGACATGCACAAACCCTTCTCCATTAGGAGAAGTTTCAATTTTTCCTGCCCAGATGAAATTCCATTCGCAGGTGTGGGATGCTTATTTGTGAGAGAGGGCTAGAGAGTAGTAATGTATACTGTATAAAAAGTCAAGCAAAAAGTCTCGTGTAAGAAGCAAGGAGGATGAGGGAGGATTTAGATACAGATGAAAATTGTAAAACTGGCTTTAATATTGCTATTATGCTTCCACAGGAGGGAGAAAATATGTTAACAATTTTATATTAGAGGCAAACACTATAGAAAAGTAAGCCTTTGAGCAGTCACTGTGCCTCTCCCCTCTGCTCAGGCTATATTTCTTTCTTAAGTAATAACTGGACTTCCTTCACAAGTGAAGTCCTCAATAGTTAAAGAAAATCAGTACACAACAGCATCTCAGTTCCTGAGTTGTATACGTAACTGTATCACTGAAATAGCAAATGTTATCAATAAGGCTGTATTACAATCATTGTCTGTAAGATCGTCGTGCAGTATAAACCTATGACCTGGATGTTACTTCTCCCATATAATAACAGAACTTTTGGGACTGTGTTTGAAATATATGCTGAAGTTTTACTCCCCTAAGAGTTATACCATCACTTTACTTACGCACCACTTCCTACACAATAATTTTGAACTTATCGGCCAACTTCAACCGATTTGAAAGAGCAGAATCTTCTGAGATATTAGGTTCCTAACCATTTTATGAAAGTAAGCAGCTAGGCAAAGAAAACTATCCCTATGAATGCTTCCAATGCAAGAAAGGCAGCAGCAGAACTGCATTTACTAAATAGCACAGAGACACCACAGAGATGCTCAGTGGTCCACAGGAAACAATTTTTTTGGACCCACATCTTACTAAAATACAAGTACTTGCTGCTCACCCTGTTACAGGTCAGGTATCTTCTGTAACACGAGGACTGGCACCGTCCTGTGGGACAGGGAGTCCTGAGATGTGCAGAAATCCAGATTCATAGGAGCCCACCTAGAGCCATACAGGACACTCAAAGGGAGATGGGTGCTCAATGTAGGTGCCATCTTATCTGCCAGTCACTCGAAAAAAACTCAGCTTCCTAAGAAACAAAAGTATCACAGATTACTAGCTTCAATTCCCTTCCTCCAAATTTCCTTGGGTTTAGCTTGTTTAATTGCCCCCAAACAGAAGTTTTTTGGAAAGAAGAGACAAATCTTTTCTGTTTCAGGTTCTTCTGGGAAGAACAAAAAGCAAACATCATCCAGCATAAAAAGACCTGAGAACAAAAATCATACTCACATGAGCTTTCACTCCAGCTAGAAAGAAGCTTGGCTGCACTCAGTTAAAGCAGCCACAGCTGGAAGGCTGGGGAACTTCAAAACTCCTGGTTTAATGGGAGCCCTTACAAGGAGAAGTAAGTAAATGGTATAATTTTTCACATGTGCTACACCGTCCTTCTGCTAACCCTCCTTCCCCCAAATATAGAAAGACTAAGTCTCAACCTGCTTCTCCTCACTCTCTTCTGCATTTAAATTCACAGTGAGACAGAGTTGGGGACTCTCCCCACTCCATCTTAGCAACCCAAACAGGTGGGGACACCTCCCTTCCTCTGCTCATAGCCGTGACTCTAAACCTTTGAAAGATGTAAGGTCTGTAACAAAGTCAATTACATTTCAACTTCATTTCTGGTGCCTCTCATGCTGTAGCTAATCTTCCTGCATTATTTAACTATTGAAATTCTTGGTGTGGGCTAAAGAGACATGTTGCAAAACTTGATGTTTTTTGTTTGGTATCAAATTTTCAAGTGTGCACTAAATTTTGAAGAAGCTGAACTTTTGTTCTGCACACTTACTCATGCACACACAGAAAATCTACGTATACGATATATGAAATGTATGTGGTTAACGTTATTCGCAAATATAAGTCTAATAGAAGTATTTGACTGGCTATTGTTACATACCTGGATAAAGGGTGCAAGGGGAAAAAGGTTTGAACCGATTAGATCCTGCAGACTTTAATTCCTTTCACTGACAGTGTCAGAAGAAAGTAAAAGGCAATAAATCCAAACCCACTATTTCTGTTAATCCCCCAGAATATAACACATCATGAGCTTGAGTGAGAGCTATTATTCCGTACCCCTCCTTTTGCAGACAGTAGGTGCTGCCGTAAATCCTTGTGTCTGACTGATGAGGTAAAGACAGCTTTTCAACCTTCATACCATATTGCTTGACTTTTACAGCTTTAAAAATTATGTCAATATTGCCTTTGCTGTATAATATTTTTGTAATTCTCCTTGGGTCTATTCTAAGTTTGCTCAAAGATAAAAGAGACGATCATTAATTTGTGCGAAAGAAAAGGCAATCCTTAAATCCTTTCCTGTTGGAAAGCAAGCCAAAGTGTGTGTTTAGTAGTGGTGGTACTTAAGGGGTTTCTCATATTCCTCCTTTTCCCAAGAGGAAGAAGGTGATTTGTAAAAGCCCTTATTAGATAGAAGGATCCACTTACAGTGTTTGAGAACATGAATTCAGTCTCAGGCTGTGAATTTTAGCATTCCTGTAGAGATTCTTTTATTAGCACTGCTTATCAGCACCACGCTGCTAGCATAAGCTCTTTATAAAGAACTGCCTCGAAGCCTCCATTTGCAATAGTCAACAACCAGCAAAGTGTTGCTATTAGTCACACAAACCCCAGAACGATGTTAAACTTTCTTCAGCTGGAACATTATCCTTTCACTATCCATTAAGTCAGAGAGGCCAGGCCTCACACCAAATTGCTCAGTGCTCTTTCCTATGGCTTGTTTTCGGATGCCGTACAAATGTTGAGCAGTGCTTTCCAAAATTGTTCTGAACAAGAAAACTAGACACTCAAGGTAATAGTACCTGTCTCATTGGCTTCAGCATGAATGGACTATATGAAAAAGCTGCTGCTGGAACCTCACTTAACACAGATGACTTCTATTACCCACTAGTGGTGTGTGTCCATCAGACTCCAGTTCGTGCTACAGTCCTTAGACACGTGTAATGATGTGCTGTTCCTACTGCAGCCTTAAGCTTGGCATTTTAGGTTTGCTGGCTGTGAAGCATTTCCTATACTGTAATAATCTTTTCAGGTAGTTGCATTTACAGTAATGTTCATTATGAAGCAATGTGATTCATACCTTTTTTGACCAGATGAGATTCTGCACATCCTCGCAGTGAGCAGCACTTTTACGGGAGAATTCACCATATGCTGCTGTTTCACTTCGTTTTGTAAGTTCTTTGGCTTAGTGTACCAGCTCTGTACAGTCTTCAGAGAAAAGTTCTGCAGTTGTTAGTTTTGTCATGGAGTTGTCCTTTGAGGGAGCTCTTTGAAAAATCAAGAGTTTGTGTCTTCTGCTCAGTCTCCAAGTTAAACGTTGAGCAGATCTGCACATATCTAATTTGCATTTGGGCTGAATTTCCTACAACAGAATAGCCCGTAATCTATTTATAACCATTTCTAGTCACAAACTGAAGTTTCCAGCATATGTCAAACAAGCTGTAGAAAGAAAACACTCGTGTTCTGTGCCACTAGCTGCCCTCCCTGTTCCTCTCCCACCAACACTCCACCTCCTCTAGAAAGCTAAACTGGTCACAGAGTAACTGCAAGAAAGGTCCTATGGGTTTCCACCAGCTGGGAACTGAACATGGGTCAGTTGCTTGTAATGCAGCCTATACTTCCCTCTATAACAGCAGCGTGCACTCCTTGGTGGGAAACCGACCCAGAAGGTGCCAGCTTTTGCTACGTTACCATACTCGTTTCAGTATGCTATTTGTATGGTGAAGTATTGATCAGTAACAATAATTGACAGAAGAAATTTTGCCTGCTCCTCCTTGAATTAAAATTAGTTTTTTGAATGGACTGCAAAAGATGAGTTTAGGACAAATGCGGAACATGACAATATGCAGTGTATGAAATGTGGGTCAGTTCAATCAGTCACAGGACTTGCATTCAAAAGTAAAAG
Source organism: Steatornis caripensis (assembly GCA_013398225.1). NCBI lineage: Eukaryota > Metazoa > Chordata > Aves > Caprimulgiformes > Steatornithidae > Steatornis > Steatornis caripensis. The sequence goes on along the minus strand of VZSC01008969.1, from coordinate 583,923 downwards.
TCTGCTTTCTTGGACTGCAGAGTGAGTCCCTTTGACTATTCACAAGAGTAAGACAAGAAGAGTTGACTCCCAAAACAAATTAATTGCTTAGGTCCAAAACACTTCTTAGAATCTTCTTGAACAGTTTTTTTGAAGAAGTTGCTAAGAAAGGTATGGTGTAAAGTCAGAAGACATTAGTTAAACAGCAGGAGAAATAAGCTGGGTTTGATATTTTCTACCACACTAATCTTATCTAAGAGACATTAGCACATAGTACTTCTTCCTTGCCATTTTGTGGGATGGTAAACCCCTATTTTTTTAGGTGCATATAGGTGCCTCATCGAAACATCTTTTTGACAGGGACCCTGGAAATGTTTCCAGTTGATTTCAAAGTCTGTCATTTACATTTCGCTCTACTCAGCATGAGCCATGGCAATGGTGATACTTTTGGCTCTGTTGGTTTACAAGATGTTTCAAATTCAGCAAGTTACATGAGGAAAAGACCCTGAGAGAGAGGCAAAAAGACACCTATGAGTCACGGGGTACAACTACAAAAAGGAACTAGGGGAAGGGGAAAACGGCTTTGCAGGTCAAATGCATTTCAGACGTTTGAGCTCTTGCCCTCCGTCCCCTGTATTGCTGCACATCTCTCTTCTCCATCTCTCCGCTTCAGGAAATTCACACTGTCCTCTTCCATTGTGGCAAGTGCTCTGTATGTCCTATCACATCCCCTGTTCACTCCCATACAGTAGATTTCATTATTCCTCATCACAGCAACACAGAATCACAGAATGGTAGGGGTCAGAAGGGCCCTCTGGAGATCCCCCAGTCCACCCCCGCTGCTGAAGCAGTTGCCCCCAGAGCAGGGTGCACATGAACGTGACCAGGCAGGTTTTGAATATCTCCAGAGAAGGAGACTCCCCAGCCTCCCTGGGCAGCCTGGGCCAGGGCTCTGTCACTCTCACAGCAATGAAATTCTTCCTCGTGTTCAGGCGGAACTGCCTGTGCTCCAGTTTGTGCCCGTTGCCCCTTGTCCTGTCGCTGGGCACCACTGAAAAGAGTCTGGCCCCATCCTCTTGACACCCACCCTTTAGATATTGATAAGCATTGATAGATCCCCTCTCAGTCTTCTCTTCTCCAGGCTAAACAGGCTCAGATCTCTCAGCGTTTCCTCATAGGAAAGATGCTCCCGTCCCCTCATCATTTTCATAGCCCTCCACTGGACTGTCTCCAGTAGTATACTTCTTAATGCACCCCAGGATACCATTGGCCTTTCTGGCCACAAGGGCACATTGCTGGCTCGTGGTTAACCTGTTGTCGACCAGGTCTTACTGTTTCATATCCAAGTTCTACAATCCTCACCTAAAAGGAGTTTTATTTTCTCTTCATCGCTTGTTAATATGAGGAGTTGTGTGCCTCCGTGTGTTCATCCACATGTCCTTCATTTGAATCTCCAGATAACTGAAAAGGAAAAAAAAATCCCAGCTTGAATTTAAGGAAAACAGGAATAAAATTTGCTGAGTTTTTATGGAGTATTTGCTGCTTAAATATACGAGAGGCACACTGTGAATAGTTCTGCTGAATCCTGTGGTATGGACTATTATGGAAATGATGTATCTCCTTTAAATGTTTTGGAAAAAGTTATCCCCTGTCTTCTGGGATACTTCCACACAGAAAGGACTTTTTGTTTGGATTTTTTTTCTCAGCATGAAGCAGAGAGGCCAAGTAAACTACTGAACCCTCCACAGTGGGGCTGTGAGTCAGCTCCAGGGAGAATCTAATCAACAACCTGTCATCTTGCCTGAGCTTTAGGAGGATGACTGAGGTTTCAATTACTTTATCTTCTCAGGGAAAGTGCCTATCACCTGTTTTCTGATGCCAAGTACATTATGGGGAGAGGGACTACTACGTTCTTGCTTTTAATTAATCCACATTCCTTTTTGAAGTTGGGCTCAGCAACTAGGAATGCCTCTTCCCTGTGCATAAGGTCTGTGCACTTTAGACTCCCAGACTCCTTGCATGTATAAAATTTTCAAAAATGTCCAAGAGATGAGGGAGCTCAAGCCACTGCAATGTCAAAACATAAAGGTTCCTAAATCTGCTTTGCTCTTTGGAAAATGTTAACTGCTGTCCCTACTGATCATAGCAAGAGGAAGAAGGAAGAAAGATAGACTGTGAGCCATGCCCGGGCCATTTCAGTATTTTACAGCTGAAAGACAAGATTGTTGAAGCCAGTTGTTTAACTGGACCAGGAGTCCAGAGGGAGTGCAGAGCACTGGTGTGAAGTGCTTTCTTTGGCATGTCTGACTCAGGAGACAAGTCTCATGAACCAGTTACAGGTTCTGAGTGCCTTTTTGTGGTTAACTACAGCTTGAGAGTGTATTGCTTGCAATAGTCTAGCTTGAAGGTGGTGAAAGCATAGTTTGTTCAGCCAAATTCCACATCCAAATGTGAGGGGCACAATTTCCTGGCTAGTTTCAGATGAAATTAGGTGTTCCTGTTGTTATTTTGGTTTCCTGAAACAGAAAGAGCAATGGGAACCTTAGGTCCACATCCGTCTTGGCTGCAGGAGGAGGGCCAGTCCTTTCAACAGAGATGAAACCACAGCTTCTGCAGGCCTGTTCATTTCTCCCTTTTTGCTACACCAAATTGCTTTCTCTGAGTTATTCTTCAGCAGATACTTCCTTGTATCTGGTTTTCAAATTTCTTCAGACTGCAGACAGCTAGGAAAAGTGTTGCCAGGGCATGGGAAACAGGAGGGACTAAAGCTGCTAGGGTAGAGGTGGCCCATAACTCATGGGGTCTTGTTCTCCTGGCTCATGGTTTGACACAGTCAACAAACAGGAAGAGAGCGATGAGACTGTGAAAAATTTCACAGCTAAAGGTCTGAGAGAAAATCAAGAGGCGTAGTAACTACTTTGCCTGAGTCTATTTATTGTGAGACCTCTGAGATTATGTATATAGTCAGCCCCTGGCATCAGGTTTCTCCATTCTGGAAAAGGCACCTGTTTCTCTGGGCCGGGTCGCTCCCACCAGCTGGCTTTCTTCTACTGCCAGCGTAGACCTCTTTCTTGCTGCTGGGGTCCTGCCAGCTCCTATAGGCTGCATCTCATGAGTCCTTGATCACGCAGTACATTTCAGGAGCTTTTCAAATTGTTGATTGCAGATTGTTCTCTGAAATGAACCCTTCATGGTTTCTGACACTTATGGAAACGGTCATTACTCAGACAGTTCAGAGTCACTGCAACTGATGGAATTGAAATCTGTCCTGTTTCTGGCATTTCGGAATACTTTGTGGGGCCTTTCGCTCAGACCTTGCTAAATACGGACTATGTTATCATCAACACGCTGATATCCTACAGATATCCTACAGATGAGCTCTTGTGGCTGAAATTCAAATGATATCCTTCTCTGGGTTCAGAAGACCTCCCATGTTGAAAAGAGAGGTAATGTAGAGTAAATGCAAATGAGTAGGATGGTTAGTATGTATCTCTGTGTTGTGTGTATTAGAAGATAATGGAATTTGAAACTGTTAGTTCTAGTATTTTTAACTTGGTTATTTAGACCCTGAGCTCATGCTGGAAAGAGGTGTATCGGATGTGTCATGAGAGTAGTTTTGTTTTCCTATTTTTTTTAAATATCTGTAATGTTTGCAAATGCTGTATGAACTCTTATTTACTTTGCAGTTGCCCTGCAAAAGCAGTGCTTGCCCTCTTGGCCACATTTTTCAATTACTGTAATTCTCTTTTGGTAGACTTCCCAGACAGAGAAAGATGCAGCCTCACAGTCTCAAAATGCAATCGGCAGCCACTGTCACAGCACAAAGCCTTGCTTTCCTTATATTTGCTCACTTTGCTAATAGTTGGACCACAGCATGAATCCTGTCCTGAAGACTTGCTGCTAGGGTGTGATGAGGGAGATTTGGGTTTAAATTCATGCCCTCAGAAGGGACCTCATCTCTGTCTGGAGAAGTTTCCTCCCCAGGAAACGGGAAATGTGGAAGTCTGTTCCAAGCACTCCTCCCAATCCACTGTGTGACCATACGTCCCCGTACATCCTTTTCTCCTTTTGCATGACATGGGTCGTACTATCTACCTTCTTCTGTAAATCTTTTTGAGAATGAGGATTGGCTGTAGTAATGAGTAAATACTATTGTGTTCGCTGAGGTGAACACAGACGGACTCCCCTACAACAAATGTGCCTCTGTTCTGCTTGGGCTGGGGGAGCAGGTACATACCCCTGTATTCACACCCACTGTGTGCCCAGCCTGACTTACATAGCCTTTCCTTTACACTGCAGGGCAGGGAGCCCCCCAGACGCATTAGCTAGCATCCATTTAGTACACTGTGGCTACTGAAACCTATTTCTGCTCACCTGACAATACCATTTTAAAAATTAATAAGGTTGCAGATTTTATATTCCCAAACAAACAATGGTAAAAGCTTTTACTGACCTATTGCCACTTGCCTAAGAACCTGGAAGCGAGCTACAAACTGCATGTCACTCAGTGAGCCATTATAGATTCTGTGTGCACCCTCCTACGGGCAAGAGCTCTCCCATGCTGCTGACAGTGACAGAGGATTTTGCAACTGGTTCTCCTTAGCTGGGGGTCCCAGCTAGGAGGCAAAAACGATCCTTGGCTGTCCTGAGGTTCATTGAGCTGTTTGCTCCTGGTGAGTCGGTGGTAATTTTTCTTATCTGCTCAGAGAGGGAAAGAAAGAAAGGCCCTAGTGTGTACTGGCCTCTCCCTCAGCACCCAGAAAGTGCCCTATGCCCTCGACTCCCATTGATTTCAGCAGGCGTTCAACAACTTACAAGTGACCGTGCCTGCTACGCCACGAGCCTTGCTTAAATTTTGGTCTCTTCATCATCAAGCACATATTCATTTTGTTTAGCTTGTTAAAAAATGGTGCCATTTTGTTGATCTATTATGATTTATACCGGCAGTGAGTATAACACTTTCTGCGTATGAGTCTCTCCGGGTTTGCACCCTGAAGGCAGCCAGGGGTAAGGAGAAGTTTGTTTTAGTCTCTCACAGGTGTGCCTCTCTCTGCAGTTCCTCTCTAAGAAGGAGCTCCATGGTAATGAAAACCTACTTGAGCAACATCCTTCTTGAGTTTTTACTTTTGGCATATTTTTAGTATATTTTTTTCTCAAAAAGTGATTTCAGCATCTGGTACTCTCAGGACCAAAGTGGATTGCTCTACAGCTGAAATAGAGCGGTGCAATAACAGAGGTTTGAAGTTCAGATTGCTTTCATGGTGTGCCCAGAAGCAAGACTTGCAACTGTAATTATTGTCAGATAATTTTTCATGTTATTGATTTAACTTTTTCCCCCATATCGCTGATTGTCAATAAGGACTTTTTTTTCCCCCTGGAACATTGGGTGTAAGGCAAAATAACTTACAGTCTAGTAAAACAGTAGTAACTGAATAGTGATATACACAGATGTGGCTGGTGAGGTTTCAGGGTTATTTTCTCAGTGGAAGTTACACAATTCCAGAAGTCTGAATTTGTCATTTACTTTTTGTTTCAGGAGTTGCACTATTCAGACTAAGAAGATGTAATTTTTACAAACAGAATCTAATAGAAATAACATATGTCTTTTTTAAAACAACGCTTGGTAATAAACCCAGACCTCCAGTATTTTAAAGGTATATATGTAAAGCTACCCAAAAATCATTTAGAGACCAGCAACACAGGATCAGATTCTGCTGCTGTTCCTCGGCATGAGTTGTTTTTTGCTTTGACTCAAGTCTTTTGAGGCTAGTTTGCAATCAGATAAAACTCACTGTGAGAAAGAGCAGCAGAGCTGGACCCTGAGTCGCCTGGCACTTTGCAAAAATTGAAAAATACCAGAGGCACCTGAAATTTTCACTGAAGACTGGTGGTCACCAGCAAATAATTATTCTTATAGTGGTAACAGTGAGTCTTGGCTTCACTGGTCTTTTACTACTTTGAGTAAACAGTTACTTGCCAGATTATTATTATCTTGGCACTTGATGCAAAAAAAATGTAGTTTTCCATGTTTCTTAAAGCTGAGTATACATTTATTGAATGAAAGCATTTATTAAACATATGGGGACAGATTCTCAACAGGTATTAAATAACTTACTTCTATTTGCCAAGAACTCTTGCTTGTTATGTTTTATTATGCTGAGAACTGCAGGTTGCATAGGTGGAAAACGGTGGAAAATGGAAATACGTGGAAATACAGCTTCACTATGAAAAGCCAAAGCATTTTGTATCTCCTGATATCAGGTAGATCTGAATTCCGTGGTTTTGGATTGTCACAGTTGCATCTATGTGACAGGGTCATGAGGAGCACAGAGATGTTAAAAAGGGAATGACTATCCTAATATAGGAAGAAGGGGGTATACAATGAAACTAGGCTATAGCAGGTTCAAAACATTAAGAAAAAAAGAATACTTTACCATCTGCCACAGGACACTAGATATTAAATGCTTGCATGGTTTCAAAAAGTAATTGGACAAAATAAAGAAAGTCATTAAAGTGAAACACGAAGATAAAATTTCAGGGTCAAGAAATCTGTGATCATCAGCTTGCAGGGACAGTATTCTGGAAAAGCAATGCTATATGCTTTTCCTATTTTTACTTTCTTTTCTAAACCTCAGCTATTGGCACTGTTGCAACAGACTACAGGAGTGGATGGGTCTTTGATCTAACTCAATACAATTTTTTACATTCCTACATAAAACACATTTTTTGAGCCAAAGAATGAGAAAAACTTGCACAAGGAGACTGCTGTGTATTGAGACACACACTTAAGCTATAAACTAGATCTAAACCATAATCTAAATCTCCCAAATTAGACATCTTCAGTCATAGGATTTGGTGTGATCCTATCACCAAACATACTGATGGCACACAGAATTACTAGGTGTAAGAACATCCTGACTTCAGAGTTCAGGCTGATTAAAATTAGATAGGGTGTTTGCAGTATCTGGTAAAACTTTCTCCGTTCCACAGATAATCTCTTTTGATCTTCAGGAGAGCGGGACAAAGCCTGAAGCCCTCCTCAGCTTTCCTTACCCTGGCTCAACTTCCACCGAAACAAGTAGGACTTTTGCTCACATAAAAGCATTTGAACTTCTTCCAGCAATGATAAATATCAGTAGACAGACCATCCTCCTGGCTGAATATACAGTGCTATTAAGGGTCAAAACCAAGATGTTGCAATGAAAGAGCCCTAACCATGTGGCAGGGGTTCAGAGGCATGAGTTAACGCTGCTGGTTGCTGACGTACCTTCCTCGGCTCGGATAGACATCGCGAAAAAAAAGGGCTGAAGGTTGATGTTGCCTAACACTACCTTGTATTAAAATCACCTGCTGCCCCAAACTGTATCTTTCATTTGTTTCTCTTTGAGCTTTTCATCAGCTGAGGTCAGCTGGCATTCTCCTTACCGATCATGTCCTCTGAAAGCTTATTGTTGTCAACAGTGACGAGAGAATAATTTGTCACTACCCAGAGTTAAAATCTTGGCCCAGGACTCATTCAGCTGAACGGTAACTTCGGTGGGTGCTGAATTCAGGACTGTCAGTTTTCCACCTTGTTTATTTGTCCCATTTGTGTAGTGAAATAAACCCAGGTAGGTAAATCAGAAAACATCTAGGGACAGATTCAGATGTTAGGCAGAGCAAGGTCACGCAGATGTCACCAAGAGGGTCTGTAGGCTTTTATTACCTCCTTTCTCTTTTGCAATAACTGCTTTTTTAAACGATTCACCAGCCATACAGCCCATTGCACCACACTGCTTTATCTATCAGCATCCAGATGAGCTACTGCTACTGGGCAATCCTAGAGGATGGTTATTCCATCAAGCCCCAAGAAAAGGAAGGTAACTTTGTGTGTGTGGAAACAGACTTATATTCACATCCTTAACAAGGCTTTAAAGCAGTTGTGGAGAGCCAGAGAGTTCTCATGGAGAATCTGATACGTAACATAAAGAAAACTTGACCCTTTTACCGTACCTTGCATCCTGGAACCAAGCACTGCTGTGATCTTCACAGCATGCATGATATTCCAGCAGTACATGCTAGAATGGAGGACAAAGAAAGAGGAGGGATTAGATAGTTTAGGTCCAAAAAGCATTAAACAGCCCTTGATAACTCCTGGGAACTATTTATTGATTCCTTCTATGCACTGCACATTCCCATTAAGTGATTTCATGTCCTTATTTCTCCTAATCACATCACTTGGTTTAGAAGTCTTTTGCTCTCTGAAACCTGGGGGTACACAGATAAGTTAACTTTCTCATGTGGCTATACTTTTTATTACATGTGAAAAGTTAATACAGTAAAAGTAACTCCTTGGAGCCAGCAGGTCTGGAGCTTTCATCATTATGAATCTCCGCATCAAGGAAGCACTGGCGGGTTAATTGCTGTGTGAGTCTCAGTCAGACTAACGTGTGGCTTATTCCATCTCTGTAATGGGCACTGATAAATTCCTAGGAAGATGTGGGTGCCTCCGAAAGGTATATTGCTGCCTTTGAAATAGTCGTACGACACCAGTAACAACAATACTAATAAGACAGTGATGATGTAATGATCAAATCCTTGAGTCATTGTAATTGTTGACACTGCAAATAACCTCTACTGTAGAAAAACATGCTCCACGTTGGAGTGCACCGCTCAGAAGCAATGCCTTTATTTTGCGGGGCAGGGAGAGACTGGAGAAAGAGAGAGGGGTTGCTGCTTTGTATTTTTCCTTTAAAAATAAAGGAAGAAGCAGAAGATCTTAAAATCTTTTAGTTTGGAAGAAAGAAAAAAAGCATTCCTTCCACTAGCTGACTCTCACATGCCATCCCAGGGCCATGCAGCGCTTTTACTGCCCTTGCCTTAAGGAGCTGCCAATGCCCCTCACTAGCCAGCCAGACAGCAACTGAAGCATGGGAGGTTTCTCTTCCTTCCCTGGGAGCAGGTGGAGAGTCACCTCTGCTGCCTGCCAAAGCAGAGCCGGCTGTGGGAGAGCAGGAAGGGCAGTGCTGCTCCCAGGGACAGCAGGATCCCGGCCACCGCACAGTCCCCCTGCAGACCTTCCAGGCTGCTCAAGGCAGGGCTTGCCATGGGCAGTGGCTTACCCAGACCGGCTGCTGGCACCGCTCATCTCTGAGCCAGGGAAAAAATCTGCAGCTACACTGGAACAAGAAAGAAATGAAAACAGAGATACAGAACATCGGGTCTATTTCCATTGGCTCTGGCTGCTGGGCACGGTATATCATCGGCCTCTAGTTCCCGAAAGGTCCCTCCTTTGCAGATATTTACAGAGGCATCTGCAGCAGTGAACCGGATGGCACCTAAATGAATCAAAAATAAACCTATGAAATGGTTTTTCCCATTCTTTGGAACACAGTAAAAGTGTCTCCTGTTCCTTTCAGCACCTAAACTAGATACATTCATCAGGGCAGGAAAAGACGCTGGCGCATGGTTTGGGAGACATGTATTCAAAGGAAAAAAACCTGCGTCACCCAGTACTTTCTAAATTAAATAAACCCATCATCGTACATATTTTTGAAAACCAGGCTACCAGCAGTGTGAATCATTTTCTCCTGTGTGATGCTGAGCCCTTTGGGAGACCTTTGCTTTCACAAGGGTTTTTGCTCTTTGTAGCACAAATGATTCGCTCTTGTTTAAAAAGGTATTGGTTTTCCACTGCAACTCTTAGTCATATTCATATAGGTGACTTCCTGCAGTTAACACATCTGGTCTAAGTGTAGGCCCATGTATCATTTAAGGTTAGTAACAAAACAGTTCATCGCAGACAGGCGTAGAGTGTCTGGTCCCTTCTTGCTGCAAAGGGAAGAGGACGATGTACTACCTGAGAAGCAGGTGCCTACTGGCACTGCACTGTGCTGCGGTTCATCTGAGTTGGCTTAAGGGACATTGCCCTTTCTTTCAGATTTCACGTTCAGCTGATGAAAGGTAAAAAGCCATCTCATTGTAGAGAGCCAGCATTAGCCTTCAGACACCATTTAATCCTGTTTAAGGGGGTTTAATCATTGTACAGGTCTGCTAAGCCCCCTCACAAGGGGAGAATTTTCACCCCAAAAGACCGGCTAATAAAAGAGCTCCCACCATCTGCTCACCCCCAGAAGACCAGCCAGCAGCGGCCACAGAAACAAATCCTTAACTTGAGATGCAAAACAATCTGGATACAAACCGAGAACGACCTGTGTTTTGTTTTAAATGAGCACAGTTTCTCTTATTTATTATGCTACTTTATGATTCCGTATAGACAGAAAGGATTCATTTCCCGCTCATGTTCAGGGAATATGCATGCTAGCCACTATTAGTTGTAATTCGTTACCAGTTTAAATCCCACATGCATTGATAGGAAAATTAAATTCATTTTCCTTTCAAATTTCAATATCTTTAAAGATATTCCCCAATCGAGGAAAGCACTTAAGCAAGTGCTTCACCTTAGGCATGTGAGTGGTTCTAGTGATGTCAAGTGCTTTCCTGGGCAGGGCTGTGATTCACAGCAGATGTACACCTGCACCTTAGAATGAACACCCAGCAAATACAGAAAAGTTAAGGCACCAGGGTACTAGAAACACACTTGATTATTGTTGAGGTCCTGCGATTTTGTTCCTGTCTGAGAGATTTTCAGTTAAAAAAATAAAAACCTCAACAAAACCAGGGAAATTAGCTACAGAAAGGCAATGTTTCAAAAGCACATAGTTCTTAGTCTCTCGGGGAAAATTTTACACAATCCCAGTTTCAAAATAATGTTTAGGTTGCAAAATTGAGCAATCATAAAAGTCAGGAAATTTAAAAAGTTAGTATGTGCCTTCCAATGTTAGCTCAGCAATAGCAAATATATGTAGTGGGAGAAATTTATACTTGCAATTTCTGTGTTAAATATAAACTTTAAAGTATTCTTGTTGACCATTAATAAGCAACATAAACTATATTGGATATTTAATGTCCATAAGAGGCATCTTAATCATAAGAATTTCCTGGATTTGGAATTTGGAGGGCTTGCTTTTGAAATATAAAATGTCACTGTTGTGTTGCTGAGTTTCACCTCACTTATGGGTGAAAGTCATCACTGAGAAAGAAACAGAATTTCACCTGTGTTATAACACAATTCTCACATCAGAATAGTTTAGCGACGTTTATGAAAGGCTATGATTGATGTAGTTGTTAGGGAACCGACTGACTTAATTGTTTTGGGTTTTGTGAGAAGTAAGAACCTCTGTGGTAAAGAGACCGCAGTGCTTCCCCTCGCTGGCAAGAGAACGAAGCCTCCCATAACAAATGTGTTCTACCTGAGTTAATAATACCGAGCTGTTCCGCAAAATGTTTAAAATACAGAATGATCTTTCCAGGCCAAATGTATGACTTTCTCAAATCTACGTGTCGTGGTTTAACTTACCGTGAAAACCTAAATACAGTGTGATGGTAGTGTTTAGATAAGACAGATGTAGAGTGCGGCGCAGACTTGGTATTGCAGAAACGCTGATCCTTACAAATGAGCTGCATTGCGCTCTGGGATTTTCCTGGCTGAGTCTTTCAAAACCCAGGCTAGATTAAATCATCACAGCTGGGCAGAAAATATCAAGAGTTAAATAACTGCTTTATGAGAGTTGTAAGAGTGTGAAAGTTTTAAGAAGTTAAATAATTACAGCACTCTCTGAGAGCTACAGGAAAGACGAATGAGTTTGTGGCCGACAGTCCTATTCGTTCTGATGTCGTCCTGAAAAACAGATGAAAGTGTCAAAGATGCGGCGAGAGTTTCACACACGACCAAAAACATAGCTATCAAAGCAAATACAGGTCAAAGTGTGGTAGGGAGGAGTACCACACATGCTCCGCTCAAAGGAAAAATGACATTTTGAGACATTTTGAACTCAGTGCTTCCACTGATTTTTGTGTCACATTTGATGCCACAGGTATTGTGCAGTAAGTCACGAGCATCTTGAGCTCTCTGTTACTGAGCTGTCAGCTTGCCTGTTAAGGGAACTGAGCCAGCCTGGGAATAAAATATGTCTCCTATTAACGTATGCAAGTGTGAGGACCTAAATTTTACATAAAATCTCCAGGACTGTGTGACAAGTTCAAAGGCAAACACCTAAGGGAGAAGATGATCTTTGTATCGGGTCTGATTTCGCTGTATCAACCGCTTACGGGATGGACTCTGACAGAGTTGCTCTCCATTTACAGCAACATGAGCAAGTTCAGACCTGTTCTCAGATATGCCTTCAGTGCACCTAAGTGTTGTGTAAGCAAGGATGGGGACGTCTGGCTGTTGATCAGGGGCTGCTGAACATCTGTCCAGAAGTGCACTCGCAGCAGCATTGCCAGCCACAGCCCTGGGGTCTGCCAAACTTGGGCAAGGGGCACTATGTGCATGTGAATGCCCTAGGCAGCACACGTGGCTGTCTATCCAGGCTGGCTGTCTATCCAGGCTAGTGCCGTTTGTGCAACATATACATACAGCGCATATAGGATGTGCTGCCCAGAGATGCCCCGTACTTCTGTCTGTGAGTTTTCCCAATGGAAACATGGAACCAAAACAGGCAAACAAATAAAATAAAAATTGTGAGTGGATTGTGAATGCCCATGCAGCTGTGGGTGATTGGGATGAAAGCTTACCATGGCAAGAGAGGGGTAGAAGGGAGAGGCGAAGGGCGCCCTGAGTCCATGTGCATAGAAATCACAGGGAGATGCCCTGCTGACTCCGTGCAGCTTAGCTCAGATCCAGGAAACTGCCTTCCCTTACCGCTCCTCCCTCTGTTTTGTGGCTGCTGAGTGAACCATGGCAGCCCAGATCTTATTTCAGGTTTTGCGATGGCACATATTTTCTCCCTTAGATCTTTCAGTGAGAGAGCACTGGTCTCTCCATATGGGACTGCTAATGTCGCTGAGACTGAGCCTGGAGGTGAGGGCTTGGGAGAGGAGAGCTGGCTGCGCTGCTGGCCATTTCCTCTGGAAATCCATCTGTAACCCTGGCAATGAGAGGAAGATGCAGACACCTAGCAGGTTACGCTACCAGCAACCCAGTAAATTTGATTTCAGTCTTTAATAAAGTAATGGTTCAACTGTTCGGAAGGAACTTCTGGAACCATCTACATTATAGTATAATGCTGACCAGGAGCAATAAACACGAAGATTTTGCAACAAGAGGGTCAGTACCAGTCGGAGCACAATCCCTTTCTGAGATCAGTCTATGTAACGGCTAAAGGACAAAGACAGCAATACATCACAGAGTCTTGCAACAAAGATAAAATTAAATTAGGCTGAAAACTATTTTAAGCACTACTAAGTAATGTAAATAGAACCAGAGCAGGGGCAGAAGGCAAAGAGGGAGATAGCCCAGGTGAGACACGGAAAATAAAAAAAGTATGATAACTTTGGATAGGAATTTGCAAGGCATCGGTATGAACAAGGTAATTTGTTTAGGCTGATTCAAGAAATATGGCTGGGAGAAAGAGTAGGAGAATTTAGTTTGGCTCTCAGGGTGTATTTCTGAACTGCGAAGTGTAGCAGACTGTAGAGCAGTCCACCACAGGAAAAGTTAGAAACTGCAAGGCTTGAGTCATTTAAAAACTGACTGGGCAAAATCACCCAAGAATAATCTGGAGGGAAACGCTTGTGCAACTGGCAGGCTGTGCAAGCACAACGATCTCCGGTCATAAATTGTAATAACTCAGATACAATAGGTAGCCAGCAAGCTGCAGGCATGCGAATTGGGGGACAGAGCTCAAAACCTCTACGTCCCAAGCTCCCAGAAGCCAAATACTGTGTCGGTGTAAATTGGTGTAGTTCCATTCCCTTCATTGAGTGACGGTGCATGGATTTACGCTACCTGAGAGCCTGGCCCAAGGGCTTCTGACCTTCGCTCTAAAATAGTTCCATCATCTCGCTGTATTACCGGTAATAAATACTCTGATTTAGCTGTTAGGCTTTCGTAATCTGACTGGGCAGTGATCAATTTACCAGCTCACGCTTGCAGACAGGAATCCTCCAGGGTACAGAGCCCCCCGTAAGTTCTGCGTCATTCCAGCTGCAACCCTTTCTGCAGATGTGGTGGCCTTTTAATCTGAGGGTCCGATGAAAGGCCAGCCTACGCACAGACTTCCCCTGGTTGCAGCAGATCGTGTTCCAAAAATGCATATGGTTGTTTCCAACACGAAGCTACGGGGAGGCTTTCTGATATTGATTTGACTACTTTTGTTCTGGAAGAAAAGGGTCCACGAAGACACTGGTACACAAACAATTAGAGTTTAAGTTCCCACGTCTCCTTATTTTGCACAAATATTTTTGCATACCAATGCACGTGTAAATACTGAGATAAATTCTTATCTTGCCTTTTCCCTGTACACTAGCTTACAATAAAAGGCTATCCTAAGTTTAGAGCAACGGATTTGTGGCCCCACTGTAAAACATCAGTGTCTCAAACACTGATGAATTTACCCTCAGTTGAAATTACTTCCATTTGGCATGTGGAGAAGAAAAGCCAAAATGGTCAGAAATGTCACCCAGTGTTTAGTGTTTTGCAAGTGGAACCATGTATCCAATTTTCATAGTACTGAGTATTTCGCAGCACTTTATCTTGTCCCATCTCCCACTGAATTTCTTAATTATTATATTTGTCATGTTTGGTACACCCTGAAGATGAAATCTGGCACCTGTGATTCTCCTGCACTCCTTGGCAGCTTTGGGAATAATGTGGATAAAACAGCCCTGACAGCACCCTTGTTCATCCCACTTCCTTGAATACAACCCACCCCTCCAGCCTGAATGAGGGATGGGCTCTAAAGGAAAAAGAGTTATTTTATCATTTATATATACAGTATTTCATCATGTTTGTGTGTTTGCAGATGGATTAATATTACGTAGACAGGTACTAACAACCCCAGCGGAGTTTCTTCCAAAGCCACAGTCAACACGTAGGAAAAGAGCCGGTTATTTCTAGCACATTAAGCTGACTCATCTAGCAGTGTCCCACAGGCAAACAAACACTTCCTAGATTCAGTAAACCAATTTCAGTGAAAGTATTGACTTTCTGAAAAAAAGTGAAGGTTTATTGTGTATATTTGCTACAATCCCCTTTTAAGACATTAATGCTATAAATAAACGGCAGAGTTTAGTAGCCACATTGCATGCAGAGTACACTTTATAAATGTACCATTCATCACAGCGTCTTCTGTGTCATACTATACGAAGGAGCCCCTACCGCATTGTAGATGTTTATTATCATTCAAAACTAATAACCTTGGCTACATTAACTAAAAAATGAGATCATGTGAGCTGCAAGCGGTCCAAGCACAAGAGCTTTTGTTCACATGCCAGCCAAATAGTTACATGCATTTATCCTCTGTCGGAAAACATCAATCATTTTAATATAATCACAGTTTAGCTCTGAGATAATTTTGTCCTGTCATTCTTTTTCCACACCACAGATTTTATGGGTAGACACTGAGACCTAGTAATAGATGTGACAAATACTTTTCAGTTTCCCAGTTCTTTGAGCTTAAATCTGACTGCCATCGCATAGAGTTGAGCATTCAAAGGTTTCTCTAGCCAAGCATCCAAAACCCAAGCCGCTTGAAATCACAGGATGCCCTTGAAACGTCTAACCAGATGAACAGTTTCAGAAGTATCTGCATGTACAAGTTTGGAAATACGTACATATTCATATGCATAAACATACATACCATTTCTGGTTAGTGCCCCTTCATCCCTTAAACCTGTTTCCTATTCATGCCATGCAAACTGCTTTGTGTTGCGTTCCTTGTCCCTGAGGCCTGGGATCAGGCACTGTCTGGAGCACCTTGCAGCGGAAACCCGCTCCTCCCAGCTGCTCCTATCGACCCCAAAAAGCAGGTAGCAGCTCTTGAAGGTGATTCATTCCAGTGATGATCAAAACCTCTCTCTGAAGGTACCTACCTCAGGCACTGGCAATCTGAGGCAACGAGACTCCAAAATTTGGGGAGTAAAATTATGTGGGATCAAAATGTGGACTTAATCTTTTTTTTTTTTTGTGGGTTTTCTAGTTTTTCCAGGTCTATTGACTTTTACATAATTTCAGGATGAAGATGAATCTTTTGGTTTGCACCTCTAGAAAAGACCCAAATAACAGATCCCCCAAATTCAAGTACTTTTGTGATATAGAAAAAATGTGGGATCTTCTCGAGAGTGTTTCAAAGCAAGATAATTTTAATGTGGAGATAATGTATGACCGGGCAGGAACAAGCCATGAAATGAATGGCAGTACCACTGCTGGCTGACAGCACCCATAAACAAGACAGACACCCAAAAAGCTGCACAGACAGATTGCCCTGGTACTCGTGAGAAGGATGCTGTCCAGGCAGAAGGAAACAACGAGGTGGCACAAGGCCAGTTACAACCCGATAGAGCCGCATGGTGAAAGTCCTGGAGGCTTTGTGGATATGAGGAGAGGTTAAGGCTCCTCCTGCACATCTGGCAGAGCAGCAGCTGTGCTGCAGCGATCAGTGTCAGCGTTTGCCACAAGGACTTGTTTCACAGAGAGGGGGTGAGAGTAGGTGTAGGATCAGGGTTGGTTACAATATGCCTTTCAAGCTTTTATTGATTTCCTAATCTCTTTCTTAAAAAAAAAAGACAAGGGGGAAGAAGAATAATAATTTTGCTGTGAGCCTGGTGGGACTTACTTCCTCTCAGATCTACCCACCCACACCCACATACAAGGACACATCTTTTCTTACCTAGTGCAAAGTGCCAGCAGATTTTTTTCCCTAAAAGCATTTCAGCAGGATTTAGCAATGAAACGGCATGAGGAGGGGAAACAGCCGAACTCACAGTGTCGGAGCAAGTAACCTCACTCACCACCTGGCAAACATTCTACCTGAGCATGCCTTGAAGCTCTGATCCAGCTGGCACTTAGACATGGACACAACCTTAATCATTCAGGCTGTGCAAGATTAAGAAAGCATGTAAAATGAGTGTATACTTAAGGGCCTGGCTCAGCTGAGGTCCGCAACAGGGAGTACTTCAGGCCTGACTCTCCACTGGTCTGGAGCTGGTAAGGATATCTGTGAAGGACATCACCACATCACACCGTTTTGCTCTATCCGTGCAGAGTCTGAAATGGACAGATTTTTGGCATTTTTGAGAGAATTAGTGCAGAATTTGAGGGGCTGAAGTGAAAACATAGGTTGGTAAAGGTGCATGGAGAAATACCAAAATTACTGAATTAAAATTCACTGGCAGAACCACCTGCAGCCCAGGGGGCGAGAGGCACCACACTATTCTGCATGACAAGAAGCAATCCGCAGGTCTGGAGAAAAGGATTGGAAAGCGCAGGAACAAAAGGATAAGACCAACAGGGGTAGGGAAATAGTAAAATGAGAAACAATGAAAGAGACAGCAATAAAACATGCATCTGTCATTTAATCCAGGGTAAATACCCAGATTAGTGACATCAGTTTCTGCTGTTTATTTGGGGCTTACTTTGGAGCCATGTCTCCCAAGCCTAATGCAGCTGTGATCCAGCCCAGTGGAAAGCGCAACCAAGGATTTATCCCAGCTATGGCCCTTCTGTACAACACAGGCATTAGGCAAAACTTAAGTTTCTGTGGAAAAGTTGTCTTTCCAACCCTTGTGCTTATAAAAATAAAGCTGGTGTGAGCGAGCAGAGCAAGAAAATTCAAAAGATTCACAGTTTCTCTTCACAATTTTTCACATCATTTTACAATCACTCCGTGCTTAGATGGCCTTCGAAGGTCATGAAGGTTAAGCATGCATGCTGTCCTGCTCTTTTCTTGGTCCAGTTACGGGGCGTTGACATTGGGATCCATCAGCTTGTGTATGCCAGCAAAGTAACAGCGCTCATCGAGCCAGGTCTGCTGCATGGGTTCAGTTCAGCTGGCTCAAAATTTCTTGCTGCTACAGGCCAAACTGCACCAAGGAGATGAAGACAAAGTGATTTATCTGAGATGATGGGCTTGGACAAAAGCCCGGTAGCTGCTGGTGTTGCTGCTGGAGGGGGTTCAAACAGACACCATCGCAGCTCAAAGAGGCTTCCCCTGCAAGAAGCAGCTTACATCTCACGTACTCCACAGCAGCCGAGATGTGGATGTCTGGCTGAGCAAGCCAAAGGCAGAGAGGAGCCATTTCAGCAGCATGCTTGGTTTGAGAAAGCCACCTCTGCCTTCTCTGGGAGCTGTGCACTGGGCAGTAACGCTCCTGGGTCTCCTTCGAAGTAAGCAGCCATTTTGCCAACCTTCATAATTTTTTATTCTGGACAGCCGCCATCTTCACTGCCCCACAAAGGCTGGCTCTGGTTTCCTTACTTTCTAAAAAATATTAGCAAACACAATCTATGCAGAAAAAATGGCTTGTTTTTATTCTTGTGTTTAACTAGGTCAGCCCACGAGAAACATCGAGCCAGCCACTCACCTGATCCCACTGCGGTGGTCATGTTCGTCACCTAACCCGTTAGGAACAAAGTTGTAAGGTGAGACATTTTAACAAGGCCGTTGATGTTCTTGGAGATAAATGTGTTAAGTTACCGCTGGTTTTGCCCCTTGCAAGCAGAGAGGGGAAGGCTGGTCCACAGCAGTTAAAGCGTTACTGAGCACCAGGGGCAGCTGGCATCTGCTGAGAAAGGCACATGGAAAACATGACGCCAAGCAAGCGGGGCTAATTAACTCTGGTTTCTTAAATTAGAAGGCTCTTAATGGCTAATGTTTAAAAATAACACCTTAATGACATCTAAAAATAGTTGCTGCCAAGCCCCGGAGTATTCTGACCTCGATTAAATTGGGAGTCCATTTCCCGTGACTGGTGGTGTAAATCACATTTACCTTTTATATCCTGTTCTCCCTGGGATTAGCCACAAAGCCTGACGCCTGACCTTGAAAGCCTGTTTGCAAACATGCAAGAGTACCCTAGAGCACTCTTCTGAATGGTGTGCAGTATACGGATATAATGTGCAGGCTGAGTAATTGCATAGAGTATAATCTCAGGTTCCACGTATCTGCGCAGGCAAAAATACCAAGGGAGTGGGGGACTATCAGACCAGGCAGAGAACAGGGATGTGAAAGGTGGTGCTGGATTTAGGGCTTCAGAGACCTGAGCTCCATTTCCAGTTTGGTCACAGATTTCCTGTGCAACCTGGGTAGGTCCCTCCTCCTCCTGCTGTACCCCAAAGCCATGGTTCATGGTTCTCCCTGATCCTCGAGGGGTATTACCAGGATAATTTCTCTAACATGTGCAGCATGCTTGGATACAACAGCAATACGTCTCACAGGATACAAACAGTAATGTGAAAAGGGAAAATACTGCTTAATTTTCCTTATGCTTAATATATGAGCCAAACTAAAATAATCTGGAAGGCAAACACATGTTGAGGACTTCTAGAGCTCTTATCCAGCATGTGATGGGAACAGAAACTGAATGTTCAGTACTGCTGGAGATGATAACTATTTGCTTACTTTTGCTGGGCTCCTCCGTGCTGTGCTTGGCCCTAACCTGCGTCCTGTCATATCGCAATACTCTGTGGTAGCTGGTACAAAGAGAGAAACCTGCAGCTTCACCTTCCCTGGCAGAACAGAGAGAGATCCCATGGCACCTATCTGGAACAATGATTTCTGATATAAAATCCTCTGTGTTTGTCTTACAATTTGCAAATTAGGCAAATTATTTCAACAACCACATAAACCCTGTTATTTTCACTTCAGCATTATGTACAGAGTATCTGAAAGGCTAGAAAGCCCTAACATTTGGCCAATGCCTTCCTACACCTAGCCACATTAAAGCGAAGCCCATCTTTGGTTTTTCATTTCCATTCCAGTCAGAGGGCTGGGTACTTCTCCGCAGATCCTGTCCAACACTGCATTCCTCCCCATCCTATGTCTGTGCACAGCATACACGCTCCAAACAAAAGAAAAGGAACATGTGTAAGCACAAGACTCTCAGCCTGTGTTGTTGCCCTGCCTAGACCCTATAATCCCTGTGCTTCTTAATTTTTTCCTTTTTTTTGGCACAACATCCAAGGCAGGTTCTGGTTGTTTTAGGCAGAGATGCTCCATCTTGCTGTTATGCAGAGATTGGTGCATGCCATGACGTGGTCTGGAGACGAATATCGGCACCGATGAACACCTCAAGCACTCACGCCTCATTAGTGAGATAAGGGGAAAGTAAACCAGCTTTCAGTTTTCTCCTTCCACACTATTTTGTTGTTCTAATGGTCTTCATTAGTTTGGCCAGATGGTTTTCCTTGCTTTGCCTGCTAAGGCCCAGTCCTGCAAACACTTATGCTTTCTTCTATGAACATGCTTTCAGCACATGCATCGGTCTTTACAGAACTGGAGCCTAAATTTGTTTCTGTTTCTGAATTCCAAGTTAGATTTTGATGCAACAGTTCTTTTATATATTAAAATATCAAGTTTCTGCCCACACACAAAATGCATGATGTATAACAGACCTTGCAAGGCAGCCATTGGAAAAGACCATTTACTCTGCGATTTACACAGAAGGAAGAGTTACTACTCCTTGTTTTTCAGCCAGAATTTATACGCGACCGAACTGTGAAGGTGTTGCCCCTCAGAAGCTCCGTGATGTACATCTGGTTTCACATGCTGTCGTTTTGCCCACAACCTAAAATCATAAGCCGAAACTCCACAGAGGCTAATGAGAATTATTCCCCTTTGAATTGTTTTATTAAAACTCAACCTCAAGAAATACTGGCAAGTCAGGAAAGCTACTTTAATCCAATACTTGTTATCCTCTTCCACAGGTTTTAAATCACTCTCTTTGCTCCCTACTTTGAGCAAATATACCGTTATTGTTTTCCTAGTCCTGCTATGACCTTCTGGAAATGTTTTCATCGTGTAAAGCAAGCTGCAATTCCCTACTTTATAAATCTCATTCATTCCAAGTGTTAACACTAGCTAATTCTCTGCTTCAGAAAGGAAATCATGTTTGTTTTTTTGAATAGTCTGCTGGGGAGAGGAATATTTGCATTTAAAATATTTTTTTCCATTTCATAAATTGTCTTGAGTTTTCTTCCCAGCGGGCAACAGAAGACTGTTTATATAAGTGAAGAGGGAAGCTTACTTTCCCATTACTTCCACAAAAGTACGATTAACAGCGATAACTATGCTAATTATTGCACTAACTGCACTTGGAATGCACCTTACTGGCTGGAGAGGTAATGCATTTGGGTAATAATTAACTCCTTTTTTCCTCAATTACCTTTTATTAGGAGAGCAGAAGGTGTCAAAGTAAAACAGCTGCATATCTTCCAAGAAAAGCCCATGTTTTCCAAAGGAATTCAAGCGGAGGTGCTTTATTAAGAGAACTAGGCAGGACAAACATTAGCATGGCAAGCTCGGCTGTTCAGTTACTTGGCTTCTCTCTGAGCCTGCTCGGCCTAATTGGCACATTAATTGCTACTATTCTGCCACACTGGTGGCGAACGGCACATGTAGGCACCAGTATTATAACAGCTGTGGCCTATATGAAAGGGCTTTGGATGGAGTGCCTCTGGCACAGCACCGGCATCTACCAGTGCCAAGTCCACCGCTCCCAGCTGGCGCTGCCCCGTGACCTCCAAGCCGCCCGTGCCATGATGGTAATTTCCTGCGTCCTTTCCGCGCTGGCATGCGTGATTGCTGTCATCGGTATGAAGTGCACGCAGTGTGCCAAGGGAACTTCTGCCAAAGCCTCCATCGCCGTCTCTGGGGGGGTCGTTTTCATCCTAGCCGGTCTCGTTTGCCTGGTACCTGTTTCTTGGACCACTAACGACATCGTTACAGATTTCTACAACCCCATGCTTCCCAGCGGGATGAAGTACGAGATAGGTCAAGCTCTTTACCTTGGCTTCGTCTCTGCGTCTTTGACAATCCTCGGCGGCGCTCTGCTGTGCACATCAAGCCAGTGTCGCGGGAATGAGACACCTTGCCAGACGCAGCCCAGCAGCGTAAGAAGGACTGCTCCCTCCTATAGACCACCAACTGTCTACAAGGGAAACCATGCTTCTTCCCTGACATCTGCTTCCCATAGCGGCTACAGATTAAATGACTATGTGTGAGTTCCCTAAGCTTTGCCTGCGGGACACAGCTGCTTTATAATTTCTGTGCATGGCATAAAACAAAGCTAAGATGACTTTTAATTTATACGGGTTACGATACAAAGTTTACCATTGTTCCTTTCTTCCTTTCCTTTCTTTCTGGAGAAAGAAAGAATGCGAACACAAAACTGCTTGCTGCAAAACCTGGAAAATATATACGAATGAGGCTGTGATATTCCAGAGACAGCACATACCTGCCTACTTTCAGTTAGAGTCTTGTAGGCAGGCGGTTTAAGGGCAGTTTTGCTAAAGGTAATGGTTTGGTTTGTAGTTTCTGACTTGCGACGAGCACTTAACTGGAACTGGCCACAACTTGTTGTTCGAACAGTGTTCCAACAAAAGACGCTGTTTTGCCTGAAACTGAGAACTTCATGGTGAGACACAGTGATTTTCAGCAGTGATTGTCTGCTATGTTTCTCATTTCTGTAATGCATGAATGTTTCATTATGACAAAGTTTTAGTTTTGGTTTGACTTAACTTTTTGTTTGGGTTTTTTATAGTCCCTTGAAATATGAATTCCAATAGCATTATGACAGATGTATTTGACAGCATGTTAGAGGCAATATTTTATACTACAATATTTTGATCTTATCAAAATAAAATTTTAGCACGTTTTTAAATCAAGACGATGCATCATAATTGAAAAAAGCCTCAGTGGATAAGAACTGGTTTTTTAGAAATGTCAGTAATCGAACAAAAGTAGACATTTGATGTTAAACTTTTATTAAAAAAATTAAAAAGAAAAAATGAAGTATCAGAATTTGTCACAGAATGGACATTTAGCTCTTTAGCAGATTTAGCATTCTGTACAATCTATGCATTATATAAACCAGAAAACCAATTTATTGAATCCTACCCCCAAATACCATGTAATGAAATGTACTAATTTCTTAGGCTCAGTCCTGGTGGTTTTTGCCTGGGGTCCTGACTAAAAGGTGCATTAGGGTTAATAAGAATACTTCCATCTACTCCAGCGGCATTTGGGGAACTTCCATTCGGTCAGGCTTGGGCGCACAAGGCTGCCTCCGTGCCAGCAGAGATTAAACTCGTGTATTGTAACCATTGCCTTTCAGGAGGAGTATAAAATCAAGACATATACTTCCAAAATCCTTGCAAAATGCAATCATTCCACAGTGTGTTCAAACAATTAAAAAACAAATTAATGAGCAAAGAACCCCAGGCCTCTCCATTTCATGTCACAGTGAAGTCCAGTGCAACACATGCTATGGTATAAAACCATCACAAAACCTAAAAGCACCAGATTCCTGTTAACCCCTGAAAGCTGTAAGTCTCTCTAGAGCAACATATGGACCAACAAACTGACATTTAATAGGGTTAAAAAAAAATACTTCCAAGAACCGTGAGGCAACTACACTTGGTGTACTTCATTTGGCAAAAAGCCCGTTTGCAATTAGGTTATCACCTGGTAGCACCTCCAGAGCTGAGACCCTTTCAACATTTGCCCTGGTTTCAATCTGAACCTTCCTTTCTGTGGCTGATCACCTAGCCATTTTTTTCATGTTGAT
The DNA here is from genome assembly GCA_013398225.1 of Steatornis caripensis. Classification (NCBI taxonomy): domain Eukaryota; kingdom Metazoa; phylum Chordata; class Aves; order Caprimulgiformes; family Steatornithidae; genus Steatornis; species Steatornis caripensis. The sequence continues at coordinate 560,337 of VZSC01008969.1, read as the reverse complement.
TAGAATTGTGACAGAGCGTTTTTCAGAATTGATGCAAGTTATCACCGCCACAGTTTTTAAAAAACAAAACGGCATTTCTAAGCAATTTGCTGAGACCAACAACAACAAAAAGGATCTGGGACCAGGCTTTGGTGATTCAGTAACAACTGATTATAAAATCATGTTTTATTAACTGTAGCTATTACATATGATGTGAGAAAAAAAATGTACAGAAATTTCACTGACGCTGCAAACATCTTAATAACAGACTCTGAGGTGCAAGGAATGGACAGAAACTGCTTTGACAATGGCTTCTTAGAGAAGATGGAGTCCAACAGTTCAGAGTCCATTACGGTCAAACTGTTCAAGGTCCGTTACAGATTTTCTGGGATGCCTTTTTAGGACCAAAGGTAGCTTAATGAAGGTGGTCGATTACACAGGGTTTTTTCTGTATTTACATTATAATAGATCTAGCCAAGTGATTACGATATCAACTTCGAATATGGGTTTTGGACAGCCATGAATACTGGAACACAAGTCCAAGTGCAGGAAATGGGCTTGTGTCTCATTAGGTAGTATGTTTGCTATATACTGATAAATTAGTTCACTTGCCAAGATGTCTGTGCAGTGGGAATACTTATGTGTAGAGCTATTCTTACTGCACAAATTTCCAGCCAAGCAGGATACGTGACAGTAGTAAGAATGGTTTATAAACTCCTGGCAAAAATACCTGGAAGTGCTCTGATGTCAATAAAGAGAGGGAAATGGTTTCTTTCACAGGGGGCTGGGAACCAGTGGATCTCGTTCCATGCTAAAACTGGCATACATTTCTTTATTTTTTTAAGCTGCCATTTGAAACAAAACGCATATCCATTCTAGCAGCCTTAGAGGTCTGGCTGCAACCACTCTAGATTGACGTACATGTTGATAACCCGCGCTCCTCCTCTGCTCCCCTGCTGCCACGCACACCGGTGGCCAGACCTTGCTCTCTGCTTGCACGGAGCCTGCCTGCCTTGGCAGTCCCACACAGGCGGTGTAACGAGGCATTGCCCTGAGACCTTAGCCAAGGAATGAATCCCCGCTGCCCCTCCTTTGCTTAGTAATCCCTTGGTCATCAGTGGCATCGACAAGTTACAGAGTGTCAAGGAAAGGGGATGAGATTCCTGGACCGCCGAGGTGCTGTTTATGGGAATGTGCTCTTTGGGCAGCTGCAACTCAGCAGTGGGGGAATAGGGCAGGGCAACGGACTAGGGCTGCCAAGTGCCTGATTCTCCCACGTACATCCACTGGGTTTTTACAGAATCCCGTGGAGGCAGATTTTTTTTAATTTATTTTTTTGGATAAGTACAGTCTGCTTTTTGCCTCCAGCTGACTGGAGCTAAAGTGTCAGCCTGCCCTCCCAGTGGAGGCACTGCAGGGAGGCAAGAAGGGGACCCAGGGCGGGCAGAAATTCCTTTTGGCAGTGCGGGCATTGTTCATGCGTGTGATTGTGGTTATACCGTGTTTCAATCAACTTCAGTGCGACGTTCCTGGAGGAGCAGGGGTGGGAGACTTGGCAGGGAGGTGTAGGTGGAGGGTAGGATTTGGCAGCAAGAGGCCATTGTGGTTAGCTCTGCAGCAATAGGAGAGAGTGGGCGCTGTGCTGCAGGATCAGGTAAAAATGGAGGCATCTGGGGTAGGGATGGACACTGGGCTCAGAGGCTCTGGCAGCTTCTGAAGCTGCAAGAAGCTATTTCAAAGATGCATCTAACCAGGACCGCCATGTGGGGATGGGATGAAGTCAAGAACGTTGCTCCCCACCTTGGCATCCTCCCTCAGGCCTGGCGGACTACCCATTCTGCAATCACCTTGGATTTTGCCATTTAAAATGTGGCAGATCTTGATATTATCTGACAGAATAAGCCAGATGTGTAACTGATCCACAAACAACCAAATACAAATCAAAAGAAATTAAGAGAAGAAATCATTTTAGTTACCTCTAATACTGCTGCTAGAAAGTGGCTAGCAAACCAAAGGAAGAAAAGGTGCCATTCTGTTATTACTGAGCCTGTGGGATTAAAATCATGAGCTCCCTTGCAAAACAGTATCCCACCATCTCCCTTCACCTGCAGTAAAGGGACTGGACCAACAGGTTGTGAGAAGAGATTGATCTAATGACATGAAGGCTAGGTTGGAGATGGGCACAGAGGTAGACCAAGACTTTCCTCAGGTGCAAGGCAGGTGGGTAGAAAAAGTGATCTTTTTGCTTGAAGTACAAGAATACAGATTTTAGGCCTTGAAGAAACTATTATGTTCAAGCCTGTTGCTCTGCACAGCAGAAGTCGGAACACTGTGGTGCTGGAGCCATCACTGCCATCACTGAGTTTTAATGCTGCTCAGACTGGGAGTCGTCAGCTAGATCTAAGTTTGGTAGATTACATGTAGGATACAGCAAGAATGCTCATGTCCCTGCAGACATGAACCACAGTTTTCAACCATGGTTTATGCTGAGCTTCCACCATGATCCATGAGCTGATGCAGCAATTCACTGCTACTGAAGTGGTGAGATCCCATTTCCCCTGCCCTTGCTGCCCCAGCTCCCAGCCACCACTTTGCACTTTGGTCCTCTCTGTGGCACCAGTTTAACTCTTTGAAAAGGCAGAAAATAACTACATCAAACAATGGGATCGTTCTCTGGCTCTGAAGTTAGCTAACCTAGCTAGTGGAAAGGTGTGAGGAGGGCTACAAAAGGGATGTCTGAGAGGGCAGGAGCAGTTGGAAAGGAGGAGTAAGGATTGGAGTAAGTGATCAAGGATTTCCCCTTTCGGCAGCAGGGAGTCGGTCAATCAGCAGAAGGGCACAGACACCTGAAAACCCAGTGCCTGAGATGCACCATGCGCTTCACTGTTACAAAACCAGAGCCACGGGACAGACAGAAGCTCTCTGGGTCATGAACTGATTGGTATTTTTGTTGTTTTTCCGTAATGCCTAGGGCAAGTATTGGAGTAACCGATAAACCATAACAAAGCTTAAATCATTTCTTCAAGAAATGCATCTGAGTTAACTAATAAGATGAGAAAATGAACTAAATTCAGTAACCAGAAGTTCTGCTGATCTAAGACAAAAGTTATCACACCATTCCTACAATTAGCTGGTAATTAAGGTTCTGCACATCAGTATATTAAGATAATGGAAATTCTGCTTCCACCTATAAATATCTACTGCGAAATTACTGTTTACTGTGCCGTATATCCCACAAGATGGTTTGCGTATGTAAGAAAGATAGGCAAGGGCAAGGTGTTTCATGAAGTCCAGGAACAGCTGAATGAAGAGTGGAAAGCTTGTCCTTACTTTTCTCCTTAGACGATCGACTGAAAGATATTATCTCTTCCTTGCATGTCTTGCTTTTCTGTGCAGCATAAAAGAAAGATACAGTCTTTTTTCACTTGTTTTCTTAAGAAATTAAAATAGCTTAGCCTACATGTTCTGATTATCCATGTTTCCTCTTCCTACCGCTAAATGTGCATCTAGTCATGTTGATTCCCAGGTTAATTCATATCCTTTCCTATTGTTCTGCCCATGATATCAGAAAACATGTCTGAACCTAGTGAGGCTTGATCCTGACCAAGCATAAATCAGAGCAGCTCAGCTGGTCATGTTACTCCCGTTTCTCCTCCCCTCCCTCCCTCCCAGGCAGTAGATCTAGATGAGGTGTCCCCCTTCACTGAGAAAACTGCTGGTTTGTTATACAGTTTCCTGTGAATTCAAACATCTGAATGGGCTTAAAATGCTCCACAGAGAAGAAAGGCAAGATATACTAATCTCCTCCTTCTGTGTTTTGAAGAAGTCTTCCTGGAGGAGAAGGTGGTTAATTTTATTTTATGCTTTAAGCATGGGGAAAATCCATTCATTTCATTAGCTTACACCTAAAATATCTTTGGTAAGCAAACCGTTAGAAAGCAGAGTGAATAAAAAGAGTGAATCAATGTGCAGATTCGATCTGTCAAGAGCATATGTATATTGTTCATATATGTGTGTGGGTATACAAAATGGCGAAATTCTGGCTCCATTGACTTTAGTGAGGTCAGAATTTCACCCATAAGCTTATTATTATTGTCAATACTTCCAAGTCTATTATAGAGCTTTTAACTAAAGGGCCTCCAGAGCAAAGAGACTCAAAGTCATGGGAGTTTTGCCCCTGTAAGGGAGACGACGAGGAAAGACTTGCAATGGCCATTTCACAAAGTGTTTTCGTATTGAACAGAGCGGTTGTAACCGGTGGCATGCATGAGTGAGCCCTCCCTTCCACTCCAGCCAAGGACAATCAATTTTATTTTTAAAATGTCATAATCACTGCTATTGATCAATGCTCCCTAATGGGGGTACTCTGGAATCCATACCGGCTTGGGCTATCGCCACTTCCCTAGCAATTCAGGCTCAATTAGGCTGCCTTGCTAATGCATGTCAGCTTCATTTAATTGCTCTCAGGCCCGCAGTGTGAGAAAAGGGCAAGCTGTCAGAGTAATCCCACACTTCCATTTGCAGTGAGCTGCCCGTTTGTTTTATTTGTTCACATTTTAAAGGGCTAGGCACTTGTTATATGGAAAACACTGGAGAGTAAAAGTCAAGAAGTATTAACAAGCCTTGGAAAACAGAGTTGGAACTCAATCGCTTGTGCAAAGAATTGCTGATGTTTTCAGTACTTTGAAAGGAAGGTGGATTTTGTAGCTCATGAGGGTGCTCAGGAGCATTTGTCTCATGGAAACCTCAGTAAAAACTGGGTGGAAGAAAGGGTCTTCTAACAGCCACATCCTAGGGAAAGCAACCTGTTTGTTTGTTGGTTGGCTGACGATAAGGCAGCAGAAGCAACCTCTAAAGGACGCTGGTAATGAGCTGGGGATCACAGGGTTACGGTTTACTCCACAATATTTGACACTAATGTTAACAAATGTTAATAAATTAGGAGATGGGGGAAGAGAGGGATGGCAGCAAGCCAGCAGAAGGGAAACAGCCATTAAACGCCTAAGATCTCCAGTCTGTGAAAGAAGTACGTGTGCAGCTCACGTTTCCCACAGCAGAGAAGTTGTGAGTTGAAACCAAGAAATCACCTGCGAGTACCAAAGTGCCTGGCTGCAGACAGAAGCTCTCGGGCCTCTGCATCGAGATCTGAAACCAAATACCTGAGGAAGAAAAATGCAGGTACGAGAGAAGTGAGGAAAAAGACCTCCACGAAGGCTCCCTAGAGGGCAGTTGGGCTCCCTTTATGGTCGGGCTGTATGTCCCTGGCCACCTTCCCACCTTCTGGCTAAAGGTTAGGTTTGCTGAAGGAATAAAGGGGTCAGGGTAACGCTTGGAAGGTGGAGTGGACTCACTGGCATGAGTCCTGGAATGTCAGCTCCAAAATCCAATGTGTATCTTGGGAATCAGACCTGCACCCGACCATAAGAGGCAGACGAAGGTTGCAGTTTATTTGTGTTGGTTTCTAATTTTGTTATTGCAAGCCGTGGATGCTGCTAATCAGATGTCCGCCTGATATTTGGGGGAGGGGAGGCAAGGTACACCGAGCAGATTTTGGGTGCTTTGATTCCTTGGAGCCAGTGGCTCTGCCTAAGTGACAGCGTGATGTGCCTGGAGGGACCTGCGCTCCAGCTGTGGGCTGGAGTAAGCTGCAGGATTCAGCCAAGCAGGTGTTGCCTTTCTGCTGCCAGCTAGGGGCTTTGGGGAAAGCATTGTCCTCAACATCACACCTGTAATCCTGTCTACCAGAAGAGGTAAGCGGCAGCCCCTCATCTCCACAGTGCTGCCGTGTCGCTGGATTTACCTGCAGAGCCGGGCCTTGTGCCATGTCTGACAGGGCTGTAGTAGGAGAGCAATAAAAAGGCAATATGAAAATGGACTCTCTCCAGTTCTGGGGATGCCGTGGCTTCTTGCCTCTGTCTTTCTGTTTTTCACTGGTTTATCAAGTTTTTCATTTCCTAGCTGTGGCGGGCCTCTCTGTTGTTCCCAGTTTCCTTTGCTCCAGACTCTCCAGCTTGCTTAGCTCATGAGTTTTCTCCCGCTCTAGTTTTAAACTTGCTGAGGGCAATGCACATGACTCAGTTTATAGCAAAGAAAACTGAAACCACACAAGACAGGCAAGGAAAAAGAAAGATGTGAGCTTCAATCTGAGATTTTAGTTTAACTGGGCTGAAAAAATTCCAGTACTCCTACAAAGACATACGATTATTGGTACACAAAGACTGTCAGATGGTAAAAGTGCATAGAGACGCCACCTAGAAGTGCTCTGTGATTCCTTACTGTTGTCTTTGAATAAAACGTTATCACCTGATCACTATACAAGGTAGTAGATTTATCTGATTACAGCTAGCTCTCACTTGTATTCCTCTTTTACAAGTTATTTTATTAGACCTATCTTGCATAGTATTTTTTTAAGAAGGCAGGAACAGAACTATTTATTTATTTGAACAATTTAACCATGATACTCTTTCTCACCCAGCCTGGTGATCTGGCAAGAATTTAAGGCCCAATTCCGCAACATTATGGCTGATGGAATTTTGGCCAGAGCCAAACAGAAAACACCAAAACTATTAATTTTTGCTTTTTATGCCCGGTTGTTGTGGTTTTTAATTGCCTAACATATGAATCTGTTGTTTTCACCTGCTTTTTATTCTTGTTTTAACTGCCAATAACCCCACGTTTTTCAGTATACTTTTCACACTGAACACTTAACTAGTAAGGAACACCCACAAACATTAAAAAAATGCTCCAAAGCTGTTTTATGTTTTTATTTAAAGTTCTTTTATATACATATTGTTATATTCATTTATTTGCACGTATCTATTTCACCAGCTTAGTTTTCACATTTGAAATTAATCAAGCCCTATTATGCCTAAGGATGCTTCACAAAATTTCCTTAAACTGCTCGCTATGTACTCTTATATACCAGTTTGTGAAATGTATATGCCATGGCTATGGACTACATATGATTTTTGTGTTACAGGTTACAAAAGACAGGCTTTTAAGACATTTAGATGTAGAAAACGCAAACCCAGATGCTGCACCCGCGGCACCCCAGATTTTCTTCACCCACACTTGTTTTGAGCGTACTTGAGTTTTAAAAGTTACATTACACAGCTATTTCAATACAATGAAGCAGAAAGAAAATTCATAACTCTAGTAACATGATCACTGATGTTTATGGGCCACACGCCAGAAACACTGAGGCCAGTAATGCACAATTTAAACTTAACTACAATTGGTTATTAGCATAATAAATATACACACGAGTACCTGGTGAAATCCTCCTGAAATTAGGAGTGGCACGTAAATGCCATCCACTTGTAAAAACACTCTGTTTTACAGTAAGAACAGCATGGTTCAGAGCAGGGAAGAAGTGTCACACAATTCATTACATGGGACCAAACTAGCGAACCTTTGAACAGCAGCCGTCGGTCAGTACAGAGAGAAATTTGCTGCCATTCAGAGAGTCAGAAGACGCCTGGGGATGCTCACTTCTTGTTGTAGAAACCTCAAGAACTGACTGGGTGAGATGCTCCAACTTCCACCTTCTGTGAAAGCCAGATGTGGCAAAATGTTGAGAATTAAGCCAGACCTAAGCGTATTGGAAAAGCCTCTCCCTAAATGAATGCCATCCTCATTCACCATTATGCCTACAAACTACAGGATATTCTTGGAGGATCTCAGCAGCAAAAGGGAAAGGTAATGGCTGCTCGCTGCAAAGGGACCGGTGCCACGCAAGCTGGAGTCATCTCCTCAGTCCTTGCCTCAGTAACGAAACCCAAAGACAAAGAGCCTGTTGTTTAGGCTTGCTGGGGTCTTAAAAGGAATTGTTCTAAATGAAAAACAAACCCTCAATATGTTTCTGGCAGTGTATGTATGGTACATTGTATTTTCCTTAAAGCAACTGTCAGTGATTTGGTGCACTAGGTTTTGCAATGCGCATTCTTGTTTATGTGAATGATTGTTCTTTAATTTATAACAGCACGCTTTCTGGGTATTATCTTTTTTGCTTTACTTTGTCACAAATCCTTCATGTGTGAAAGGAGATGTAATGGGTCATTTCGTACCATGGTTGTAAAATCTTCAGGATCTTCTTTAGAAACCTTGTCCCTCAGTATCACAACCAACGTAAAAGTGATTTGGTGCAAAAGCACATTATTATATTTTATTTGGTTTCTGTTGGAACATCACAGGTTTAAGTTTTTTTCTAAATTTTCTAATGTTTGTATCATTCTCAATTATTTGCCCAAGGATCGCAACTGTTTGAAAGCTTTTCATTTTTTAATAAGGGAAGATCAAGAAATAAACTAAGGTTAGGCTTTCCTTACAAGAATATTGAGAGATAATACCTGCAAAAGAAAACAACTAGCCAGAAGGAAATCTTACTTAAAATGTTTGCTGCTACCAGATAATGAATATCTGGACTAGTCTTCTTGTAAGACTAGCAAACGTAAGAAATAAAACGGATATTAAAATGGAGCGTGGTGACTTAAAGAAAGGCATAATGAGATGTCGCTCCCTTGGACAAAGGGATCTGGACTCACTAAATGAGAAGAGTGCTTCCCATTTTCTTACCTGATAATTAAAGTTTTAAATACAAAACTTGAGGGACTATTAAAAAAACCTTTTCACATAGGCAAGAATAGGTCTTAATTTTTCTCAGGGAATGGATAGTGTCAGAAGGATTTGACAGAAGGGTATTACTAGTGGGAGAAATCAACGGTCACACTAAATGAGCAACAGGGATTTGTCTGCCCATAACTGAAGGTGGGCTGAGCACAGAAGAATAGTTTTAGGAAGTACTGGCTAGACTTGTTTCCACACATCACAGTGCTGAGTTCGCCAGATATTTCTTCTTATTCTAATTGCATCAAATATGAAAGATTCTAGTCTATATATGATTTCTGTTCATCACATACTATGCCTAGGGGAAATAAAAGATGAAGGAAGAGAAAAACAATTCAAGAAAAACCCAAAGAAGTTTTGGAACACTTTAAAACCCAAAGAAGTTTTGGAACACTTGAGAAGTGTTCCAGAATAGCTTCAAAACCAAAATCTGTGTAAATGGAGAGCCCCCCACAACTGCTACTGAACGCTACCAATATACATCTGAGAAGAAAGCAGCAAAAAATTTTCACCAGGTTTCTAAGATACCACTGACAAGGCAGAGAAATAGAATGCAACAAAGCCTTTGTCAACTGCGCGAGACTGGGAAAACAAAGTGAAAAAAATTAAAGAAATGGCAAGAGACATCACCCTAAATATCCTTTACAAAAATGTAGCATGATGACAACATACAAACTATCCAGTCCTTTGGTCTTGATCTGAGTGGAAGAGCTCAGATACTTGCTTGTAACCACTGCTGACTAGTTGACATCACATGTCAGGGTGCATTAAGAAGAGTGTGGCCAGCAGGTCGAGGGAGGTGATCCTCCCCCTCTACTCTGCCCTGGTGAGGCCACATCTGGAGTACTGTGTCCAGTTCTGGGCTCCCCAGTACAAGAGAGACAGGGAACTACTGGAGAGAGTGCAGCGGAGGGCCACAAAGTTGATTAGGGGAGTGGAGCATCTGTCTTATGAGGAAAGGCTGAGAGAGCTGGGTCTGTTCAGCCTGGAAAAGAGAAGGCTGAGAGGAGATCTGATCAATGCTCACAAATATCTAAAGGGTGGATGTCAAGAGGACGGGGTCAGACTCTTCTCAGTGGTGCCCAGCGACAGGACAAGGGGCAATGGGCACAAACTGGAACACAGGAAGTTCCACCTGAACATGAGGAGGAACTTCTTTACTGTGAGGGTGACAGAGCACTGGAACAGGCTGCCCAGGGAGGTTGTGGAGTCTCCTTCTCTGGAGATATTCAAACCCTGCCTGGACGCGTTCCTGTGCAACCTGCTCTAGGCTAACCTGCTTTAGCAGGGGGGTTGGACTAGATGATCTCTAGAGGTCCCTTCCAACCCCTACCATTCTATGATTCTATGCCATCTGCATCTAACTACTATAAGCAAGTTGAAATGCTGACTGAGCATGGATAGGACTTGACACAAACACAGCACATATTTGTACAGTAAGAAATTCAACAAAGTAAACTGCACAGAAGGGAGTTGAGAGGTATTTGGCAGGTTATTGGTCAAAGACATCGCCACAATTTTGCTGAGGATTTGGCCTGATGCACTTAGTAACAGAAAAATGAGACCACACAAGAACAAAAGTTAAAAGAAATATTCAAACAGGTTACGGAAACTTCCACTTACTTAGCCAGCATGGCTGAATTCAACTACAAAGCACCTGAGTACAGAAAGAAAGAAGAGACCAAAAATTAGTTGTTGTTGGAACATAACCTAAAGTTCCTTTCCTTTTTTCAGACTTGCGTGATGTAAAATCCAAGTTCTTACACCAGATCTGTGTTTGTGAAGGAAGCATCACCATTATTTGCCTCACTGCAGTCAAGACTATTTCACAAAAAAGACCACCTTAGATTCTTCTTTGTACACAGTCAGTGTGCAAAGTTTGCTTCACTGATAAGTTTTAAGAACACCATAATTACAAACATTTATAGAGGGGAAGTACTGTAATGATTCGTGTAAACCTTTAACTGCATAAACACTTTCCCATTCTCTTTGCAGATGCATCACTCAAAGATAATATTACCAACACTGAAATGATACCCAAGACAAGAAGAAAGAGCTGTCATGTATATTGGACATTAAACAAGAATATTTGTTTAAGTTGCTTGAATTTATTCAGATTGATTGAAAGTTTTATTTGAACAGTCAAGGTTTAAGGCTTATTTTAACACCCTCAGCTTCCTATCTTTAACATGTATTTTTAAACAAACCACAGAAAATACCCTTATTTCAATATTTTGTTTACAGAATCAGTTATACTGTAAAGATAAGATAAAGTTATATCAGATTTGGTTTACATCATGTATGCGAAGTCAGATCACCTTACGTGCCCTCACTCCTGGAAGGAAGTTGAACAGGAAGAACCTGGAAACCAGGACAAGTTTAGAAAAATACTTTCCTTTCCCTGAGCACTGTCAGCTGAATGAGTGAGTTTTATAATCGTTAGTGTTTCCTATAGTTTTGTGGAATTGGTATTTGTTTCCTCTACAATGAGGGAAAATGATCACTTTGCAGCTATATTTNAAGCAAGTTGAAATGCTGACTGAGCATGGATAGGACTTGACACAAACACAGCACATATTTGTACAGTAAGAAATTCAACAAAGTAAACTGCACAGAAGGGAGTTGAGAGGTATTTGGCAGGTTATTGGTCAAAGACATCGCCACAATTTTGCTGAGGATTTGGCCTGATGCACTTAGTAACAGAAAAATGAGACCACACAAGAACAAAAGTTAAAAGAAATATTCAAACAGGTTACGGAAACTTCCACTTACTTAGCCAGCATGGCTGAATTCAACTACAAAGCACCTGAGTACAGAAAGAAAGAAGAGACCAAAAATTAGTTGTTGTTGGAACATAACCTAAAGTTCCTTTCCTTTTTTCAGACTTGCGTGATGTAAAATCCAAGTTCTTACACCAGATCTGTGTTTGTGAAGGAAGCATCACCATTATTTGCCTCACTGCAGTCAAGACTATTTCACAAAAAAGACCACCTTAGATTCTTCTTTGTACACAGTCAGTGTGCAAAGTTTGCTTCACTGATAAGTTTTAAGAACACCATAATTACAAACATTTATAGAGGGGAAGTACTGTAATGATTCGTGTAAACCTTTAACTGCATAAACACTTTCCCATTCTCTTTGCAGATGCATCACTCAAAGATAATATTACCAACACTGAAATGATACCCAAGACAAGAAGAAAGAGCTGTCATGTATATTGGACATTAAACAAGAATATTTGTTTAAGTTGCTTGAATTTATTCAGATTGATTGAAAGTTTTATTTGAACAGTCAAGGTTTAAGGCTTATTTTAACACCCTCAGCTTCCTATCTTTAACATGTATTTTTAAACAAACCACAGAAAATACCCTTATTTCAATATTTTGTTTACAGAATCAGTTATACTGTAAAGATAAGATAAAGTTATATCAGATTTGGTTTACATCATGTATGCGAAGTCAGATCACCTTACGTGCCCTCACTCCTGGAAGGAAGTTGAACAGGAAGAACCTGGAAACCAGGACAAGTTTAGAAAAATACTTTCCTTTCCCTGAGCACTGTCAGCTGAATGAGTGAGTTTTATAATCGTTAGTGTTTCCTATAGTTTTGTGGAATTGGTATTTGTTTCCTCTACAATGAGGGAAAATGATCACTTTGCAGCTATATTTATATAAGTTGCCAGCAGCAGAAAAGTGGGAGTGAGGAAAAGGTATCTCCATCCCCAGTAATACAAAAATTTTCATGTAGTGACTTGAACAGCTAACAAATACCACACTTCTGGATCCACATTCACACGTAACTCTTGGCACCATTTGCCGAGAGATGCCCCTCCAGAAACGTCGTTCATCTTACTCAGGTGGTGAAGCTCTTTGCAGTTCTGAGGCCATCCAGCCTCTGGCATCTGGGCAGCATCCAGACTCAGACCCTCGTTTGGGATCTCTCGGCACGTTACTGCGTTGCAGATCTTGTGTCCAGCAGCACGCATCAGGCAAGTCTGAAGGCACGCCCTGGGGAAGTCCTGGACTGTACTCGGCAGCAAGCAGCAGCTGGATTCAGGAATGCATGGGTCGGGATCAAAGGCAGAAGAGTCGGACAGAGTCCTCCTTGGACGCCAGCCACAGAAGAAGAGAGCGTGACCCTTGTGATCCCTCAGCTTTACACCGAGTATGACGCGTATGGGGTGGAATACTCCCTTTGGTCAGGTTTGGGTCACTGTCCGACCCGCTCCTCCCCACCGCAGGGTCGCAGGGTCCTTTCTGCACACCATCCCTACTGATGTTCCAGCACTAACTATAAACACTGAGCCTTATCACTGCTAGAAGCAGCTACTGTCTGGGAAAACACATATTTAATTTCAGAGAGTGCAGCTGCTGAGAAGAGACTTAACTAAAAAGCGAAGTTACTAAAAGAAAATTGGTTCTGTCCTAGACCAAACCAGGACAAGCTCATGCTTCTGCATCTTTCAGACACCAATGGATAGTATCACTAGCTACTAAACAGAGCACCAAAAAACCCTATTAATTTTACCATCCAAACTTATAATCAGGTAATGCAAGTGAAATGCCAAACATGGGTCACCAGTGGCAAGCACAAGAGAATAGATTTTAAAAGTCAGTTTTGCAATTGGTTCCCTCCTGATTTCTCTACCTCCTCTGCACATTCTTTTATTGATTTGGCATGCCGGATGTAACTGCTCATTGAGAAAAGATCTGTGCTGTTTGTTTGTACAGCTTTTTAACATACTGGCTGCAAACTCATGTCACATACTAATTATTATTACTTTTGATCCATCTTTAGCAATCAGACATGACCAGGGCTGTCACTAGCATGTGTTCCTTTATCTGTGGTTGACACTTGGATATCAAATTGTGAATGCTGAAAACGTATGACCTATATGAAATCATGTGGTTGACTCCATGCTTGCAGGAAGTTGCTTCTGCATTTTAAAATGTTACTGAACAAGAGATGATTCTAAGAAAAATATACTGTGAAGCTCCATCTTCATTCTGTATCTTTATTCTTCCATTTCCTGGGTAATTTGTACTCATCTTGCCATGCAATTTTTTTTTTTTACTGTTACATCATCAGTAACTAGATAATAAACTCTTCAAAGTCAAAAACTTCTGCATTTATTGGCTTTTTTGAGTTAATATTTTATTCCTTGCCAGCGAAGCACCTGTTCTACATCCAGATCCTATTCACAAACACTGTAACTTTCCTTTTCCTGTCATCAACAGCAGGCAAGCATTTTGCAGTGTTGATCAGGTAAAAAGAAGCTTGAAAGAAGCAGCATTTTAAGTTAGATACTGAGGGTGCTTTTGGTCAGAAAACATTATTAAAAAAATTATGGATTAATTGAGCGCTGTATTTTAACAGACCTTTCCCACTTTGGGGAACAGTACTTGCCTTCTAGCAGAGGTTTGCATCTGACCTCTCTAACTCTTTCTCTTACATTAGTAAACTGTCCAGTTGACAGTTGAGAGAGGGGAAAGAAAGTCATCATTGCCATTAAACTATTAATATGTGATACACATCTGCTGGCCTTGCCAGAGGGTTTGGCAATGCCAATGGGTGGCCAATGGAAATGGATGCAGCTGGCATTCTGCACTGTTTCACCTGCAGGATTCAGTAAATGTAAAATTAATCTGTCTTCTGCAAACTAGCAGTGATCAGTTGGAGATTTAATTCTATTGCTCATGAGTGAAACGGGCAGATTTTAGCTTTTCTTTTAAGAACAAAACTCAGCACAAGTAGATCTGAGGTTTCTGAAGGAAGCCTGGATAAAAAGATTCTTATGTGCTCTTTACAAATAACCTCCCTTCTGATGGTTCAAGAAATCAAAGGAAGCCAAGGTAATAATCATAACTTTTTAACACCATGGGTAGCTTGCTCTCTCTCTTTATAGATAAAGATCTGCAGAATGCAGAACATTGCTTAAACTTCTTGATAACACGTCTTAAATTTACTGGCACCACATCCTCAAATCTGGATTTGTCTGTGGGTTTTGAAACACTTCTGTGCATCAAGGGAGCTAAAAATCTGCCAAACTCGTTCAGCCCATCTCTCTGACAGTTATAACTACTATTATAAAGGAGACAAGGAATAAAAAATCTTGCTGATTGGGTCTATTGGCAGAAACCGAGAGCTCCTGTGATAAGAATTGAACAGTGATCTTAGATCAGAAAAGCTCCTAAGAAGCCCCGTTGAATGGGTTGTCACATCAGTAGCAAATAGCTCCAGTGCCCTACCCAACGAGAGCTTTAGCATCTAAGACCAGATATCTATGGCCTTATATTAATAAATGCTTATGGCTGCCGCATTTGTACAGAGTATCTGCACTGTCAGCATTTAACTCATTACCCTCAGGAAACCCTATGAGATGCTTGGAATATGGACAGTATTATCCTGCCCCGTGGTACCTACAGGGATGTTTATGGGATTTAGCCTCAGAGCACCCTCAGGAGGGATGCAAAGATTGTTATCCCTTCTTTTTTATGATGAGTACCGAGCAAAGTAGAGAGTTAGATGAACGCTAGAGGGTTTTTTTTTAAAACAGGGACCAGCCTGTTCAGTACTAACCAATGACACCCATCCCCAGCGCCTTGCTGTGCAGGATGAAGCGGGTTTGTGACTGAACCCTATCATCCTCCAAATTAGCTTGAGATGCCAGAGCTTAATGTCAACAGCAGTCGGCTGGAGTCGATCACAAACAACGGCTGCCTGCCTGGGATACTCATGGAATACTACGCTCGAAGGCAAGGCTGTAGTTCACACCGAGCACCCGTGTGCATCTCCGACACCATCTCAGATGGTGGCAGAGCACCGTGACATTTATTTCTGGATAGGGGTAATGCACCCTATGTCTGGGACAGAGGCAGGGATTGAAGCTGTACCCCAGCTCGATGCCATCTACAGCAGGCCTGTCTTCCGAGTCCAAAGGAAAGGAACATTTCAGCAGAAGACGAGCTGCATTATCTGCTCTGTCTGATTTAAACTTCAAGATATTCAACGCAAACCAACTCCAACTCAAGTTTCATCTGACTGCATGTGGAAAAAGCTACCTACAGCTCCCTGTAGGCTAATCCAGAGTCCCAAAGGATGCAGCCAATAGCTCCTTTCCTATTTAAATGGAGTCTGAATTGGGTATTAACTACCTGCTGTGTTTGGCAGATCTCTTATTCCTAAAATAAATAACTGTATGAAAAGTCATAAACTCTATATTGGACTTTTTCATTAAAAAAAAAAATCAAAGTACTGTCAGGATTTTAGCAGCCTCACTTATTGCAGTAAATCTGGCTTCCACAGCTGTTCATGTTGTACTCTTGCTTCAGCCAAGTGTAGCTGCAATTCAACATTTCCTTCTTAAGGTATCCTTTACCCACTGCAAAGCCAAGTGAATTTTGGACAGGACTAGCATGCTAGAAATTATGAATGTGCCCTTATTAGAGCAGGTTGCATGTTTTACATTAAATATTCATTCAAATAACAATCCAGTGAAATGTTTGTCAAGATGATAGTTATTTTGGCTGAAAGAAAACATTTTTCCTCCAGCCTCCACAAAAAGTCACCCGTATTTATCACATTGAAAAGCTAAGGACATTAATTAAGATCTTGCTGAGCTCCTTCACCGGTGCCAGATCCTGTTCTCCTGTTTTATAGCTGTAACTTTTCAGAAATTGCTTGGTTCTCACTAGGGACAATTCTTTTACAGGTTCCACTGCAGCTCATAAAAGGGGAAAAAAAGAAAAAAAGAAAAAAAAGGGGGGTGGGGAAAGTAGCATTTTCTCCTCCTGCCTGTTAAAAACCTGCCTGTGTAGAGCCGAGACCCACAGAGCACCTCATAAAGCAGTTTGGTTTCAGTGTCATGGTTTCCCAGGCAGAATCAAGTTTACTTCCATGCATCCCTGCTGCTGTCACCCCACTGTTCGCAGTACTGGCTCAGTGTGCCTTTCTCTATCCCCCTTTCTTCAGTAACCAGCCCTTTGTGCTGGTATGCTCTCTCAGGCACATCTCCATTCATGCAGGAATCTCTCTTTCCCGGGCCACGGGTGTCTTCTGCATTTTTTCCCCCAATCCTCCTCTGAACCCTCTGCCATAAGCCTTTCTACATTGCCTTCGTTTGCGCTGGGGACTCCAAAGGCACTTGTGTTTGGCAGTCATTTGGTCTGAAGCAGGCCCTGGCCCTGCAGTGGGCTGTGTGGGGTTGCAGAGATCTCCCCCAGCCAGGTAGCGTAGCAGGTACATACTGACCTTCACAGGTTCTTCAATGCAGAGAACAAACATACCTTTGCGACGCTATTCATAAAGTAATTGCTCCATGGGGCTTATCAGAAGCGATGGACTATAAAAATTTTTGTATCCTCAGGTTACAGAGAAAACATCTTTGTTTCATACTTCCTTCCTGCTTTTTGCTACTTTCCCGTTGTATGGCTAATGCGTGTTTCCAAAGCTTCAGCATCACCCACACACATCGTACAGCACATTTATGACTACACGGTGTCACACAGTCATAACCCAAACCACTCTATGATTCTATGATCAAGCTGTATCACTGTGCACTTTTTTCCCCTGAAGTCAAGGACGTAAACACGGACCATATATACAACAGGTATCATGTATATAAAGTCAAATCATGAAAGAAAATTTTCCTTTAAAAATCACAGAATTTCAGTATTCTAGTAGAATTACATACCTTATTCTGAAACCGAAACAGAGCTAGCAAGTTGGTTAAATTAATAAAGTTAAAGATTAGCAATATTGCCATCATGTGGCTACTTTCAGTAAATGCTCAGGCATGATTCTGAATTTATTAAGCACCAGAAAGCAGATCGCATCTAAATTCTGCTGTTAAAACTAAGAGGCAATACTTAAAGCCGTTTGTTGTTCTTATAAAATCTAATTATCTCTTTGTTACAGTAACAATTTATGGAGCAAGAGTGTGTGTACCATAGATAAGGTTATATTAGGCCTTCCACTGTGACCCTTACCCTCATGGATTCATATTTCATATTTAAGAATTCACCCCAAAATTGATCTTGAGTTTTCCAATCAGAAACTATATAAGTGGAAATCACCTCTTACAGCAGAAATAAGGAGCAAGAAAAAAGGACAAGTATTTAGTTTAGGTGCCCTTCATATCTGAAACGGCTTGTAGGTAAAGTTTTAATATTCAAACTTCTGTATTCCTTTGTCTTATGACTGCTATGACCATTTATTATTTTCAGTAATTTTATTATATTCTGTCTCACCTCCTTCCCACTCCATTCCCTGTACTACCACGAGCTCTTCTAAACTGACTAAAAAAGTACAAGGAAAGGAACGTCCACAGCCTACGTGAGAAGAGCTCAATTTTGCTTTGTTAGATAGAGAGAAAATAAAATTCTTTATACCACAGCTATCAAAAAGGAGGTCAAATCTGGTCACATGCTAAGATATCTCAGCTTCTGGCAGGAATTAATATAAACAACATGACTTAAGTTTACACACTTTGTAGAAACAGCGTGGATATATTTAACAGTACTCCTAAGTTGTTGCAAACTTCCAATGCCATTTTGAAAGTTGCTTCCCTATTTCTGGGAATCTGTTGAGTGACATAGGAACAACAGTGTGTTTACTACCAGCACCTACTCCAGCAACTGATACATACCAGGCATTTGCCAGGTACTCCAATTTTCTTGGTCGAAGAACACCACCTAGGTACAAAGCGGGATTGTTTTATACACACACACACACACACGAAACCACATAGTTTCCCACTGCAGAGGATTCACCATTCTAAGAGATACATTGCAATGACCAATAACTTATCTTTGTTACTGTACTGTCTGCTCTAAATTACACACACTTTTATCTAGAGAAAAATATCACAGCAGAAAAACTGTTTTGTGTTATTACTGCATATGCTAAGCAAGAAACACTGATTTAGCTTGTTGCTGGCTCCAGACATTGCCTTCTTGTAATAATTGATCACAGAGCAGAGATGCAGCATTTTCATGGGGTGAAAACTCAAGTTTAAAATACTGGAGCACGTAGCCAACATACTCTCTCTTCTGCTTGCAGAGTAAATCCATACCTTCTTTCCTGCCCGCTATTTATTTGTAAGTATATCCAGCTGGTGCAACATCCACTGGTGCCAGGAAAAGGGAAGACAAAAACATCCACGAGGCTCCTGCGGCTCCCAGTATGCAGGAGGCAGCACTCAGTGATTTAGCTCAAACTATGATTTTGAACTAGTTGAACTAGTTCAATTAAACAGGCTAAGATCACACCCGCTTCAATCTGGTCTATTTCCATTTATTCCAATCATTTCCCTTAGCAAACAACATTTAAGAATTCTTGATTTCAGCAAAGCTGAAATCAAAACAAAAATGCCAGCCCAGCGTATCTATTTACTTTTGCTGGCTAAAAACACAGGACAAGTTTGTACTGATACCTGACACAAACCTGACACTATTTATCATCATCGTTGTTGTGCCTAAGAATCACATCGTGTGAGGGAAGAACCTACAGAAGAATGCCAGAGAAGTAAGGCCCTTCAAAATTAAGATTCCCTGGTTAATGTAACTCACAGCAAGAAAAACATTTGAAATGGAAAACATTAAAGAAGGACATCCATATAGTAGGCAAGAGTGTGTATGTGTACTTGAAGCATAGAATTAACCTAACCTTGTTGCAGACAGCCAACTTTAAACAACTGGGGAGCACAAAGAAACTCCAAACACCCAGATTTTGGAGCATTAAGAGAAACACCAATCAGCCCCTACAGAAAAGATACCAATGGCTCCCCTGTTAAAAGACAAAACCAAGTTCTTCTCCTTTCAAGAGCAGCAGGATCAGGTTTTCAGTCCCTGGACAAGCCCCGATTTACGACCAGTTTCCAGACAGAAAGAAATCTGTGAACCTTTTTAATTATTCATGCTCTCGGGTGTGTGCCTCTCGGGTTGCAGGCCAAGAGGCCTCAGGGCCATGCCTCTCTGGGGTTCTCAGCTAAGGGAATAAGCAGCCGGATTCTCAGCAATATCATTTGGCTGAAAGTGGTTGTCAGGCTCAAGAAAAACAGCAGCGTACACTGGTTTGGCAGACATGAAAGGGAATCGGCAGGGGAAAAACTAAACTGCCTGCCCTTTGCACGTTCCAGCTCTTATGCTGGTGTTTGAGCACCTGCAGCCCGGGCACCCCAGCACAAGGGCAGCAGGGCAGGCAGGGAGGCTCAACAGGTCGCAGAAAGATTACTAGACCGCACGGAAGACCTTCTCATGCATGGCAGAGGGAGGAAGGAGGACAGAAAGAGCAGTGGCAGAGAAAGGGCCACTCGCCAAAGGCCTGAGCAGCCAGGTCAGGGCAACCTCAGCATCTACAAGGCATCTCGCTGCAACAAGCAGCTCTGCCAGCTCCCCAAATGAACAGCACTGAGAAAATGGCAGTGCCCCAAAAGCCCGCATGTGAGGAAGAACAGACCTGCTGTGTGGGGGTCTGGGCTTGTCAGGGAGAATGATAATTGGTACCAAATGTGGGAATTTTGCTTCAGAGCTTATTGGCAGCATTAAGTGCTGCCAAGGAAGGGCTGAGAGATCTCCTGAGCAGGCCTGTCTGAAATAAGGCAGGGAGCAGGCAAAAATACCCAGTGAATGTAGTACTGTCTTGCACCTTGAATGCTCTTTGCCTGGTAGACTTTTCTCAATACCAAAATTCATGTCAGTCTCTCCGTTAAGACTGCCAGGACCTCTGGCTGGTTGCTCCCACAGCCAGAGGTTCTGCTGGATGTGTGTGCAGCAAGTCCTTCATGCTCCCGCAACCTGGGGTATGTGCCACCTCAATCCAAGATGCTGGCTAATCAAAGGTCAATTACGTAGAGAGTCGGCAGTGCCAGCTTCCACTACAACAGCCTTCAGACTTGCCTGATGCACTGCTGCTGAGTGGAGTAGGACAGGCTGTGCTCTGTTTCACAGCTGGCAGCACGGACGAGACCTCTTGATTGAAGTCAGCCTGTTGTACTTTCCTCCTGGAAGAATTCTTTCCGGTAGAAGCCGATTCTCAAGTTTTCTTGCTCACCAGGTGGAAAGGAACAAAAAATAATCACTTTTTAGGAAAATCAGTAAAAAGATATGAAGACATGTCTTTAGGTAGACATAAGTCCAGAGCAGAGGTGAGTTTCTGCTTAGTTTGACAGCGTTCCCCAAATACTGTCACCAGCCGGCAGGAGATTGCAAAACTAAGAGTTCTGTAGCAAGAAAAGAGCCTTTCCATTCGGAGTGGGGAGTGGAGAAGCAGTAATACAACTATAACTCAGCCTGGAAAACTAGGTGCTCTTGGGTGAAAAAAGTCATCACTGGGCTGAGTCCTGCACAGGAACTCCCAATGATACCAAACTCCCTCCTTGCCACCTACCACTAGTCAGGCTTTCTGCACTCTCAGCTTCCCTTCCACTTCTTTTTCCCCAATGCCAATTGCTTCTCCTTCAGATACCAACCCTCAAATATCACTCCACATCTCAGCTCACAAAACTTAATCCACACCTGCAACTTTTCCTCTCCCAGCCATCTCCGTTTCTACCTACACCCTTCTCTTCTTCAACAACTAAGGCCCTTTCCCACCTCTCATGAGGCAAAGAGAAAATGCAGAGGTACCACTGGGTAGAAGCACTGTCTCATGTCTTCCTGACCATGATTTCTTTTATGGAGTCAGAGCACACAGGAAGAACTTAAGAGATTTCAAGATTTTGGGCTGCTACAAAATAGCTTTCTGCCTGTTGCTCTAAGAGCTTTGTCCTTGTCCTAGGGAAACGCAGAGGGATGAGAATCCAGCCAGTAGCCTCAATGCCCTATGGGCTCTTCCACTTCGCCTAAACAGGAGCTTAAAGTTAGAAGAAAGTACTTGATGGTGTTCCTCATCTGTCAAACAAGATTTGAAGTAGCACATCTCCTATATTTGCCCAGATATGGTCAGAAGCAGAAGGGAGATTCTGTTTGCGAGATGCTCATTGACCTACAAGGCCAGTTAGAAGTAGACTGGTAAAACAACCACTGTTTCCATATAATCCTTCACATTAAAAAGCTGTATCTTCTGTTTGTAGGAGCTTATAGACACTGACAAAACAGTACTGCTCACACGTCAGTCCTCAGCCTCTACTTATCATGGAACGGTCTGGGTTGGGAGGAACCTTCAAAGATCAACCCCATCATGAACTCTTGGTACTCCTGAAAATCTGGCCCTTGGTGTTTGAGAATGGCCTCTCTCCAGTTTCAGATGTGCCTGTAATACTGACTTGTCTACATAAATTCAACAATGAAATTTGCTATTGCCATGTAGCAATAATCTACAGCCTTTGAACTGCAACAGAGAAATANGGAACCTTCAAAGATCAACCCCATCATGAACTCTTGGTACTCCTGAAAATCTGGCCCTTGGTGTTTGAGAATGGCCTCTCTCCAGTTTCAGATGTGCCTGTAATACTGACTTGTCTACATAAATTCAACAATGAAATTTGCTATTGCCATGTATCAATAATCTACAGCCTTTGAACTGCAAAAGAGAAATTGTTTGTAGTAGCATGAAGAAAAGAGAAGCGTGAAAAGTAGATAGGTTTCGTATAGCAAATCCTGGGATCATACAACATATAACACGCACTATCACGTAACTCCAGTCTGCCTCTTCTTTATAAGCCTGCAATTGCAATAGCAGAAAACACCCACACAGTATAGTTACCTTGAGCCTGTTTTTCTTCATAAGAAATGAATTTTATGTAAACATACAGCAGGTGTGTACAAAATACAGACATTCCATTTTGAATCCACAGGCAAAATACCAGCCAAGTTTTGACAAAAAGGCAGTGGTTAAACAAGTATAAGATGTATTCATACAGGTAGCTGGATGGAAGAAAAAATAAAACTAACGTCAATAGTACAGGCAGCATGATATCTAGCTGTCTAAAAATTAACCATTATTACACTCTAGAAAGTCTTTCCAGAAGCAAGAGTTATGAATCCTCCTCCATTTAAAAAGCTGCAAAATCTATTTGAAACCACCAGTGCTATTAGCCGTTTATCCATATGAAACAGATAGCTAGTTCAGTGGCGCACAGAAGTATTTTGGTTTTAAGATGGTATGCCTGCTTACGGTTTTGCTGAGGAGCAAGAGATCCTTGTGATTTTAACTAGCAATAACTCAGCAATGGAAAGACAGATCATTGACTGGGCAGCACTAGCCTGACACATGGTGGAATCGGCAAGAAGTACCTTTCCAGACAGGAATAAGAAACAACGCATAAGTAAGGTGTTGTACATCTTTCAGCTCTTGCATGCAGAACACACTTCACACATGGGGATTGCTTGTGTATTGCCCTACACCTGTCACACTCCACAGCCACTCTTCTAGACCCCAGCAGCTTTATGTGACTCTGCCCTCATGTTTTTAATTTCCATTTAATGAGCTGGAAGACAAATAACATGGCAGTGCAACCTTTTAAAGCACGTTAGGACAGATACGATGGTATTGTTATATGGACACACACGATTAACTGCTTTCTGACTCACGGGTCAGGCATGCAAACATTTTTCTTCTCTTTTTTGCCAGCTCCCAGAGCAGTAGGTGCTAGCACTGGTGGTGGCAGCAGCGGTTCCTGGATGTTGGAATACTTTGTGTACCTGTAGCAATCACGTGTGACAACCTGGGAACTTGGCAAGACAATCAAAAGCTGGCTGGAGCGTATACTAACCAGGCGGTATACGTGCCTTCCAGATCCCTGCCATTACCTCTTCACAGAGCTTTTCAACAGAACTGATGCTTAAGACACTCTTGGTAAGTTTGGTGCTGCATGTGGCATTTCAGGTTTATCATTTTACATCTCCCAATAGAGAAAGGTTATCATGGCGTGGACTTACTTTCCTTAGTCAGTTATAGAATACATTTCATAAGAAAGCAAAGCCTGTCTTCTTTGAAGGAAGCTTGTAGAAACAACAGGAACAATTTCTTTGGTGATAAGGTACATTTGCTACATAGATTCACCTACAACTCATTTTCAAAAAGAAAACTCTTGTTTTCTTTCCCTTTCCTGCTGCTGGTAGCATTTCCTCCCGGTAGTCCCGGCAGAAAGAATCCTGCTAGCAGAGTGACATCCAGCGGTCACCCAGCTCTTTGTTTCTGAACAGAAGCCTCACGGTTTGTGCTTCTGCAGCCTGGGCTTTTTCAACCCTTCACTAAACTTATGAAAAAAGGCACGTAGTTTAAGGTAAAAAAATGAACCATTTTTCTGATATTCAAAAATGATTATGCACACATACAGACATGTACTTAAGTCAGAAAGCATGCAGAATTGGGACATAAAGTTAACCTTTTATAAGATCTACTATCAAGCCAGAGAAGTACGTGTAAGATCTAAGACGTGCAAGAAAATCAATCTGAAAAAGGGAAAGGATCGCTCGCCTGTAACTCGAACTCTCTGAGATATATAGTCCACGTGGATATTGACACTATCAGACAATGCAGAAGACTTTACCTGAGCAGTAGCCGTAGTGGATGTGCTTACTCTGCACCTTTTACACCTCACACAAAATCCACGTGATTCTGAGGAAGACATGAAGAAATGGAACATGAAGATCGCACATCTCAATGGACTGCCATGACTGCCAAGTAACTTCTCCATCATAAGTGTTAAAACACTTGCTCATTCAGACTATGCCAAACTAGAAACGGAAGCATTCACAGAATGAGTCAGATGGACAGGACCTCTGGTGCTCATCTGGTCCAAGCCCCCTGCACAAGCAGTCCCTTCTGTCAGCCTAGAGCCTGGGGGAATGACTTCGTGTGATTGTGCCCTTTTTTTTGGTTTTTCAGGGGACTAGCCTGTGGGACACTGACATACACTGGTACCAAGTTTGCTGATGGGAGCAGGGCTCGGACATCCCAAATGAAGATTTCCATGGTTCCCTAAGTTTAACAGTAATTTGCTGTCTCTTACAGAAGTTACTTCTACGAGTTCAGCTCGCTCTTCTTACTGCTGCGAGGTGGAAAGATGTAGATAGGACATTTTTTTCCATAATGCTATCTCATAGTACAAGCAGGGTAATAGCCCTTAGAGTAGGTAAGATCCTTACAGAAGGCACTAAGCAAAATGTGACCTAAGAAAATGACACCTACACCATGTTCACAGCCAGAATATGAATTCAGGGTCCATTTGAAGTAGGAACACTTCAGCTGGCCAATTAAAACTAACATTTAAGTCAAACCTGGACTAAAGAGCACCCTTGAAAGAGTTATGTCTATGCAATACATCACCTTATGAAGCAGTAAAAAGAGAACAGAAATAGCACTGAGCATGTTCTGTCTTGTAATCTAGCACATGACAGAATAAAACAGGAATCCACGTTCTACGAACAGTGTGAGAAGTTTTCAATGTCGTAAGCATGAATGTTTCGTAGGGATGGCCCCTTGGAGACTGAAACAGGGATCACAAAACCCAGGAACCTACAGTTCTGACAGTCCCAGTGTTAAAGATAGTAATTTATTATATGAACGATGGCATCCATTTATAGAAAAAGGCTAAAAACCTAGTGCTGTGTAAATCTGACAACAAAGTAGTAACAGAATAAACAGAGAAGTAGGAAATCGTGGTGGCAAGAGACAACTAGAACTAAACAAAAGGAAAGTCCTATTAGTGAAGATGAAATATCAGGTAGAGCACTCTGGCAGATACCATGACATAGAAATAATCTCCAGATGGAAACCCTGGAAGCCACATTAAGCTTGCAGCTCCAATTAGATTGCAAGGCAGAGCAAAAATAAGCTAAGCAACCATATAAACAAACGTGGATGTCACCTGAATGGTTATGGTATGAAACAAAGATGAATACTCTGGCAATTAATTGCATCCGAAGCCTGAGTATCACAGAGAACACGTATGCCAATAACACTAAAATAATATATCTAACCTACCAGTTTTCAACAGAAAGAGTAGTTTACATTGAAATACGTTTTTAAAAACCCCACCAAAATACCTATCAGGATAGCTTTGCAATTAGTATTCATAAGTGCAACCTTGAATTCAAAGGATCCTTTGCAGTGCACAAAACAAAAGACTGCAGTACTGTACTACGTGGGTCACTGTCCCACAGAAACATGAAATACCAGTGTTCTTATAACTCAAACTGGACAAAACATAAAACAGAAAGTCCAGCAATGCTCGTGAGACCTCACCTGGAGTACTGTGCTCAGCTCTGGGGCCCCCAACATAAGAAGGACATGGACCTGTTGGAGTGAGTCCAGAGCAGGGCCATGAAGATGATCAGGGGTCTGGAGCAGCTCTCCTATGACGACAGGCTGAGAGAGTTGCGGTTGTTCAGCCTGGACAAGGCTCTGGGGAGACTTTATAGCAGCCTTCCAGTACCTGAAGGGGCTTACAAGAGAGCTGGAGAGGGACTTTATACAAGGGTGTGGAGTGATAGGATGAAGGATAACAGTTTTAAACTGAAAGAGGGCAGATTTAGATTAGGTATTAGGGAAGAAATGCCTCATGACAAGGATGGTGAGACACTGGAACAGGTTGCCCAGAGAAGCTGTGGATGCCCCCTCCCCAGAAGTGTTCAAGGCCAGGCTGGATGAGGCTTTGAGCAACCTGGTGTACTGGAAGGTGTCCCTGCCTGTAGCAGAGGGATTGGAACAAGATGGCCTTTAAGGTCCCTTCCAACCCAAACCATTCTATGATTCTACGTTAGTTACAAATATCTGCTTTAGCTATCAATTCAGACAGCTCTACAAATTTTAATTTAGATCTCTCCATTAACTTTTAGGGAAAAAAGTTTTCAATGCAGCTTTGCTTGGTAGTTACATCTATATTCCTCACTAGAGGAAAACTCAGGTTTGGGTAAGTGTCATGAAGCTTCCTTCTCATCTCAGTGGTTGGAAGCAAAGATAGTTTCCTACAACTCTTTGCTTATCAATTTCTGTTGAATTGTAGGCAACGTACTTCATTTGCTTGAAACACTTTGACATAGGCATTTGTTAATATTTCCTCCTTATGATATTTTTATGAATCACTTCTGAAACATTTGTATTTTTGCTTTTCTAAAGTATTAGTCCACTTTTTTTGAAATGGATGGAAAACAAACACTAAGTAAATTACACACCTCAAACAACCAAACCCAGGGAAGAGTGAAAGTCAAAGAGCTTTAATTTGAATGGCAGCTTTCCCCTAGGGTGTGTTGTGGGACTTCAAATGATAGACAAATAGGCTAAATAAAATGAGCACATTCTATTTAAAACTTCTACATGCTATTATCAGCTAGAATGACTATTCACATCTCAAGAATTATCTTACTTTTTAAAAACAAGTACATGATGTTTAAGAAAACGAAGCAGACAAGCTCAGAATAATGTGAGCCTTCTACTTCTGGAGGCTAAGTCTGCATGCCACAGAAAACTGAGTGTAGTGATTTTCAAATATTTTGGTCTCATTGTTTTCAATCTGCATGTCTTAGTTCAATTATATAGCAAGTATGAAATGCTAAAAAGAAATAAACTTCTAGAAGTTTAATATATACTAGTTTTCTATTAGTTTATTGGCTAAGGGGTTTAAGATTCAGAAAAATGAAAAGGGGGAACCTTCTAATGTATACCCTCAAATCCTGCTGCCTCAGGAAAATCTAATGTCTGCATTTTTTAAAAATATAGAAACTAAAAAATTAAGAACTTTCTTCTGCTGTTTAATGCTTATAACAGGTCTTCAGAGAGTTTCTTCTTTTTGCTCTCTTGTTTCTTGCAGTTACAAGTTCTGATTTCTGTTTCAATCTTATCAGTCATATTGTATGCTGCTGCATTCAGAGCATGCGAACATCAGCTTCCATTCCGCATGTACTGGACAGCATGAATTATTTTGCACATTGCTAAACATACAAGTCATGATGCTTCAATGAAACTTTTTTTTGTCTTAAACCACATCAAATAATTATGATTAAGTCCTTAGAAATTCTATTATTTTTCCAGACAGGTTGCTGGAATACAAAATACTTTATAAACATCAACTTAGGGACTTTGATGGAGACTCTTAGGTTACTGTATGGCTTTTCAATACCCAGATTTCTTTAAGCTGTGGCACTTCTCAAAGAATGCTGTCTTCAAGAAGTAGAAACGCACTTATTTGTCACTTCCCAACTATTTCCTCTTCTGCAAGGCTACATTCCTGAAACCTGTGTCTTCTACAGCCAGCTTCTTTCTTCACAGCACTACGTCAAATATGCGCTGGTACTTTAATCGGGAATCAAGGCTTTAACATTTGCAAAAAGAAATGCACTCTCAGATATGGCTGCATTGCCTTCAGACTTTGAGGAGTGTACTAAAAGCTTAGCCTTTATTTGTTTGAATCACAGCTGATTTGATCTTCAGCAGGTGTAGAAAGATACATTTCCTCAATTCTAGGACGTTTTGATGCTGGGGGATTTTGAAGACTGTCATCAGATGGTAATGGCCTCTCTGAAACAGGCAGATAGGAAAATCATTTAAGCTAAGTAAATCCAAATTAAGAACATAAATTGTTTTGCTGAATTCACAAGCAATTCTGCTCTCACCAAAAAACCACAACCCTGGTTTGAGAGCCCAGCATCTGAAACAATGATGTGCTTGAAGTACAAGGGTCTTTAAAACTCACCTGTAGGACATTAAGTCCAAGTGAATGTACTCTTCTTGGTTTCAGTGTCAGCTGATGTGCCCATTACTATAAAAACTGTAGTGACATATTGTCACACAAGCAGCTGCCCAAGAGCAACTGCAGTGAGAACACATTTCATATTGTCAAAAGCACCTTTCAAACACACCAAGACAACGAAGAAGCTTTAGAATCTGCAGCTAGGTTTAGGTTTGTGCTTGATTGTGCTTGCGTTATAAGTTTATAGCATGTAACAGAAGTCTATCATGGAAATAGCTGATTGGCAAAAGACTTTGCTGGGTATCAACAGCCACAAAAGCTTACCATGTTCCTGTTCTGAGGAAGGAACTACAGGAACTGTATCTGTACATGCAGGGATCAACATATCTGGCTTCACTGGAATCAAGTTTACTCTCCTTTAAAAGAGCAGAAACAGTTCAATTGCTTTAAAGTCATCCTTTCCACAAACACTTTACTTAAAAGATTTACTTCAGACAGAATCAGTTAAATTTAAATGTAGTTTAAATATATTTTACGGTGCATTTTTTCTTCTTGTTATGTTTTGAATAGAGCATTTTTAGAAGTACTTTAAATTCCACTACTGATCTTTTCCCCCAGAAAATACTTTTGCATATGTATGGCACAATGCTTGATACTCACCTTCAGAGCATGGTATCTTGGACAAATATTTTAAAATTAAGACTGGCTGCAAAGGCAAGGGTTTAATCCGTCTCTTGGCACTTGGCAAGGCTTCCAGTTCCACTGGAAGAGCTTACTATTCCCTAGCCCTGTCCATGTTAGGTTCATAAAACTCTAGGGAATTCTTTTGCCCACTGAGGCCCACTAATCTCTTCTGGATGGCACTTAAAAATGAAGCACAAAAGCAGCAGACTGAACCATAGAAAGAAAAAGTCTTACAAGTATCACCCTGCATGCTACTACAAGATGACACTCATGGCATATTCAGTTGATATGATTAAATACAGTTTCTCTCTGTCTCTCAAAAATAAAAATATTAATTAGCTCCATCAGTCACCTCACTCTCCAGGCAAAAGTCACTTTCAACTACCTAGAATCCTTTGACTTGTTAGTTCCAGTACAGATGAACACTGGTGTGCAGAAAGCCATCATCTCCAAGATTTTTCTTTGTGGTTGTTGATGAAATCTACTATCCCGCTTGCTTGTTCACCACTTCCTCTCTAACCACCTACTAATAAAAACATTCCTATGAGAAGTTATAATAATCTCCTTTAATTCTAAAATAGCCTTGTTCTGATGACAAGGTCTAGATATCTAATTGCATGGTTGTCTCCTTACTGTTGCACGCCAGCTCAGGATCTTATATTGCAGGCTGTTTGACAATCAATACATGGATTACAGGCAATTTCTAAAACCCTAGATCTTTACCTTAGGAAATTACCTCAATCAGTGCATTAAGTCCCACGCCCATGACTGCACACACTGAGAGCCTGTCTAGATTTCACTCTTCTTACAATATTTCTTGTCAGAAGGGTCTCTAAATAGCTCATCAGCTAAAGCTTTCAGGTATCATCTTTGTACAGAAAAGGAGACCTGAAACATACACCTGCTGCTGCCATATCGACAAGGCGTAACAGGTTAACTTTGTTACTGCCTCACACTTCAGACAGAAATATGAAAGCTGTACATTTAGTATTTGGGAAACATTCTGACCTTTCAGTTGCAGTGCAACTGGAACAGAAAGTTCCATGTCAAGACAGCTACCACCAAGACACAGGGCTGGGAATTTATGTCTAAACCAGAATCCTTTAAATGTAGCACAAGCACAGCTTGTCTTGGCCCTTGGCCTTCATATTTATGACTGGAAACAGCAATGTAAATCTCACCTCGGCGTCTTGCTCCATGCTTGTAAAGTGTTGAGAGTAATCCTCCTGGGCGGGTTTACTTTAGTGCTCTGGCCAGCTGGCTGGCTGATTTTCCTCTCATCTGAGGATGAGACTGGAACATTTTTTATGCCAACAGGTGTGGAAGGCAAGTCCTTACCGGCAGCTATGGGTGTTCTAGGTTGCAGGGTGGGAGTGCTGGGATCGGTGGTCCTGCTGGGAGGAGCCCCCTCTGTCAGCCTAGAGCCTGGGGAAATGACTTTGTGTGACTGGCTCTTTTTCACTTTCTTCTCTGTTGCACCAGAAGTCCTGACATTTATCTGGGGCTTCTCCTTCAACTGTATTCCCAGTTCATCCTTCTCAAAGGTAACAAATGAACAGTATCCATCCGTGGAAGAAATAGCAAGAAAGGCTCCATCGCTGGACCTATTTGTGATGTGTTTTTTTCCATCAAGAGGAAAGGTCAGAACTTTTCTTAAACCCTCACTCCTCCATCTATAACATAAGCTGTACCTGCCTTTTCCTCCTCCTCCCTTCCCCAAGTACCTGTATACATTTAAATAAAACCACAGTCAAGTGAAAGCCATCCAATCCAAATGAATAAATATCTTCAATTCTGGCCTTCGTATTTGATTTAATCTCTCTGGTGTTTCTGTGATCACCTGTAATATGCTGTTGCCAGCACCTGCATGCATTTAAGCTGGCACAAAGTGTGGTTCAATGGCAAATATCCAAATCTTCAGCCACAGTTTCTGAAACACTGCTGAACTCTCCTCATTTGGACCAGCAGAGCAGTTCAAGCTCTTTTGCTGTGCTCCTTCTGCTAAGTAGAGCCAATGCTCAGAGTCACTGTGGCGCTCACCTGAATGGGCCCTCCGTCCTCATTTCACCAAGTAACATCTATCACTGATTAAAACTACTTGATTTTCTACTCTCTTCCACTCCCCTCCTCCTGGCACACAATGGTTTTCATAGTGTCTGAGCATCAATTAAAACTTCTGAAAAAGAGGCCTCTATGTGGTCCCCTGCTTAGGTATACTGGCTAGAAAGGCACAGACGAAGCCTTGTCCAGCAGAGGGGTGTATCCTGATTTCAAGACTTGGGTTCAATTTGCAGCTCCAGTTCTGACTCCTCAGATCAAGTCAGATAAAGTACTTCATCTCATATATGAGGAATCACTAAGCAGAACTGTGCAGATAAAGCAGAATTTGGCCAGGATACAGACACCTGAACTTACAGACATGACTTGCAAAATTCCCAAATAACTTCATTAGTACTAGTTACACTGCCTGAACAGTGAGTACTTCTCATGCGCACCCAGTACATTAGCTTTCATAAAAACTTTAATCTGCTTGTGCTCAGGGTGCTTGCACCTTCTTTCCCAATCGATAAAAGAACCATAATTCTCCAGTTT
This sequence comes from Steatornis caripensis, assembly GCA_013398225.1. NCBI lineage: Eukaryota > Metazoa > Chordata > Aves > Caprimulgiformes > Steatornithidae > Steatornis > Steatornis caripensis. The sequence goes on along the minus strand of VZSC01008969.1, from coordinate 528,824 downwards.
ACAGGGCAAAAAGAGGTGGCTTGCTGTTCAGACACTGCGATGACAGCAACCACATGTGTGTCATAAACGAAACATGCGTGTCTTGTGTCTTGCTTTATAACTTCAACATGTAAAAAGGACATTTCCATCACAACAAGTCTTAACAATGTAACAATTACCTACCACGAAATGTCACTCAGGGTGTGGTAATGTATGTTAGAAACATAACCAAATGGGAAGGACTGCTCAGTATCATAAAAAAGCACAGAGTCTTCTGAAGCAACAGCAAACACCAATCGATAGGGCAGATTAAACAGAGCAGGAGCTGATTTCTGACCGATTTCATCTAGAATGCAAAGAAATGAACACATTGAGAATTCTCTCTAGTATTCATTGCAAGGTAGTAACTGCACTCACTTAGTCATGAATCAAAATAAAAATTTCATTATTAATCAATATCAAGATGATGGCTGAAAAGACAGCACTTCTGTAAAATGTAAAGTTTTATGTCAAGCGCTAACATTTCTGTTGCCTGAAGTTTGTCCTCTATTGTCTTAGCTTAAGACAGAGAAATTGGCCCAAGTTTTGTCGATCTGGATTGCTATTATTTTGCTTTGTAAAGTTTGTCCTGTATTTTCCAGCTGAAAATTTTCAGCATATATACATGCACTTCAGTAACAAAGTCCAAACACACACACCTTAAGATACACTGTAAACCGAAGTCAGGACAAATTCGTAGCACCACATTATATTCTGTATACCTCAGTCAAAACAATGGATTTAGCTCTGTTTGTGTTATCTTGGGTTGAGCTCCCAGCTAGGGTTATCATTGCAACATTACTTCTTTGTAAGGGCACATTATTCCAACTTCCACTGGAAGCTGAGTGCTAGCCAGCTGCTTTCAGAAATTCCTAGCGTACAGAGCTCCTGTTAGCTCTACTATGATTATGGAAGCTACGCACTGAAACAAGACAACAGCAGTCACTCACCTCCTTCCTTTGCAACACACCATTAAAATGGATCTAAATATTATGACAGAAATACAGACACAACAACAGGTAATCTCTAAATCCTGAAAGGAATGCTACAGATTGACCCTCTAAAGAAAGGAGCAAAGCTCTGCCTTTTCACCAGACTAATATCAGTCTTGTTAAAATATAAACACTTCCGGACCCACTGGACTCACAATAAGGCCAGATTACAATCTCCTGATAAGTTCTCATGCAACTCAATACAATTCTTTCCCCACTTCAGAACTCCTGTTCTGGCCAGTAACACCAGCACTGCTTCAGGTTTTGCTTCCTTGAATAAACACCAATGGTTGTTGCAAACTACACCAACTCTCCAGTCCATCTGCGATGCGGGTAGTTGAGACTAACTGAAAATATTTCACTGGGCCGTTCCTTTAGTACTAAGCCAAGTTATTTACTTTTACTCACACAAAATGGTTAAAAGTTAAAGAAAAATATTAAACAGTGTTTCTGTAGCCTAAGAGGCCAAGGAAGAACATTTATCCACTATATGAAAAGCTACTCACAAGGTACTTAAGGTGAATTCAGGGTCTTAGAATCAGGAAACAGCTTCTAAGATGTGGTACAACACTATCTTAATGGAATGTTAAAAGGCTGGGGCATAAAAGAGTAAACAGTCACAGCAGCCTTTTCACATATTTGCTGTAAAATCATACTCCCTGAAGGATTTACAGTACCTTTATTAAATGCTTGTCTCAACTCAAAGTAGACTGGGCAGCAGCGAACAGCAAGAGTTGCCTTTCCAGGACATGGCAGGTGACCCACGGGCCTTTTGTAAAGAATCAGTGTCTCAGAAAACAGCATTTCATTATTTTTTTTTAAATAAAAAGATATTTTGCTCTTACTAAACTCTACCTTTTCAGATTATTTCTGAAGAAAACATACGTGGTGTTTGTTACATTTTCTCCTGATTCAACACAGCCAGCTGCAAAAATAAAGGTTAAAACATTACTCATCAACTCAAAAAGGTACTGAGTACACATTTTATGTCCACAAACATTCTATTTCTCAGGAATTAGGCTTGTCAGTTGGGCAAGAGCTGTGCAACCTGAACACAACTTAGAAAGGCATCCCAAATATTTATTTAGTGCTATTTTTGTTTCCCTTATATACTTCCATCTCAAAGGTTCTTTTTGATGTTGCCAGACATCTATAAAAGCAGTTCTTATATGGGCAAACCGATCCCCTCCTTGCAATTTTTTTTTTTTTTACTATGAGTGCAGAATGTTCTTAAGAAAGGATACAAACAAAGAGAGACCAGGCAACAGAAACCACTCATTCTTAATTTCTGTTTTAACAGAGCTATATTGTTGCAATTTACATGCTTCAGTTGTGAAAAATGACACAAATGTAATTTTTATCAGAGGAGAAAGTTGATGTTGCGGACTGCTAACGGGACAGTATGGTGGAGTCTCTATTTTCTTCAATAGGAAGAATAAGAAATGGCATAATTAAGATAAACATCCTCTAGCAGCTTGCAAGCTATCATGATGCACATTCAAACTAGAGCACAATAGATACAATGTAAGTTATAGTACACATTCCCACATACCTGGAGTGAGCAAATAGGAGCCATCAGGAGTAAAACTAAGTCTGCGGAAAAATGACTTCATGCTGTCATCATGAAACATCCGATAGCTTCTAGCCTGTAACATTGAATATATGATTGCGTGAAGTGCCATGAACAGGTCAGCTGGAATTCAAGTGAGAAAAACCATCCAGTTGTACAATCCAACCTGACAGAACTTTTTCAATAAAAGATAAATGTTTTAAAAACCATGGTTCCTTCAAACTCAATTTCTGCTATGCTATAAATTCTTCACAGCTAAGAAAAATAGTCCTTGATCCCTCTTCAGCTACTAATCAAAACATTTCAAGGGCAGTCACATTAGACCAGTAATCAAAAAATTTTAATAACCAGAACAAGATTATTTAACAGTCAATGTAAAAGCCTGCTTCTTAGGCATTTAACTCTAGTATTAGAGGTTTAAAGAGAACTTCTATGATGACAAAACACCCTCTCTCAGGCCTGTTCTTTAGTCTCTATAAAACTTGAACGTAAAGATGTTTTCGCAAAAAAAGGAATAGAAGGAATGAAAAAGATTATAGTAAAATAACACCTCCAAGACGGCTATCACTTAGAACTGTTTGGGGGAAAGAAGCTCTTTGTTTCCCCTCTTAGGGCTAGAGAGAATTTCCTAAATTTTCACTAATCCATATTTTCCCTAAAAATCAGATTTTTTAAAAAATTTCAGGCTGCTGACTTTAAAATATTATTGCTATGTATTATCCATTCGTAAACTGATTTCTAATCAGACACATTTGAGGTTTTTCTTATTAAGAATTCACTATGCATACTGTTTTTTCCCCACTAATTTTAACATTTATAACAACAAAGACATTGTTACTACTTTATCAGTTGAACTTGAAAGTGTTCTTTTTTAGTCATTTCTGTAATGTTCGACGAAACTTGAAGCAGTCTCTATTTAGACAATGCAAAGGTGAGATAGAGACAAAAATATCCGCTATACGTATTACTTGAATGGAAAAATGTTTGCCCCTTTGATTTCATAGAGGACAACAACTCATATAAAATAGCACCCAGTGCATTCTCCAGCACCATTAGCAGCCGAACACTGTACCTCTCCTTCAGCTCCTGATCCGGATGGCATCTTGGTTACATTGAATGCTACACGCTTGGTTTGCGTGTTGTATACCCGCAGGACCCTGCGTGGTGGAGAGCACAGTTAGTTACGAACAGCTTCCTTCCACACCAAGTTTCACACAGCACTACAGCACCTCACTTCTCTGTCAGGACTGCCAAATATAAATGACAGTCACACATTATCATTAACTCTGTTCATGAGAAACCACCCGGTGGAAATGTTTTGATGGCTAAATAACCAATGAATCACTGACAATTATTTGAATCGATAAGGTTTGTGAAGTATCACCATATGCATTTGTGGAGGAAAAAGGGAATCAGTGAACAGCCACACCATTCCTACCTGTGCTGTAGTAGCCATTATGTTCCTGCAGAGTGTGAACACTCACCTCAAAGACAACTAGCTACATCTCTACACTTCAGTTTCCTTTTTAATGAATAAAAACTGGAGTATGTCTCTGTACAGAACGTTGGAACTCCCCTGACTTCATCTCACTAGAACAGCAGGTAGCCTAACCAAACCCAACTGCTTGTCCCACCACTCCCTCCTCCTTGCCAGCTCTGACCTTCATCGAGTTATGCTGTATTATGTTGGTTTTCTGCCAGCCTAACAAACCAAAAACCAGACAGCGTTCTGCTGATGTAATGTGCTGAAACAGCTCCATGAGGAACCCTGGACAGAGCTAGGAAGAGAAAACAGAAGGTGTGGCAGACAGCTTGAGACGTCTGGATGTCATAACAGCTAAGCTGGTCTGCCAAAAGGGAGAAGAGGTTTCCCTACCACGGACTGGTGAGTGCCCAGTCTGGTTACTGGTCTGGCTCCTGTTAGACTCCCGCTGAACTGATACTATTCACTAACCTTGCAGAAAAGTGTCTGAAATCTCAGGTGATGGGAGATTTCCCCTCTTTAGATTATTTCATGCCCTCGCTTGTGACTTCACTCCAAGAAAAACGTGTGCATCATTCTATTACTTGTGTTTCACTACTGTTCATTTTACTAAAGGCACACAAATCCCACGTAACTGATTATCAGAAGGCAGAGGCTCATAATGACCTAGTCACTATTAACCCACCATTTTTCTGAGCCTATTACAAATCTTAAATCAAAACTACTTTTCCACTATTACAGCAATTTTCTTTGCAGCGGGTGCCAGATGACATGCATTTATTAGCCAGCTGCGAACCCTTCAGAGCAGCACACATGCCCTGAACAGCTTAAGCTCAACTCAAAGTTCTGACAAGGGCCAAGTTTATGAAGTGTGTGTTTTGCTTTCCCAATGACATCACTTACAAAACTGTTGGCAATGAAGGGAGCAACAGGGCAAAAGAAAGATATTAGTGGAAAAACACTTTAACTGAGTTCTTGTTTATCTTTCTGTAAAACAACAAGGATGAACTTATTAGCTCCTTAACAACCAGAGAATGCAGCACTCTCTTAAGATGTATTCAGTATCTTTAATGACCAATACCATGAAAACTTTTTTCCTGAAGAAAAATCTCTACAGAAGTTTATGTAAGCTTATTTGCTGCTTAGAGACGACACTAAAGGCTTCGGGAATCATTCACCACAAGCACAAGATTAACTAAAGTACCATTTTAATTTCACATCAACCTTACAGAACAATCTGAACAAAATGAAAAGAAAAATAACATTTATCCCATACACTTACTTTAAATTCAACCTCAAGTAAGAAAGAACACTAAGGCAAAAAACTTAGACCAACAGCTCACCTATCACAACTCAGAGTTGCAATGTACTGGCCTAGAGGATCCCATGTTATTCCTTGGACATAACTCTTGTGTTCATTTAATATTGAAACCTTCTGTCCTGAAATTACAAACAGTTTCCAGATTCTAAAGTCAAATGTGTTTTAAAACATTTCTTCATTTCAGAAATAAAACAAGACAAAATGTTTCAAAATCATTTTTTAAACACACAAACTGTTAACTTGATGGTACCTGATAAGAATACTGGAAATGGTTTCTTTCTAGAATCTTCACAAGTATAGTAATTTGCAACATGCCAGTTTAAGACTTGTTCCCTGCAAACTAACTCAGATAAGCAGCTTGGCTTAGGCATTGAACTTGCAAGATGAGTATATTTTAAAAATCAGAAGTATTTCAAAACCTTTGTGATTTAGAAAAAATTATTCAGGCAAGTCTAGCTGTTCAACAGCTAACTGAATTTGGCTGAAAACCGAGCCAGAAATTCCAGCATTAAAACATAATTTTCAGCTGGAGCTAGATATCCAGGCTCTCCTATCCTGGGCTGAATAAACTCACTTACTCTGCTGAGCAGGCAGTGAAAAAAAATCTACTACACACATGCTGACTGACGCTTACACATGGGCAGCTTTCAGAAACAATTCTACAGCAGCGGTAACCCATGTTCTTCCACAGCTTACCCTGTCACGAAGATCTCTTGAAGACAATAGCTCCCTGACCTCACTGATGTTCCACAGGGGGATGTCTCAAATACAAACCATTGCGATGAGGCAAAGTTACAGAAAATCTCATTAAATACTTTGTTTCGAATACTAGGGACACAGGTTTGCCTTCTATAAATGCTTCTAGTAAAGCATTGCTTTGTTGCAAATAAATGCTATAAATTGACAAGTTTCAAAGACAATAGCTCTTCAAGAAGATTAGACAAACAGGGTTGAGGCCACGCTAATACCAAAAGTCTTTCTGTTGCAATAGTCTGTCTCAGACAGCGGCCAACAACAGATGCCACAGTATAAGAACACACCAAACACGTAATGGTATTTCTACAGAATACTCTGTAAATTGCCAAGAGTATACCTCAAGGACTTCTTAAGCCAGTGACGTTCTCTTTGTAGTAAACAGCCCAATGTATTTTTACTATTAATTTTCTTACAGCCATTTTTTTTTAAACCATGCAATCTTTTAACCTGGGCGTTACTAGAAGCTACCCTTCAAACTCTTTCCTTCAATGTACCTTCAACTTCAATCACAAAGCCTATGTTTTACAGTAATGGCTTCTTACTTCCACCTCAATAGTTGTTTCTTGGCCTAGAAAACACAAAATGCCCTCTATAGCATTAACTGCATGCTAAAAGAAAGCAGTGAGAATGGAAGACATTACACATAAGTAACATATCAGCTTAAGAGGCCATCCAGCTTTTTTTAGTAGTAACAGATATGTCCCTTTAAAGTTGTTACGAGCAGTCCCAGATGCAAGAGACATTTGGTCACAATGCTCCTACACATACTTATGCTCTGAGCACACACTCTTCATTGAACATTCATGTATTTATGGCAAAGACTTCTGGAAAGGAGTGTATGTGACAGTTTGGATGGGAGAGAGATAAAGCATCCACACAAAAAATGTCAGCAGCAGAACATTCATATCCTCATGTGTGCATGCACTGAAAAATTAACCTGGATTCTTCTTTATTTTTCTTAATTAGACACTAAATATTAGAAATGTGAGACAAAAGGTTACCTTTAGAGGAAGTTAAGTATTTCCACATTAAATTAAAAGTGAAAGTAATGATTATACTGCTAATAAGAAAACATTAAGCCATTGTAAAGCAACCTAACCCAACTGGTTACTACCACAACTTCTATAGATGGGCCTTTCTTGGAGAATACAAGCAATCCCACTGCAGTGGGATGAGCATGAATGGAAGGGTTTTGCTGAATGGTGCCTAAAAGAAAAGTCACATCTTTCAAAACAGAGCCTGCATCCTATACTTCCTTGACATTTTTTACCTAGGTAGGTAGTTACCTGATACCAGTACAGTTTTGTTTGGGTTTTGGGGTGCAGAGTGGAGTAAGTAATATACAAGCTGCTTGTGTAGGAGTTTGGGGGGAAGAAAACATTGGGTGAAGTTTACTTCCTGAGCACTCCAAGGTGAAGAGATTACTTGCATGTAACTTTTGCTGGCCTGAGGGTATCTTTATACGCTGGGCTATCTGCCTCACAATCCCAGAATTCTAAAAATTAAGTGGACTGTTCTCTCACTAAAAAAGATGATGTCAATCAGGACTGGAGCCGCAAGTGACAAACATAGCATTTACCTTTACTGACATCCCACATTATAGCTGTGTTATCTACAGAAGCAGATGCCATGTAGTTTCCATCTGAGGTCCAACAAATATCATACACATCTTCTAAGTGGCCTCTAAAAGCCAAAAGAGAAGCCAATTATTAATCTAAAAATTAACAGCTATATGTAAAAACGAGTTTTGTACATTTTTAGGTTAAAAAAAAGCAGAGGCAAATAAAGTATCATTGACATGAAATTAACAATATGACTTTCAGCTTTTAAAAAAACCTTCCATATTCAGAAGGCAGTAGAACATTTTAAAATAGCACGCTCTATTTCTACTCAAAATAAGCATCTCTTCAAGTTTTTTCATGGACAATGAAAACACTGCATTTGAAGTTATTTATGATTTTGTACCTAGAGTTCTGCAAATGAAAGTTTCTAGGATTTGTACAAATAGAAAATAAAACACTACACCAAAGTAATTAGAAAGTGTCACTATGCAAGAAAACTCTCCTGCACAATTATGGGTTCACAAAAGCTGTAAACAAACATGCATACTCAGCAGAATCACATGAAACAGAAAATTAAGGTTGATTTAGATACAGCTGAACAAACACTGCAAGAAATTCAGAACCACCTAGAAGGGCTCCATCAAAACCAATCTGTTGTTCGAAGACTTATCATACTTTAATAATAAATATTTGCAACACCAAGTTGCAAATATTTAGGGTTTAGGGAAGGGGGACTGGATTTGTTTGCTTGCTTTAAGAGATTAACTCTAATGTTCCTAAAGGATCATACTGGTGCTTCATGCAATTCCACTAGCACTTTTGAAACTGTTCTCACATATATTTCTTCCAGCTGCTGAAATTTATCAGTTGTGGATAGCCAAGTTACTTATTTTTTGTAAACAAGCATAAATTCTTGATTTTATCAGTACAGAGAGAGACCAAAACTTTTAACACATACCACACAGAAAGCAAGGCAGAGTTATATATATTGCTCTTCAAAAATTGATTTCAGAGTCCAGACCCACTAATTTCTTTCAGTCTTCAGCTGAGAGTGAGAACTGAGCACTGGTGTATTCAACCGCCAGCAGTGGTTTGATGCCTTAGCCACTATCAGCTAATACTTACTTAGTCTTAGCAGGCACAGTGCGTGTATTTTCTTAACCATTGCACACTTGAAACAAATGCTGTATAATACAGTAGATTTTCAACTATTAAAACAAACTAGTTGAAAAAGACGGCTCGAGCCTCACAACTATCATCTGGCAAAATTCTACGAATCATCTAATAAACCGACGCTTTTTCCTTTAATAATTATCAAAGTTTCCACTATAAAGCTAATAAATAAAACTCCACATGTATTTTACACATCTCTGTGCTAAGCTTTAAGTGACTGCAACCCTCAGGAATCAATTTCAGAGACATTATTATGTCACACAAATGCCAAACCTTCTGCCTTCACAGAAGAAGTTGGCATTGTACAAATCAAAAGTTAGAAGACAATAAAAGGATGAATATTAGAGCAAGCTAATTTTAGACAGCACTGAAGTTCAACATATGCTGAATAGAAGACTGTACCAGATGAAAAAAGCTACTGAGGAACCAGAAACACTGAACAGAAAACACGCTTATAAAATATTAAGCTACCTTAAAGTTTTAACAACTGTCCAGTTCTCCTTGTTGAGTTGAGCTTCATCTTCATCCTGAAAAACTAACGGTTCCGATTCTTTGTTATCATTCAGCTTCCACAACAAAATAACGGCATCTGCAGAAGAAATCCTATGAGTCACAAATCACAGAATGGTGGAGGTCGGGAGGGCCCTCTGGAGATCCCCCAGTCCAACACCCCTGCTAAAGCAGGTGCCCCCAGAGCAGGGTGCACAGGAACACGTCCAGGTGGGTTTTGAACATCTCCAGCAAAGGAGATTCCACAGCCTCCCTGGGTGGCCTCTGCCAGGGCTCTGTTACCCTCACAGGAAAGAAGTTCCTCCTCATGTTCAGGTGGAACTGCCCGTGCTCCAGTTTGTGCCCATTACCCCTTGTCCTGTCGCTGCGCACCACTGAAAAGAGTCTGGCCCCTTCCTCTTGACACCCACCCTTTAGATATTGATAAGCATTGATCAGATCCCCTCTCAGCCTTCTCTTCTCCAGGACAAACAGACCCAGGTCTCTCAGCCTTTCCTCACAGGAGAGATGCTCCAGTCCCCTCATCATCTTTCTTGCCCTCCGCTGGACTCTCTCCAGTAATTCCCTGACTCTTTTGCACTGGGGAGCCCAGAACTGGACACAGCACTCCAGATGTGGCCTCACCAGGGCAGAGTACAGGGGGAGGATCACCTCCCTCGACCTGCTGGCCACACTCTTCTTAATGCACCCCAGGACACCATTGGCCTTCCTGGCCACAAGGGCACACTGCTGGCTCATGGTGAACCTGTTGTCCACCAGCACTCCCAGGTCCTTCTCCGCAGAGCTGCTCTCCAGCAGGTCAGCCCCCAACCTGTAGCAGTTGCTTCTTTCTTTCCCACTCACTGTTTTGTTAATGCATTACATTTAGTTCAACGTTACAATTACCTCACATAACACACAGGAAAAGCTGTTCTTATTTTGTGGCAGGGAAGAGTAGGTGCTAGACTGCTTTAGCTTCCAGTGTGAGCTACTGATTTTAATCAATGAATTTTTTTCATTATTAATGATCCAATAAAAAAAATTTTAAGATTTCCAGGTATAAGATGAGAGTTAAGTGCTCAACTTTCAGTCTGTTTTTGATTTGAGCTGGTTCTGCACTTCGGGCTTTTGACAAATCTTCCACTAAGTTAACACTTGGCTCTGTCTCATGCTGTCCTTATTGTGGCTGAAGAACCCACGTAGCCCTGGACAGATAAGACTAAATTCACAAATTCGGCCACAGTTTCCCAGCATGACACTAGGTAACCCATTCAACTACCCCATCTGGGAAATGGGGATAGTAACTACATTATATCTGAAATACAGAGCCTCTCAGATACACAGCCAGTGAGAAGACGTTACTTAGGAACTGCACAACATGCATTTACTAATTACAATCAGAGGGCATATGTGAGTCTAAAGCTGTAAGTGTTAGAGTGGAATGAACAAGTTCCTATATTGGGTTTGGGTTTTTTCCCCCTTCACTCACTGGATGGATAAACATAGCTTCTTTACATTAGCTTCATTACACATTATTACTCACCATCTCCTCCAGATGCTAGGATCTCACCACTTGGAGAGAAGCGCACAACATTTACTGCTTTGGTATGGCGGGCAAGGTTGGACAAGAATTCCACAATTGCTTTTCCATCTGGTCCTTTTTCCACTTTCCATATCTAGTTACAAAAGCATTACAGACAGTTTTCAGGAACAAGATGTAATATATATGCACCACTTCAGTAATTCACAATTTACTCCTTGGGCAGTCATTCTGAACTTAGTATCTGAAACCTTCAGAGCTAAAGCTGCAGCCATGCCACAAATTTTCTCTACAAGCTACAGCTGCGTACTGGGTTTGTGTGGCAAGGTTTTGGTAGCTGAGGCAGGGGAAAGTCTTCAGGGATGGCTTTTGTAAGAAGATACCAACAGCTGCCCCCATGTTGGACACAGCCAGTTCCAGACGGCTCCAAGACTGCCCTGCTGCTGGCACCTCTGTGATAACATACTGAAGGAAAGGTAAAAAACGCTGCACAGCAGCTATGAGAGAAGAGTAAGAAAAACGCAAGAAACAGCCCTGCAGACACCAGGGTCAGAGAAGAAGGAGGGGAGGAGGTGCTTCAGGCATCAGAGCAGAGGTTTCCGCTGTAGCCCCTGCAGAAGATCACTGTGACACAGGCTGTCCCCCTGCAGCCCGTGGAGGTCCATGGTGGAGCAGATATCCGCACTGCAGCCTATGGGGGACTCCACGCTGAAGCAGATGGATGTGCCCTGAAGGAAGCTGCAGCCTCTGGAGAGCCCATGCTCAAACGGGCTCCTGGAAGGAGCTGTGGCCTGTGAAGAGGAGTCCACACAGGAGCAGTTTTTCTGGTAGGAACTGCGACCCCGTGGGGGACCCACGCTGGAGCACTGCATTCCTGAAGGACTGCACCCCATGGAAAGAACCCATGGTGGAGCAGTTCATGAAGAACTGCAGCCTGTGGGAAGCACCCAATGTTGGAGAAGCTTATGAAGGACTGTATCCCGTGGGAGGGACAGTGGGTAGAGAGTGAGGATGAAGGAGCGGCAGAAACAATGTGTGATGAACTGACCACAGCCCCCACTCCGTGTCCCCCTGCGGCACTTTGAGGGAGAAGGTAGAGAATTTGGGAGTGAAGTTCAGACTGGGAGGAAGGGAGTGTGGGGCAAAGGTATTTTTAGTTTTGTTCTTACTTCTCACTATTCTACTTTGTTATTATTTGGCAATAAATTAATTTCCTTAAGTTGAGCCTGTTTTGCCCATGACAGTAATTAGTCCTTGTCCCTGTCCTTATCTCAACCCATGAGCTTTTCCATCGTGTTTTCTCTCTGTTCTGTTGAGGAGGGGGAGTGATAACGTGGCTTGGTGGGCACCTCGGGACCAGCCAGGGTCAACCCACCACAAGCTGTAATTGTATTGCAGTATTGTTTTAGTCTGATGAAATACGTTATTGAGTATTTCCAATAAATTAAAAAAAAAAAAAATCAACCAAAGACATGACATCATTCTCTCTTCATTATTCAACAACCTCTAGCTTGAAGGGGATTCAATAAATACAATGATTCGCTAGTATGGAATACAGTATCTTGTTACCAAATCTGTCAACCACAAATTGTAACAGTCTGAAAACAAACCTGATTGCTACGGGAGAAAAAAAACTTATCAGACTTCTAAAGAGAGTTGAGCAAGTTGAAGAGTTTTGCAGTACACCCTGAATGACAATGGATTTACCAGTTTCAAACAGATGATTTGAGCAAGAATTGTAACAATTCCAGTTCCCCACTCATCATAACCACAGCATTAAGACAGCTGCATGATATGGACACATTTCCAGTAATGCTGGCTTACAGAATTCCTGATCTCATTTGTTCTCAATTTTGCAGGGCATAGTGATGCCACTGCTACTGCTGTACATGTGAATCAGTTCGGCCAGGAGAGCAACACTGTTATGTCCCTGTACAATGGGACTAAGGCCACAGATAGCTAAAACCCATTAGGTGTTTCAAATAATCTACTCTTGGATGCAATTCAGCTCAGAAAAAAAAAACAAACACAAAAACTCCAGAAAACAGGCCTTGATAGGAATATATCAAACAGTGAAGCAGACCTGAATAAAGACCTCTTTGCTAGCTTTCCCTCCTTATGCAACAGTCCTCCAAAAGATGTAGCAGGAGTATCTCTGACATAAGAGAACATCGAAAATTTTCTGGCCCTAAAATACATATATTTATAAATATGAGTTAAATATATATTCAGTAACCTATATATAGAGAGCCAAAAATCTCTGAAATGCATACACTGTCGGGTAAGAAGTCAATTTGCCAGTGACAAAGGGAAAAGTTTTGGCTGCAGTTACCAGAGTAAACCCCAAATTTCTAATTACATTTATCATCTCCAAAAGAAAGAAGCATTCCAATCACGCACATATCATAGCAGTTATCAATCATAATAATTTGCTAATAAATACATTAACAAATGTTGGTATATTTCACAAAATACTGCATTGAGGAACCTGAGGAACAAATCTGGATCCAACCCAAGCATTTCAAATCATAAGTATAGATCTGATCTTTGTAACTCAAATTCTCTACTAAAACAGAGCGTTTCCCTATTCAGAAGAAAATGTAGCAGTAATACAAAAGAAAATCTTACTATTTGGCTGTGCCTATTGCACATGTAATGAGACCTTACAACACTATTGATTTCTTCTTCAAGTATATCATATGATGGAAGCCTGACAGAACATGAGCAGGCCTAAAAAGTAATTAAAATGTAAAAATGCCATGCAAAGACAGATAAATAGATAGACATATAGATACAAACATAGCAGAAAAACGTACATGATTTTTTTGCACTGGAGCTCGTTACTAAGGAGCACAGGGAGGGTCTCAGGTTGGAACCCTTCTTTATTGCAGGATGAGTTCGAGGAACTGTCTCAAATTGAAAAGTTAGCAGAAGAGATTTTAGTAAGCAAACAAACCCAATTTTTTAGGTGAAAACACCAGGCCCAGATACCGAAGCGACCTACAGGAACTCAGACATGAAATTAACGGCCGAGCAGTCATGGGTAACCTACTCTGTTTCATTCTCAGCTCCAAAAAACAGGGGAGGCAAATTTGCCAGTTTTTTAGAAGTGCTCTAATGGTGACCCAAAAAACTCTGACCACTACATCTACCTTCCATACAGAGAAGCTGTTAAAAGAAAAAGAAATTAAAAAATTGAGTCAATGTATTTCTCCGCAAAGGAAATTGTGTCTCACTTGTCCACCAACTTCATTTAAAGAGTTGACTAACATGCAGATAAAAGTAGCGTGGTTCACCCAGTGCACTCAGTTCCTCAAAGCTTTCCAACTAGGGCTAAGGCTTTTAGAGAAACCAAAAGATCATTGAACAATGGGGACAGTCCTCACACACATTAAGAACCTGGAAGACAGTAAACAATTGCCTGATTTTGCAAAGGTGAATCTTACACCCACATCTTTTAGGACTTGTGCTATTCAACATTTCCATAAGCGACTATCAAAAGGATGAATGACTGATTAACAAAGTTTGCTAACACCAACACAAAACTACTTACGACAGCTGTGTGAAGCCCAGCGAAAAGGGCTGTAGAAAGATCTCATACTGCTGAGTGACTACTTATACAATGGCAGATAAAATTCAACTTCGATGAACATAAATAAAAATCAGTTGTTTCTCATTAACCCACAAGACTATGCCCTAAATCAGCAGTTACTACTCAAGAATATAACCCAGCAGCTGATGCAGGTAATTTTCTAAAAATAACAGTTTAACTAACACTCAGTACCAGAACTCAAGAACAGTATGCAAAGGGAACAGTCATTCTGTATATAACTCCCACACTCCTTCCCTAAAGCATCCACCACCAGTGTCATGTACTGGCCAATAATATCCTGCCTTGGATAACCAAGCCATTTTATGCTCTGCAGGTGCTACAAACCCAAACAGGTCTGAAACTTACACGAACAGCCGTGTCCACACCTGCTGAGGCCAGCCGGTTGATCTTCCCATCAGCTCCGTGTTGGAAGTCTAAGCTGTAAACAGGCTCCTTATTATGCCACGCTATTTCACAAGTGATGACCTTCATGTTTGCTAAAGAAAACAGAGCAAACGCTGGATAAGTTTGTGTTTCTGGTGAGTAAGGCAGTCGAAGTCAGCACAGATTTTGCAGGCATTGCAGACAGATCCCATAACAATCTCACTGTAGGAACTGACAGAAGGATGGCTTCAGACAGACCGTTTTTAAGCACCACGATTTATTTATTAGACCTGAAGTCACTGCCCGCGCGCTGCACGGGAAGGGGGATAAAGCCACGGCTCTCGGTGGAATTGCACGTTGTGACAGAGGCGCGGGGCAGGGCTACAATCAGCAGCAAGCGCCGACGGCGGGCACCGCAGCTTTTCCCTCGCAGCCCCCGAGCAGCGCCTGCACGCCCGTGGCCGAGCCCAGCTCCGGGCGGGGTGCACCCCCGCCGAGCAGCGCCAGGCCGGCACCACGCGCACCCACCCACCCGGCCCCCGCGGTGACAGCGACGCCTGCACCGGCAGCGGAGCGCTGCGAAACCACAACGAAGGCCCCGCCGGGGGCGGGAGGAAGGCAGAGGCGCCGCGGGCCACAGCCGCCCCTCGCCCGGGCAGCCGCTCCCCGGGCAGCACCGCCAACAGCGGCCGCTCCCCGAAGCCCGAGGGGCGTCGAAAACGGCCGCCGGGTTGCGGCGGTGCCCGACGCCGTGAGGGGACTGGCCACACGAAACCGAAAGCGCTCGCTGGAGACAGTCCCGCGAGCACCGAGGCCAACTCCCCAACTCCTCCCCGCCACTTCGTACCCCGGCTTCGCGGCCGCTCCTCTCCCCGCAGCGCAGCGGGGCGCCGGCCGCCCC
>VZSC01008969.1:478815-512415 GCA_013398225.1 Steatornis caripensis | reverse complement strand
GCCCCCACGGTAAAGCAAAAAGAGGGGTTGGGGGGGTCGTCGGGGAAAATCCACGAGCGCCGGCGTGGGGCCGTTTTGGCTGGGATTTTTGCCTGGGTTTTCCTGTGCCCAGGCTGCGTGCGCCCGGCCCTCGCTCGCTTCCAGTTAAAACCCCCCACAAAAACAACGAAACAGAAACCTAACGCTGCCCAAAGCTCTCCCACTCCTCCGAAGGAAAAACAAACCCAGGAGAGGCGTTGCTGTATTTGAGATGTTTTCACACTTAAGACTGGTCAAAAGGCAACCCAATCCCCAACACTGCCCTTTCTTTCAAATGCAGACCTTTCCACTTGAAATAATAATTAAAAAAATTACACCCTTAGACACCGGCATCTACCTTCCCTCCCACACCACCTATGGCTGCACTGCTGCTCGCCCTCTTCACAATACCAACAGGCAAAACAACCCCAGGCCCAGTGGTTAAAGCCAAAATCGGTACTCTGAACACCTCACCAGTTACTACACCAAGAAAGCAGAAGAGAGGAAATAAAACCATATATCATATACAGCTTAGATTTTTATTTTTTTAAAGAAAGAGGACTTCTAATTAGAGGGCAATGCGGATTTCCATGCAAGCAGGACTAGGCTGAGAAAGCCAGGACCGTGCAAGTCCTCATTCCGGATCCAAAGTTTTACTCACGCAGCAGAAGGCACGGCCCTACACCTGGGTATTAAAACCAGGCAGTGCCTGGAATTTCAGTTAACGCATACCCTGCATTGTAACAGCACTGCTTTTTCCATATCCAGAACTTTCCAATAGCAGGTGCAACCCTTTCCACCGCAATACCTTGCACACGGCTGCCTCGTGCTAGTTTTAAAAGCTCTGATGATCAAGTACAGGTCAGGGAAGAACAGTCTGCCTCAGCCACAAAAAAGGCGCAAAAATATCTGAAAAGTTGAGTGGCTCATGCTGGGGAACTGATGACTAGCCCAGCGGTAGAATTTCACAAGGAGAGCTGAGCTCATCCCTCCTGATCAGAGAGCTCACTGTCACCCAAAGAGGTAGGTGGTCCCACCTCCCTAGTCCCACCTTGGCGTTCCTGTCACTTCTGCCCAAGTACAAAGTCAACACCTCTCTAACAAGGCCCTGGCAAACAGTTTTGTCCCAAAGCCTGTTACAGTAGCAGTCTTGTAATTGGGTAACAGAATTCTCCGTACAAAACCGACCATCTGAAGCAGCACGGCCAGCCAGCCCGTCTGACGCTTAGTTAAGAGGCCCATGTGGTCTGAAGGCATGCTTGGTGCGCGCGAGTCCTCTGCTCCAAAGCAGACTGAGCCGGCTTTCTCCTAAGACCGAATACTTAAAATAAGCCAGAAACATGAGACATTCTGCATAGTATTTATTTATAAACAAAACCACTGCATTTGATCACATACAAGTTTTGATCCTGCAAACTCAGATTTATATAGTTTTTTATTTTTTACAAAAAATACATTTTAACAAGTAAATAAAAAGCATTTCCATTAGTCCACTGTTCTCCAAAGTGTAAATGTACAGTGTAAATTTGAAATTTTTAATATAGACATATGCTATATTTTGCCAGTTGTCTATGCTAAAATCAACTACGGAGTCTGATGGAACATAATAAATAATGATTAAGAAATCGAAAACTACACACTGATAAATGGAAAATATAAACTTTTAAAAGTCATAAAAACAGTTATATTACAGCCACCTCTTCAAAAAAATCAAACATTCAATTTATCCATGATAAAGTACAACAGTATTGCATTACCCTTATTGGCATATTAGAATAGACAGTGTCTTAAAATTGAAATACTGTCCACTGAAAGAAACTGACTGAACTACAACTAAAAGGAACATAATCTAATTAAATCAGGACAGCAGCAGTGCAAAAGCCAAAAATGTTGGCTTTATAAAAAAAGACAAGCCCTAGGAATGAACATGTTGAACACTACTTCATGAGTTTTTTCTTTTTAATTTTATTTTTTAAAATTTTTTTTTAAAAGCAAGAACCATTTTTCTTGATCACTGTTTGGGTGACAAATACCACGCAGAGTAAAAGGTTTTGCTGTCTTTGCCATCTTTCTTCTTATTCCTGATGACTTCAAAAGAGAATACTGTTGTAACAGCGCGCTCTCTCAGTACCGTTTTTTCTGGAAGTTTTTGCATGAGCATCAGAGCATAGAACTAGCGGCTTAAGAGTCACTGTAAAACATTTACAGAAAAAATAAAAAAAAGAGGGGGAAAAGAGGGACTCCCCTATCTTGCCTGTAATGAAAGATGTCTAAACTTTAAGAGAGCATAAACAAGTTATATTTGAGCACTTTCAGATTTGGCTCACTCTGTAGTTGTTAACCTCACAGGTAAGGAAACATGCCTCCTTTTCGAAGTACTTCCATCTGACTAATTAATTAATCAATCAATCAAAGCTTTAGTAGTCTGACTCATTCGTACTCAGCAGGGTGCATTCCGACAGGAAGGTAAGTCTCAGAGACGAATCTCAGCACCGTCACATCTCAGCCTGAAAGGCTCCGATCCAGACTGTAGGTTCAGTACTGCAAAATTTGGGTTTTGAGATAATATATATAAGCATTTGTATCTACCACAGAACCTCTGTTTTAATCCTGTTCAGCACTGGGCTTCCCTGAAAAAAGGCCTTCAGGTCTCAGGAGGCAGCATTCAATGCAGAGCAGAGGTTGCCCAGGACTCCTACCCTAGCTTTGGCTAAGCGACCCCAGCTCATTCTCTCCAGCGGTCCACCAGGATGCTTCCCGTTCCATCAGCTGCCTTTGACTTGGAAAAAAGTAGGCACGAGCTGTGTGTGAAATCTGACCGCCGAAGCCGTGTACTGGTACGTACCTGGCCTTGTGAACCAGCACTGCTGTGTGCAAATGGGAATTATAGGGTAGAACCCAAGAGTCTCTGGCTGCGCTCAAATACAGACAGGTTCTTGGATGTAGGAAAGAACAATCAAGTAGCAGGGGCAAAACACAAACAGGCATGTGGTTTCCATCACTGAAAAGACTGAAATACCCTAGCCATATCCCGTGGAGTTGTTTATGCTGCAAAACTGTGTACAGGTAATGTTCTTTAGTGACACCAAAAAAATCAAAAAGGGAGTCAAAGATCACCAGTTTTCAGGATGAAACCCTTAAAGAATTTTTTTCTCCTTTTGGTATTAAAACACAAATAATCCCCATGTGGCTAAAATTTTCATCTGCCAGCTACGTTTCTATCCCATTAATGCAACACACAACATTGCCGATAGCAATGAACCAATACTGTAGTATACAACAACACTACTAAGGTTTGTTCTGAGATGGAAATCAATGAAGGTTCTTTTCTGCATTTTTAATATATTCCACTACTTAGATTTTAGAAGACAAAATAATTGCAAGTATTAATACTTATATAAGATCAAAAGTCAACGAAAAAGCTTTTGTAGAAAAGTATTAAGATCCCTAATAATAAAAATATTTGCAAATTTAATTACAAATACATTTTAAAAGTAAAATCCTTAATTAAGTACAGAGTTGGTCAATATTGACAGAGTTCCTTTAAGAGGAAGTAAAGATAACACCCACTGTATCTGTGGGAACATCTGAATGCATAGAGTATATACACTTACTGATCAAACCATGTCAAATATATAAAGCGAAGAAGCAGTATATACAATTTTGAACCTACACAAAGGTTGTAATGGAAGATCAAGCAAGAGTCTGCTAAAGTCTTAAGATATTAAGTGCTACTGATTTCATGCATTTGTTCTACCACTTGTCCTAAAATTTCATCTACTACATCAATATCATAATTTACTTGCTGCAAATCTAGATCAGGCATGATTGTAGCTAGAAGTTGTCCAACATTGACTCGAAGAGAGCGTAGTTTCAGGCTGTGAAGAAACGATTAGATATGATTAGATGCGGATGAAGTTTTACATTCAAATACACAGTACTCTCTTTAACAAAGCTGAACTAATACTCAACACCAGAAAAGCTCCGTACGTGACTTCCATAAGCCAACAAAACCAATGCAGTTAAAGCTGCATCAAGATAATTTCAAAAATCTACCAGCTTTTCAAAGCTGAGCCTCTTGAATTTTAATTTCGAAGGTGCACATTCCCATAGTTTCAAACAAATACTAAGGGCTAAACTGAATTCTGCCTTTCCCAAAACAGATCAGAAATATTTCGGAATGCTTTCGTTTAAATTGGAAACTAAGCACTGGCACAATCCTTTATCCCACAACACCTTTTCATTTCTCAAAACAGTATTAAACCCCAGTATTTTTTACACATTTAGAAGCACAAACTACTACTGCCTATGCGAACAAAAGAGAGGGGAAGAGAAGGCAAGAAAAAGCAGTTTGTCCCAAAGCTTTAAAAAAAATAAAGAGGAAATAAGGTAAGAGCTATGGTACAGGGAAAATGCTATGCTGCTGCTTTTTGCTTTCTTTTCTGGATCCCCTTGCTCTGCCCTGATCAAATTGCTTCCAAATCACCCGTCCCTTCTCTTGAGCATATTTTCTACCATCAGTTCCTTTATCATCTCCAGTAGCCAGTCTTCACAGTGCCATCATATCCCAACAGGACTTGTGGTGGAAGTTAGTTACAAGTCCTGCACATATTTGCGAATTCTTTTAGGAAGCACAAGTCAGATGCTATAAGAAGGAAATGAAACACTGAAAGATAAACAGGAGATTGAAGCACAGAAAAAGTTAGCTTGAAAGGGGTCTCTGGAAATCATCCAGTCCATTCTCTCCTCCCCTCACCCCCCACAACACACGTTCAAAGCAGCACTAACTCAAATCAGGTTGCTTAGGACCTTCTTGTGTTTTGAAAATGGCTAAAGACGGAAGACTCCACAATCCCAAAGGGTCTCTTTCTCACGGTTTGACTACCCGCACTATGAACGCTTTTTCCTTCCAATACCGAGACAGAATTTCCCTTGTTGCAGCTTGTGTCTGTTGCCTCTCATCCTATCACTGTGCTCATGAGAAGAGGCTGGCTTCATCTCTTCTACACCCTCTCATTAGGCAGCAGAGAGCAGTATGATTTCAAGGTAACCCACTCTTCATAAGGCTATTTCCCTTAGCTTCCCCTTCTATATCAGATGCTCCAGGTCCCTACCCATCTTAGTGGCCCTTCAGTAGACTTGCTCCAATATGCCAGTGTCATTCATATACCAGGGAGCCCAAAACTGGACACAATACTCCATGTTTGGACTCACAATGCCCAATAGTAGGGAAGAATCACTTCCCCTCAACCTGCTGGCTGAACTCTTGCCAACACAGCCCAGCAGGCACTGGGCCCTCCCACCACAAGAGTGCACTGCTGACTCACGTTCAACTTCTAGTGCACCACCATCACAGGGCATCTTCTGGGGAGCTGCTTTCCTATAAGTAGTCTCCAGTTTGTTCAACTGCATGGGGTATTTCCAACACAGGTGCAGTATTTTGCAGTTGCCTTTGCTGAATTTCCAGGAGATTTTGTTCGGCCCATTCTCCAATTTGTGAAGGTTCCTCAGCAGCAGCCCTACCCTCTGCAGTATCAATGGTTCCCTCCAATTTGATGTCATCATGAATTTACTGAATTGATTTTGCTCCATCATCTAGGTCATTAATGAAGGGATTAACCATTACTGACCTTGATACTGATCCATGAACTCAGCAGTCTGGTCAATTTTACGACCCACCTCCTAGTCTACCTATCCAAACCATACCTCATAAACTTCACTGTCATGATATTATGGCAGCCCACATTGAAAGCTTTGCTAAAATGAAGGTCCATAGAGCTACTTATCTCATTGTAAAAGGCAATGAGGCTGCAAAGGCACCATTTGCCCTCAGTAAATCCATGCTGACTGTTCCTAATCACCTTGCCTATCACAGGGCTGCAGGTGGTTTCCAGGTAGATTTACTCCGCGGTCTTCCCACGGACTGAGACTACACTGACCAGCCCATAGTTCTGCCTGTCCCAAATACAGGCACAACTGCCTTTCTCCAGGCATCAGGAACATCAACTGCCACAAACTTTTGGAGATATAGTCACAAGGCCAATGCTCCATCAATTGGCCAGCTCCCTCTGATGCATCTCATCTGCTCCCATGGACTTGTGTATATCAAATTTGCTTAAATGGTCCCTTAATTCAGTCACTTTTTATTACAAGTAATGCTTCATTCCCCAAGATTACCACTTGGATCAGACACCTGGGCAGCCAGAGAGCAGACCTTACCAGTAAAACCCAAGGTAAAGATGATGCTGAGTACCTCAGTGATTTGCATCTCACACACCTCGTGTCCTTTGTTACTAAGGGCCTGCCACATTGAGCAGCAGCCCCACATTTTTCTTAGTTCTCCTGGTGCTGCTACCATGCTTACAGAAGCCCTTCTCATTGCCCTTCACAGGCCTTGCCAGTTTTAACTCCAGCTG
Source organism: Steatornis caripensis (assembly GCA_013398225.1). Taxonomy (NCBI): domain Eukaryota; kingdom Metazoa; phylum Chordata; class Aves; order Caprimulgiformes; family Steatornithidae; genus Steatornis; species Steatornis caripensis. The sequence continues at coordinate 505,981 of VZSC01008969.1, read as the reverse complement.
AGCTCTGGCTTTCAATTCCACCCTACATGCCCAGGCAGTGTGCCTGTACTCCTGCTGGACTGCTCATCGCTCCTTCCATCTGGTATGTGTACTTCTTTTGTGTGTTTGCTATTCCTATTAACCAAGAGCTGCAAGCTCTCTGAGTTTAAACCCTCGTTTAGCTCAAAAGATACACTCTGGACCCAATCTAGTTCCACAGCATTGGTCTGCAGCAAGAAGTTCTTACAGGAATGGTAAGTTTCAAATCCAAACCCTAACTCTTTTTCAGTAGAGTACTATTGATCCAAGAAAGAAAAACAGAATATAAGAGTGAAGTTCACCTACACAGCATAAGCTAATGATCATCCTCTTTCCTGCCTCCTCTCTCTCTCTCCCCTTGTTGTGTCTAGAAATTATATAACATTTTTGATATTTAAAAGGTGTCACTATGGCATTCTACTGTGCAACGACCATCCTGCTCACACAAAGACCTAAATCATAAAAAAATAAAATCACTTGACAGAAAAAAAATGTTACTGAGTTAGGAGTCACAAGAGGCAGTAGAAAAGAATTCCAAGCACAACATTTTATTATATGATTATCAGACATGACCTTCGTCAGGATGTTTCATATACAATCAGCCAGCCAAAAGCATGCTTGAAATATTGTCTATAAAGAACAAAATTGATACCTTTCTCCATCAGAAAAATTTACAGAGTCTTCTACATTACTGGTGGAAGAACCATTGGCACGTGCTACTGCTTGTGGAATTGAAGCTTTTACCTGTGCGATTTCTGCTTTGAGTTCTTCACATTGACATGCAATTTGACTTTTTTCCACTTCTAATAGTTCAATCTGGCAAGCAAATAAAAATAATTTTACATATCAAATAAATTGTGGTGGATTAAAATAAAGACAAAGTGAAATGATTTAAATTTGTATAAATTGACTGCTTTTAATTGACTTTTCAGTGAGACTGTCTAGATTGTCATATCTTAAAAACTGCTTTAAAATAGCCAGCTGTCATCTGAATTGCTCTACGTGTGCTCCCTCTAAGCCTGCTCAGTCTCTCATATTGCAGTCAGAGCCACTGAGAGCCTTGCAGTCTCTCGCAAAATTGCTTATTTCTATCTATGGAAACAAAACCCCAGAAGCTCCTAGGCTAATTTAGTATTTCTTCCCCTTTTTGGGTGACTTGATTAGTTAGTGGACTGAACTATACCACACATTGTATACTAGAACTGCTACGAAACATCCATTTAAAAAAATATTTAATTGTTAAATTGAAGGATATCCTGTTTTAACAAACATACCTCACTTTTGTATCTGTCTCTCTCAATGCTGCACTTGTCCAGTTGCCTGAAAACATCATCCAGTTGCACCGCAATTTCATCTACCTCGCTCTTATTTTCACTGTCAGCACACTTGCTGCATTCAGTTTTTAAGTTCTGCAGGGTACTGCATTGTTCCTTTAGTTTTGCTATTTCTTCTAAGGCCTGCTCATAAAGAGCAGTCACTTCGGCCAAACTTCTTTCATGAATGTTTTCTTCTTTGAATGAAGAAATAGTCTCAGTTGACTGATGGCACATTTCTTTTTTTACATATTTATTATTCATTTCTAAAATCCTCTGTTCCAGTGTTTCTACCTGTTTGGCTAATACGTCACATTTGTTTTGGTACATTTCTTTTTCTTTGTTTAATAATTGCAGCTGATTTTTCAGTTCATTTCCATGATCTACAGATGTCTCTGAAACATCTTTAAAACCATGCTTTTCAGTTCCCATCTCTGCCCTGGGAACTTGAATATCGGTCTCATGTTCCACCTCTTCCTTTTTAACAATTAATTTTGGGAGGTCTGTCTGTGTTGCTGAGGTCAACTGTTCACTTTTTGATTCTGAAGTAGCTGCACTGCAAGGTTCTCCGACATCACAGTTTTCTTTCTGCTTCTCCTCTTGATCCAAATTAATACGTTCAGTTTTTACTACAGGAACATCAGAATCTGCTGAAGGCTTTGGAGTACTGCTCTCCTCTAAAATAATGACATCATCGTCGTCATGGTTGTTGAATGTTTTGTCATTTAATCGAGGTGTCTTTAAAGACACAGGTGTCATGCAACTAGGTGTCTTCCGTTTAAGACTGAGAAGCAAAACATTAAACTGATTATTGTATTGCTCGGATACTGCAAAGACATTTGTTTCAAACTATGTTTAGTGTTTCTGGAAGCAGTATTAAAAACTACCACCTCATAACTAGAAAGGGATGTCTCTCTGCATACTATTTTAAGAACATGTAGCCAGAGTAAATACCTTTCCTGTAAAAACAAGTGGCTGACATCCACACACTTAATTATTACCTTCACACATTATTTTGAAACAGACTCAGACTCAGTATTTGTGGGAACACCTCCCCGCACCCGCTCTTTAACCAGCCAAAGTTAAGGAAGACATACTGCGGACTGTGGTTAACAATACACTATTTTCCTGAACAGAAAAGCCACTAAGCAATTTTCCTTGTCAGTCCACAATAGTTTTTTGCTGTACTCACTTTCGTATTTCACGAGGTTTCTAGGTACCTTTACTCAATCTGCTTCTTCCTATGCTCCCGAAAGTGAAATATGAATTTTGGCAGCTATCACCTGAAGATGGGACTACACTCAATACCATCATTTTCATTAACAAGTTAATAATTTTAGAAATAAAGAGAAATCTACTTTGTACAGGCTGACTAACCTGTTATCAGAATCAGAATGAGGTGAAGATACCGATCTATTTAAAATAAGCAGAGGTCTTTTGACAGAAGCATTTGATGTTTCTGGTAAAAGTGATCTTGAAACTGCTTCCTTTCCACTCACAGCTGAGAATGTTTTGAAGTCTTTACTTGAAGAAACAGGTGTTTTCAAAAACATTTCATTATTGATCTATAAGATAATATTAGTTAAGAATTAAAAGAAGCAGACATTAGTAGATTCTTCAGAACAGGTTTAAGCAGATCTCCTAACTATCTGCCAACACCTAAAATTCTGACCGACATTTCTTATGTATGCTACAAGAATCTCCTTGAATTCAGGCTCAGTATTTTCCAGTAAGAAAGGCTTACCAGACTCCCTGATTTCTTAACAATCACACGACTGCCCCCCCACCTCAGACCCTACTGATGTGTGTGAAGTATTTCCTTCACATTGGTTTAAGACACAAATTAGAAAGCAGCAAGTTCTATATCATAATAACAGACTTCTGGAAGATTTCTCGGGGGACTTTGAATGCTGTACACCAGCTGCACACTCCTCTCCATGCACATGTTATTGCTGTCAGGAAGCAGCTTTCTGATATTACAAGTCTTTCTCCAGATACAGCTATTTTAAAGTACCATGTAGAATCTCAGGCAAGAGCTTTTCCCAAGCTGTATCTCTTTCTGAAGTCTGACCATCATACACAAATTATGGGACAGCCATCTCTGTTAAAGCTGTTCATAATAAATTCAGTTTGTCTAAAACAAGCAATAGTTTACTTCTAGAAATTACTTTTGTACTTGGTTAAAAATAATGGCAGAAAAATTAATACAATGAAGTACATAGGCTACAACAGCACACGCAAAAATCTCTTCTCCAGAAATGGAGTGATCTTAGGTTAGCACTTTACTTTGAAAGTAACTTAAGCTAAACCACACTTAAGAAATTTGATGGGAGTTACAATCTACACATGCTCATTACTCGACCCTGTTGATTTGCACCTCCAGTTAATTTGACTTTGAGCGCTTCCCTGCAAAACTACAGCTACTACAAGTCTGTCTATCCTCACTCCCTGCCCCAGTTTTAAGGGCATCTTTACTTTCCTATCCTCATCACATCTTTCTACAACAAACCCACCTTCAATAATCAGATCTCATGCCATAAAAACAGGTAGGAGTGACTGACATCTTTTCTAGTACTATTTTGTGAGAGGGCTTTGTCCCTCAAACTCTTTCTTAAGTACTACATAGAAAGCAATGATGTATTTTTCATCATCGGACAGCAAAGATGGGGGATTTTTGGTTTACTAATAGTGAGCATAACCTGTTCAGTCACCAAAATAAAACAAGATATTGAACCAGCCAGCTGGCCACTACCTAAAGCAAACTAACTCAAAGCCTGGCCCATTCGATCAAACTGCACAGTATTGTTGCCAGCAAGAACAACTCTGCTACCAAGCCAGTTTCCCTATCAGCTTCAAGAGTTACCTGGTGGCTGTACTCTAGTCGCTTCTTCAGTTTTTCCCTGTCTCTGCACAGCAGCAAGGGAAAAAAAAAAAGAGCTTAAGATTAAAAATGTTAATTTATTATAAAACCAAACCAATCTCAAAATCTAAAAGCAAACACAAGCCTCCTTATCTCAGCTAGATACGATAAAGTTCTAACGAACATATTCTGGTTTATTGAATGAAAGCTTTCTGCATGAACTTAAACACTAGTATAGCTTAAAGTTAGGTTAACTTCAAACAAGTTCTCCCTCAGATTAAGATTTATTTTAAAAACTTGAAAAAATCCCAAACACCCACTTCTAGAATGCTAGCCAGCATTAGTTAAAATTACCCAGGTCAGTTTTTTTCCATTCATCTTAGCGAAGAATCCTCTTATTCTTAAATAAATGTATTGGTATTCAACTGCTTCAAGGTGGACCTTGAAAATAATAGTTTCCTAGGCAAGATCTCATACCAGCCCTGGTAGCTTGCTTCTCTGACATCCCAAACTAGCCTCATACCACTTACTACTATGAAACAACGCTCCTCTGAGAACTGTACTTCAACACCAATTGCTGCATTGCGCTCTCAGTAGTTATTAAATAAGAGGCCCCTTTCATTACGACTTTCCTAATTTTGATTTAGGAGGGCAAAGACAGAAATTTGAATGTAATGCCAACATGCTAATAACAGAGAAAAGAACAATGCTATTCATCTATTCACTGCTACGATCAAGTCTTGATTTCAGGTCGCTATTTTCTGGCTGGATGTAAGAGTTGCAATTATACCACAGGTGAGAGAAAAGTGTGTTTAGTTTTCACATCCTTTTTCTAGTGTTGAGACACTTGTAAGAAAGTCTCTAGTACTCACTTTTTCTTGTAAGTTTTCTCATATGTAGGATGTATTAAGTCATCATCTTCTGGTTCTTCTGGCACATTACAATTCCTGAGTTAAGGAGAAAAAAGAAATCCGAACCAAAAGCAACAGAAAGAGGTTAACATCCATGCTTACAACAGGTGATAAAATAAGAACTAAAAGCAGTATTTTAGATATTCATCAAAATCTAATTTTACCGAAATTGTGGGTCAGGGTTCAGTGAGCAGTACCACTTCTCTGGCAAGTGCTCTATTCCATCTGGCAGCTTCCGCCATTTCAAACATGCATCACATTGTACCCACGTCTGATCAGGCTGTTTTCTGTAATGGAAAAAATACCAGAACTGTCACGTGAAAAGTTCATTTTCATGACTGAGTGTAAAACAGTAATAACAGTATGTAGAATTCTTCTAAATATAAGTGATACTCACTGTATCTCCTCAACTGGCACAGCTAATGGATATTCTTCGTTTTTCTTTGTTTTCATTTCATTCCAGTAATCATTAAGCTTTTCCCCCAATGCTGCAATTGTAAGTCTAAAAACAAAAGTTTTAAAAAGACCACCTTAAATAATTAAATCCTAGCACAGAAAGAACCTTTATGAACTATATTGAAAGAACAACGTATGAACAACTCTAATATTCCTGAAGCTTTTTGCTTTTAGAGAACCCTAGAAGTTAGTAATTGCGTGAAGTCATGTTTGTCAGCAAAGAAATTACTGAAAGTATGAGTTGGAGCACAAAGACTGAAATCAAGAGCGTTTAACTGAGAAGCGCTGTGAACGTACAGTGCAAACCCTGAAGCTACCTCACCAGTTCAACCTCAGTCATAGAAGAAATGACTACAAAAACACCTGTCAATCCAGTACCTAGTTGTGCATCTGGCTGATGTTTCCATACATCCATTAACTGCATGTTCATGACTACTCTAAGCTGACGTACAACAATACTACATGGAGACGGCAAAAGTATAATCACTTTAATGTAGTGTAAAGTCTACATGCTGCTAAAAGGAGCAGGCCAGTCTTACCCTAGGTTAATTTCTAGCTGGATTAGTTTCCTAATCAGGGCTCATTGTGCAGCTCAATGACTACTAGAGCTGGCACACACGGGAGGGAGTGGTGTGGAAGAACAACAAGCTCCACAGGTGAGGTAGAGGCAAGACTACCTCTTGTCAGCATGCTGAATTTACATGAGAGTAAAGTGGCAGGGTAACCAGAGCCTGAAAGTCAGTCTCTCTCTGCCTGGCTTATTCCAACAGCTACACCACCCCATCCCTTGAACCAACACAAATGTTTGTACAGTGAAATAGTCTGACCTAGAGAGTTGGGTTCAGAGGTGATCTAGATCAGAAGTCATGAATTTCGGTGCCAAAAAAAGGAAGTACCACAAGGGCAGAAATCAGCAGCAACGCATGGATGGGATCACGTCTCTCTTACAGGAGAGGGAAGAGGGGCAGGGCAGCTTACACTGATCACGAAATTATAGCATTAGTTTTATGTTTCTGGTTTGGGCTGGAAAGTCATGTTTTGAAAACCTGTAGCACTCTTCACAGAAAACCTTTAGAAAAGATCTTTCAAGTGTAGTATCTCTATGCCCACATTACAAGTGTTTTTAAAAAGAAAAAAGTAAAAAGCATTCCATGCTCACTGTGCCAGCCTGTGGGAACATAGTGCAAGCCTTGGTCAACACAAATGACTATCCTAAGGTGTTCCTAATTCCTCCCCCTCTGCCAAAGGAACTGTTAGTGCCACTGTGCAGGAAACGGTTCAGGGAACATCTGTATTGAAAAAAAACTAACCAAGATCTATTTCCAGTTTGACTGATTCCCTCATCTGCTTTACCATGTGTGCTCATTAACAGCTCTGCTAGCACAGTGGTGGCAGAAACATGGGAACTGCTTAAAGCTGGCAGTATCACCACAAAGAGCAGCACTAACTGTGGGTACCACTTAAAGATATAGGCAAATTGAACTGTAGTGGCTGTAGCAGCTATCAGGCTTACTGGTCCAAGTCCAGATGGCTGTTGTTTCAACAGCAATATGACCAGATTTATCTTGCTATAGGTCCTCAATTGCAGCAATTAACAGCCCTGCTTGTTACAGCACTCTCGTTTCGTTTCTGGGTTATCTTTATATGCAGAGCTGCGTATAAATTGGCAATTCAGGAAAGGCACTGCAGACAGTTCAGGTTGCCAGTGGAAGCTGAACCACAACTGGTCAAAAGGCAAAACACGCAGCTTGAAAAAAGTAGTGGCTTCTGCCAAAATTTACCCCATTTATGTTCGCAAGTCAATACCCTAAATTTCTAAGTCCACACTGAAAGCACGTGTTAGGGCACAGAGAAGGAAAGTGCCTGCTCCTTTAAGGGCATATGGTCAAAGGAGTCATAAACAAGAACACACAGGAGACAAACCTGATCGACAAGGGAAGTAGTGATAAGAACAAGCCTGGTTGGTCACGCTAACTAGTAAGGACACATAGAACGTGAGAATGTTTATTTTTTCAGTTGGGAGGATAAGGAAAGGGGAGAATAACAGAGAGAGACCAATTAGCATTAACAGAGACAATAACCCAGAAACAAACCTGGTCAGTCACACTAATTGACAGGCTATCAAGAAACTGCAGGCAAACCGGGATTTTGCAACTGATAAGTATGCAAAGCTGAGGGTCGAGAATGCTTGGAGGGGGTCAGTGGAACTATGCCAACTGATGAGACAATGCGCATGGCGAAGGGGAAGCAGGGAGCAACAAAGAATGAGGTAGACAGAAAAGGGTTTAAAAGGAGATGGTTGCATGTAAAATGGAGCCAGTCAGTACAGTTGTCTGGCTGAGCCCTGTGCCTCATCACCACAGTCTGTCCTATCTTCTTGTATTTTTTTTTTAATATTTTCTTAACTATCTCTCTGCATAATGTCATCCTCTATCCCATCAGTATGTGTACAGCAAGGACTAAGTGACAGCTACCGGTGAGAGCTGTGTACACGTGAGCGATTTGGTGCCAGCTCCTGGATTCAAACCAGGGGTATGGTGTCAGCTACCGGAGCAAGTGGGGGGGTCTCAGCTGCCACCCAATGAGGCAGGAATGGTGTGTATCCCAAAAAAACAGGTTGTGGGGTGGACCAGCATGAGTGAGGAGCTCTGCACCAGCAGCTAGAGCAGGACTGTGGTTCACAGCCCACGTGCCTAGTGCTGGCTGCTAGTGGAATGGATGAGCGTGTCTGCATCTTCTCCAGTCCTGGTACGCACGGGGTGTGCACGTGTATTTGCTAGCAAACTCCAAGCTGGACTTGGCAGTGAGCAGGAAGCTCCAGGTCTGGGCAGGGCTATCAGGCAGGCAAGGCCTCGTGCTGGTATACCCAGGGGGACTTCTGAATATGGAATGCCTGTGGGACAAGTGTGCAAGCATACATGTTTGCTAGTGAACATCAAACTGCACTAGCCAGCATGTAGGGGACCTGAAGCACAGAAGAGGGCCTGGGATCCAGGCAGGGATACCTGGAGGGTACAGCGGCTGTGCCAGTACTCAGGAGATCTGCAAATGTACACATGCTTGCGAATCTACAGTGTCATGTACGTGCTTTCACTAGTGAGCTTCTATCTCCACCAGCCAAAGAGGAGGAAAGACTTGGCTGTTTATGTTTTATGCGAGTCCTGTATGTAGGTGCACCCTGTCTGTGGCAGTCTGTGTAACCAGCCATGTCCTCTGTGTGTGTATGTCTGGGACACATGTTCAGCTTCGCTACTGGTTGAACCTGCACATGGGAAAGCGGCAGGCACATCCTTTAGCCTGGGCAGAGACCCTAGGTCTCCAGGCTGGACTCCAGTGGCTGGGCAGGAAGGAGTCCTGGGACAGAACTGCTAGAGGAGGTGGCTGCTTCTAACACCCCTTAACATAAAACAGCCGTGTTTTCATGAAATGAAAGAAAGTAATACAGAGTGGAACAATTCTCAAGGTTTGCATTCAGGAAATTTTCCCTGGACAGTTTTTACACCTCAGCCTGAAAACTGCTTAGACAACTCATCCCATCCAGCCTTTCCTTCCCCACATGCCTCCTTCCACAATGCCAGCACAACTAATTCACAGCAGAGCAGTGTAAGCAGACTAGGAAATTTACCTGGCCTAAAACCAACTGTCACCTCTGAAAATTTTCAGTCTGACTAGATTCCCACTCTGGTTCACAGTGTAACTATAGGAAATACCACACTAGATGCTGACTGATTGAATGGATGCAGGTATGTGAAAAAGTGTCAACCCCAAGACAGAAATAACAACCAAACCAAAGCTATGTCCCAAATCACTGCTGCCTTCAGGATGTCTGCTATTTTAAAAGCTCTATCAGGTAGCAGAGCATTTGAGGACATTCAAGTTCACTCTTAGGAAAGAAACTGAAAAGGGCTCAAAAATATCCAAAGCTGCTTTTCCAAAAAAAAGAAAAAGAAAAGAAAAGGACTAAACAAAAATTGTTATGAACAAAGTTAAGAGTGTGGGATTAATGCATTCCAGTTTTAGTCATCTCCATACAAATAGCCACATCTCAGCAAGTTACTCTGTGCTCATTTTACAATCAGTAAGTGGCAGAATTGCAACCAACTGGTTTTAGGGCATTTGCTTTAAAATGATGTGTACGATAGCCTACACTTCTGCATGATGACCGCAGTATGACCAGTGTGTATGTAAACATTCTACCCCTACTGTTCAGAACAACTGTGCAGTTTAATGATGGAACACAAGCTTTTATTCTTACTACTTAGAAGAGAAGAAGCCTTTATCATTAAGTATTTCACAGTGAACAACACTATTCAATAGAAAGTCTAGGTTAAAATATGCATTTACCTGTATTCATTTGTGTAGTCAAAATCTTGTTTGTTATGAGTTGGTTTTAGGAAGTTGCATTCAATAATCCCAACTACACCAACGCCCATGTTGTTTGCCTGTAAGAAATTAAGATTCATCAGGAAAATAAACCATATATTCTATGCTAAGACTGAAAGAGTTTGTCAGAGGTAATTACAACCTACATAAACTAGGTAAAAACAGTTTTCTGGCTTACAACTCCTCTCCAAAAGGAACTTCTAAACACAAGCTCCCTAAATAAAGAAAACTCTTTGTTCCACCCCTCTTTTTGTCAGGAAAGATATGCTCTGGTTCATATTTTGTGTATCAAGCTTAGTTTCAAAAACAAACATTAAAATAACTGCATACAACTTAATACCATTTTTAACTGCTGCACAAACTATAAGAGGTGGTCTTATAAAAGCTACATCAATATCCTAGCTTCCATGCATATTCTTTTTTAAAATCAGCATTTGAGGGAAAAAATATTTCTAAAGATGTTAAAGTATTTTTGAGCTTTAATTTCTTACCTTTAACTGACAACCAACTCTTTCATAAGCTTTGATGAGCCTGTTTTTATGGTACATCATTATTCCATAATGATCTTTGTTTCTGCAGTTAAATCCAAAAGTAATTCTTACTGTTTTAGCCTTTATGAGATTATTAAGGAAAAATCTGGTTAATCTCATGTAACAAAATTATAGTTACTCTGAGTGCTCACTCTAAATCGGGTCCTGGAATTTTTTTTATATTGAGATAATTCCTTCAGTATGTCTTTACCAAAAAATCACGAGGATAACTACAACATACCCAGCAGAATCCAGACAGTTTACATATAATGTCACATCATTAAATTCAGCGTGCAATGATGTAAATATTAGCAAAGGATACGTTCAAAAATTTTGGCCTATATATATCGCGTTCAATGAAGGCAAGGCTTTTGGAAACCAGCTGTGTTTTCACTTTTTGTCCTCGTAGAATGATCTGCATTGTTGGCTTCAGATACAAAATACTGCAATAAGCCTATAAAACACATAGTAAGTCCTGTTATAAAAAACCCCACCAAACAAAAACCTCAAGATATCATCATCAACAACTCAAGTTGTGATGAGAACACAAACTCAAGGAACATTAACTCAAGCTTTAATTAAAACCTTATGAAATGTGTTTTTTGCAACTTGAATCCACAAAACCCAGTAAATGCAAGTGTGCATAATAAGCATACATACATCACAAAATAAATGAACAGCATTTGAAGGACAAATTTTATTAATAGACAAGTTAATCAGGTGTCTGAAGATGCAGTTTTACTGCTAAAAGAGCTCTCACACACACAAGCCCCTTTTTTCTTATCCCCTATTGAAAGCTTATAAATTCTACCACAACCTTAAACATAACAAAAGCAAATGTGTTAACTTTGTTCCAAATGACTGCATATTATTCTAGCTTTATAATAGCTATGCAATCTTATAAGTGTGTCAATTATGAATTTTATTTGCATTTCATTTACCATTTCATTTACAAGTTCTAATAAGTGAAGTGGATTTATGACTTCAGCAAGTCTTAGAATAATTGAAGGCTTTAGTTCAACTGGAACAATACTTCTGAATATTATCCACAAGAAGTGCCCAGAACACCTAGTAATTCCAGATGCACTTTCTTACAAAAAGAAGCCTTCAAACCTTATGAATCAGTAGTAGAGACAAAGGTCGTACAAATTAGCCTGCAGAAAGCGACAAGGCTTTTCTGTATGCACGTATTCAAATGGAGCTGCTTTACCTGTCTGAAACCGAGAAATGACACTTTGCCAACCAAAACCTATCTGTTTTAAGAGGTCCACGCAAGCGTCACATTTGTGCTATATGCATGTATACCTGCACGACAACGGTGTTTACCCTGCAGACGGTCACACCCCCCCGCCCCCCATTTAATTCCTGAAGCTACTGATCACGTTTCCTTCTTGCTCCTTAGTGGACAGTGACACCTATATTTAACAGCAAAAGTTATTTGCAAGACCACATAAACCCCAGTAATTTTCTTCTCAATAAACAGCAAATGTTTACAGAAGTCCACAAATACATTCCACCCTCAATTTTCAAAATTAATGTTGACATATTGCCATATTGCCCCAACATTTACATTCTGACATTTGTTCTTGCACCCCCAAATCAATACTTTTGTAGTATAGTACATTATATTAAAACAAAAACATACACCCTCCAGCTTCCAAAAAAAAAAACCTTCAGAAACATGTTATACATACTCGTAGGGAGTAGTCGCTTTCTGGAACAATCTGGTCTAGTCTCTCCTGTTTTTTGTATCCTCTTTTGCCTGTTTCATCTAAGTCTTCCGGAATTCTGATGTCATATTTATCCTTGTCAAAGTCAAACTCTGTTTTTTCATTTTTATCTCTAAGAAATAAGATTAAAAAAAATACAGTAATTACAAACAAAAGCCAACCCAACGTAGATATTGTGGTGGACCCAGAGGATATCACAAAGATGCAAGAGAAAGAATTCCTTTGAGGCATAGTCTTCAACAAAATTTACCAGTTCCTTTCTGATATCCAAGGATTACAAGAGAAGTCATAGCAAGCAAGACTCTCACACATTCTAACTTAATTCTAAACAGGTCACACAAATAAAAGTAGTCAGTATCAGCTTTAAATTCTGGATGGGCCAAAACACATCCATTCCTTCTAAATGGAAAGCTTCTGAACACTGCAAACTGCCTTCCTAAGATTTTTACTGCTGAAAAAAGAGACACTCACCACAACCTTCCAACTCAACAATCATCACAAATTTCTTAATGCAGTTGTGAGAGACTGATTAAATGGACATTTGTCTCAAAGCTTGCTCGAGACCACTTGCGAAACAAGGCCTTGGGTCTTGTAAAAATAGCCTGCTATTGCCCACAAAACGGATGTGTTGTAAAAGCAAGTCTACCACCTGCTACTGCTTGGGACGTGGACCTGCTACTGCTTGCAACTGCAAAAATGATGTTCAGCAACCAGAGTTCAGCGAACTTGCAACCACCCTTTTCAGTGGATAACCACCCAGTGATGACAACACGCACGCACAGGAAGGCGGTGCCGTATGGAGGCGAGTTCCAGGAAACATGTGACATATGCATAACTTTTCCAGGAAAAGAACTGAATATGCACAAGTACAGTGTTTATAAGGACATCACCCGTAAGTGCAGGGGGGGCAATGACAACTGCTTCTACCTGCCCCCCACGCGCCGCCCGGAAACCACCGAACTCGACAGACTGTGGGATGCCGCTGGACCCATGGTGGTGGGTTTTCCTGACTATTTCTTGCATGCTTTCCTGAATACTTACTAAGTTTTCTTTCTTCATAACTCCTGCCTTTCCTATCGCTCCAGTCTGTTATGCGTTCAATAAAGTAACCTAAGTAGCAGCATCTGACCTCGTTTGTGTCTTAATCTCACTCCTGAGATCACAACGAACCTCCCCCGAGTTCATAATCGGACCGGGACAGCAGTGTTCACGGGAAGGCCGCCTTTTATTTAGTTGCAGATATATACATTGCAGTATATTTGCACTACCTTTGCAGAACATTGAGATATATCATAGTTGGCACAAATACTTCAGAAATAAAGTGTTTTAATACTGAAACAGCTCAGTTGTTTTTGTTTAAAGTAGACTCAATTACAATATATTAGAAACAACATGAAACTCCCCAAAACTGTTCTTTTCCACAGCTTCCTATGAATACACCCCAAAATTCAGAACACAGAATCATAGAATCGTTTTGGTTGGAAAAGACATTTAAGATCATCAAGTCCAACTGTAACCCTGACCCTGCCGAGTCCACCACTACACCATGTCCCTATGCACCACCACTACATGTCTTTTAAATACCCCCAGGGATGGCGACTCAACCACTTCCCTGGGCAGTCTGCTCCAGTGCCTGACAATCTTTTCAGTGAAGAAACTTTTCCTAATATCCAATCTAAACCTCCCCTGGCATATGAAAGTTATCCTGCCCAGTCAGCAGAGTTCACTGTGTTTTCTTTGCTCAGACAATGAAGTAATGCACATTCCTAAAAATGTTCATACCTAAAAATAAATTCACGCCTACCTGGGCAACGCAAATTAGTTTCTGAAGTGTAAAGGAGGTGAAGTCTTTCTCATACAGTAGGTGCCAAGAGGAAACACCCGGAATTAGTAAAATCAGAACATTTGTTACCTCCAGCTTTCTTGTATCAAAATCTACTAAGCTAGAAGTTATTCAGGGCTCTAATACTCACAAGAACTTAATAAAAAACCCACAAAAATGAAAACATTCCAAACTTTTAACCTGCTGTAACTGACTGGGAGCTTTTTTGTCCTGTAACATTTAATCTATACTCATCCAGGTGTGGTTTCCTGCACCAGTTCCCCCCGCCCTTTTTCTGATGGGCAAGAATAAAGGCAAGAAACTGAAAAACAAGATAGTCCTGTAGATTTGGCAAGAAACTGACTGAAACAGTTCAAAATTGCTTCCTACGGATACCTGTTACTGCAGTAATTTAAAACTACAGTAAGCTAAATACTTAAGAACATGGTACAACACGTCTTCCCAAACAATTAGTACTGTCACTGTTAAAGGCATGCTAAAGCTTTCCTGGGCAGACCATCAGAAAGGTTCCCTGCTAATAAGGCAGCAGCAACCATGCAAGATGTGAAGGAAAGGAAAAGAAGATGGGAAGTGATGACACCCATCTGCCATTGCTACAGCAACCGCTGTTTAAAAAAAAAGTAACAAGCAAGTCCAAGCTAGAAAAGGCTGGAAATCTTTACTGCCATGAACGATTCCAGAGGCAAGTACACAAATAAGATAAATACACACAACTGTATTTATCTACTTGGATTACTATTTATTTTATGATAAACAGTTAAGAAGTTTAGAAAGGTCTAGCTCTCTCTAGAAGGGTACCACTGACTCCCAACTTAAAAAGCCAGTAACACTTGCCTGTATGTACAAATATTTTTGCATTCATAATCTCATAGGTCTGAAATAACAGATTCATAATTCATCTATTTTAAATTTCCTTCTGGCAAAAGCAACAGTATCTTGCCAAAGGAAAATATGAAGTCCTTTACGTTCTCCTTCCTTCTGCTTTGTTACTTAAGAGATTAGCAACAGTTTTCATGTAACATTACAGCCCTTCAATCATGCGAGTGTGAGTCTCGCTTCCCAGTTACTGCTAACTCTCCGCAGTCTTTTGAGATTATTCTACAAAGACGCCTTGTATGTTTGCATACACTGAAAGGGAACATAAACTAAATAAGAATTGTGAGAGACTGGGCTTCATCTTACCTCCTAAGATTCCAAATGATAATTCTTGTCCCCTTTCCCCCTATTATAGCATCTAGCTCTGCCAGTAATTTCTCCTCATTAGAAAATAAAGAATGTGTTAAGATGGCCTTCAGGCTGTTTTTGGATTCTGCTGGATCAGTTATATGCCGTAAGCATTATGTTAAGGAGACTAACTTAGAGCGAAGTAAGCTTTCAAAAGATGACGGAATTTCTGTAACAGTATCTTGTACTCACTTCACAGGTTTTCATCCTTCATCTCAGAGCTCCTACAAATTTAGAGGCTTTAACAAATTATAGCCTTCCTTGCATCTTACAATTTATTTAGGGTATACAAAAGACCAGATAAGGAGATTTCCTTTACTGATATTATTGTCCAAATTTTGCACGCACACACAACTTTTCATTCAGAAATTGTCGAAAGGATATGTTGGTTGTTGAATGTCACTATAGGAACCATGACGTGCTCTGCTTTTNTCCACAATACCTTCTATTTTCAATACTCCAAAGGGTTTGACCTGAATATCCTTTTGTCTCCTGCTTGCTAACTTAACCTAAAGCAGTCTTGAATAATAATTTAAAAAAATTTAAATTCTCCATAGTTCCAGTAAAGGCCACTACAGGCCCACACAGGGGACACTGTGCACAACCACTGCACAGGAAGTTAAAGAAGATTGCTAGAAAGGATAAAAGAAAATGAGATAAAATACACTGACAAAGTTGCATGAAAGTTTTACTAGCACCTGTCTATTCTAGAGTTTCTCTTGCATAACCGCTTACCTTCATAAGTGCCAATTTATGAACAAAATTAGTAGATTACATACAACAAAAGGAATAAACTGAGCAACAAGAAAACTTGGAAGGAATCTTTAAAAGAAAAAAATTGCAAAAGAGGTTATCCACCTTAGCATTTTGTGCAGCTTCTCTGAGTTCATACCATTTCCATTATCAGTGAACGTCAAGCATATATTGTCGTTTATCACTGTTTTGTCTATCCATATCTGTTTAGCGCTCACATCTGGATCATAAGCATTATCTGACGAGAAAGAGAGCAAACAAGGGTGGGATACTAAAAAGCAAAAATTAAATGGTTTATGTGCAAACATATTTTGAAGTGTTTCATTCCAGGGAAGATGTCAGATAGTAACTCTTCCAAAGTTACTGAAATCCATACGTAGCATGCAACAGAGCCTTACCTAGTAGGAATACACATATAACCAACAGTGACAAACAGCTACATGGAATAACTGTCCCTAACTTTATTACAGTGCTACGTTTGCGTGTATGTTTATTTGATGAATATGGCAGCTTAATGTAGTTCCCTAATTGTGGGTCTATGACCCTGCAGAGTCACATGCTAAGCTAATGGAGCTCTAAAATTGCAGCCATTTTTCAGCTCCGCAGTTAGGTATGTAATACAGTTGCAAAAATTTTGTGCTGCCAGATACAAATTTCTCAGCTAAGTCACTGAATATTAATCAACCTTTGCACATATGCAAGAAGTCATAGTTTTCAATAAAGTAAACGTTACACTAAAACCTGTGTCTCCTAAACCAGCATCTTCTTTATAGATGACAACACTAAGCCAAAACATTATGATGGAACAGCTGCATCAAAACCTGGCAAACCTTGCNTGTGACTTCAAGGAAAGTCTGAGACAACAGGCCCACACTCATGGTTTCTCCATTCTTCGTGAAGACGATTGCATCTTTTCCCAGGCGCATGGACCCTGATTTAAATCCATTTCCATACAGTCCCACTGGAACACGGCCATTCATTACAGATTTCTCACTGAAGCCAAAGCTGAAACATATGAAAACATTAGAAGAGTGTAAAAAGCCCTATAAAACTCAAAAACCCAAAAGATGCACGCAAGACACAGCAAATTAGACTTAAACACTATGAGTTAATCTCTTGTTTTAGAGATCACGGACTACTATACAGTTAAACAATGTACAGTTAAGCACATCCTGAGAGCTACCCATATGACATTGCTAAAAAAAAAAAAAAATCACACTGCAAGAATTTAGGGAAATTTACTTTCATCTATAAGAATGGAAAAGAAGCATCATCTGTCTGGAATTATTTACAGGATTTGTACAGGATTCTAATAGTTATCCTGTGGCTTCACAAAAAAACCTGATAAAAAAGCTTCCGTCTCCCCCCCGCCACTTGCTTGAATATCTGTGATCTACAAATTTGCCATTAGTAACTACACATTATATTTAAAGTAAAACAGGTAACTGTATATGGAACATTTAATTTAGCAAGCAAAGTATTAATTTTGGTATCTGACAGAAAAAGAAAAATAACAGTTTGAATTCAACCTTGCTTAAGTTTAAGCCCAGAAACTTATCTGCAGGCAGNCCTGAAAATAACGCACAATTCCCCAGCTATTACAGATGACAGCAATACATAGGCAAAAACTTAGATAGAGATGAGCGGCTCAAACACGAGAACAGAAAATGAAACTAAGACAGGTTTCTACTTTCATTTCCTGTCTCCCAAGCAGCTGTTGCAGTTATTTACTTTCTCCTAGCCATGCAAACATCTCTTCTGACTGGCTCTCAGGAGGCTAGGTTATAGTTCACAATGCAGACAATGGCACATCACTAACATACATGGCTGCAACATTATCTCACCTGCTGGGAGCCTGTGGGCTTTTTACTTTGGAAATCACGATTTGAAATAGTATGACAACTTCAGATAATCAAATTTGAGATGCTAAAAAAAAGCAATCAAAAATACTAAAGTCCAACTCCCCACATCCCAGATAGCTCTGTGAAATCTAGAATTTTGACTCCACAGGTGCAGGGGATTTAGGTGAAGAATGTTATCACTGCTCTGCTACCACATCGCTTCCATATTAACACAGCTGAGCGTCACAAATACATACTTTGCTAGTGCAAGTTGTTCAAATCTAAGAAAGTATGACTTTCACAGAAGAGAAGTACAAAATGCTTTAAACTAAACTTTGTATTTATAGGACTCAAAAGAGGTTGCAGCATTGCTACTGCAAGTGAAGCAGAAACCATGGCTCCACAAACATTTCTTGGCAGCAAAGTTAGTTTAAATCTCATCTGCCCTAGCACTACTTTCTCTCACCCCTCTTCCTCCCTTCCCCACACACTACTCAGAATTTGAAGCGCGGGGAAGGCACAGGGAGAAGGGGTGGGATGTGACAGCACAGGAAGAGGCAGTGCCCCTGCCTCACTCCCTGTTTTGCAGGTTCAGCTGAGAGCCATAAATCAACAGCTCAAGCCAACACTGCAGCCTATAAAAAGGAATCACAGCTTGGCAGCTTGCTTTCTATAAGCGTAAAGTACAAATTGCATTCACAGTGGAAAAAGTTCATAAAATATATTTCAGCATCAACAAAAGAGGACACTTCAAGTACAACTGAAAATTTTAAAATATTCTTCTAAGACTGTACTCTGTGCAAGTCTTCTGATTTGCTAGCTCACCAGCACTCTCTAGATGATCATCAGCTCACCTAAATTTAATCTGACTGAGGACTAATGGGAAAAGACAGTAACATAACCAGCAAAAAGTTGGCAGTAGGGACTAAGTAGAGCTTAAAAGGTAAATTTTAGCACACAGACCATCAACATTTTAGGTAAGTTCGCATAAACTAAAATTCATGCTTCTGTAATGTAACCCTATTTAAATTATTTCATATTGGGTATACAGTATAGTCTTACACAGCATGCAAAAGACAGACTACAAAACTTATATAAATCAACATGACTAACTAGAAGCCTTTACAATCAGTATGTTGCTACTATGCTTTTGAAGCTTTGTAAAAGCAACACATATGACAAACCAGAGGAAAAGGAAGATCACGAGTTTGCATGTCTTGCATAGCACAGCTACCATCATGGCAGCCAGGTGGGGTGATAATACAGCTGAAATCACTTAATGTATTGTCACCACCAAAACAGGCAGCCCTTCCCACAGCCACGTGGTTCTGGTTTCCTCCTCCGTGACAGCTCTGGCCTTATCTAGCTGAAAAATTCCTACTTTCTTTAGTTAGGTTAATTTTCTAGATTAGCAACTGCAAAAGTCATACACAGGAAGCGAAGGAATGTGCGACCAGATGGCACACATCCCTTTGGCAGCAGCAAACTGCTAGATAAGCTTGGAGAGGGCTTCCAAACCACACCTTTATTTTAAGGAACCAGTTGAAGAAAGTCTGCTACTCATTCCCTAACGGGAAACAAGCAACTCTGAAGATACCCAGTTAACAGCTATTCAAAATCAAATGAAAGACGATCAACAGGAACTAATAAATGAAACAGGTAAACAAGCCCTAGCTAACAACAGACGACAGACAACAACAAAGAGCAGAACTCTTAGGATGCTGATGGATAGACCATTAAAAAGAACCACTTAAGTATAACCGTGAAGATGTTCAGCCAGAAACTTGGTAACAAAAGGAAGAAAAAATTACTATTGATTGTTTTGAGGAAGCACTGAAGAAAAGGGAAAGGTCAAGGTGGATGGGAAAAGAATAGTGGTGGGAGGAGGGTGGATAACACAGGCTGACTACATGCAAGGCTGCTGGTCAGTACGCTTGTATGTTCAGACCCTGTGCCACTCTGTTGTATGTTCTTACTAAACACTATTTCTAATGATTTCCTGTGCCTGTATGCATTTGTTCTGTTAGCAAAGTTGGACAAGCTCATAATTTGAAAGAAACCAGCAACCATTGAGATCCAAGGTCTAAGCCAGAGACTGGTAAAAAGTCCAGGACACAGTTACTGGAAAGACTCAAGGATCTTGGCGAAACACCCAGGAACGTGGGTAAGCGCGAGTGATAAGTGAGCGAGAGTACGCATATGTGCCACTACCGAACTTTAAACCTGGTTAGCCAGGAAGCAGGAATAGGATAAGGCCATTTGTGCTGTTTACATTTTGAGCACTGCTTGGTTCTTGCAAAGTTACTGTCCTCTAATCTGACTGTGCTAATCCGCCCATGGACAGCTGTGTCTGTATATCACACAAGTGTGCACGCACATCTTTGGAATGCGCACTCAGCCTTATTACTCCCCTGGGCCTGGAAACAGCAAAAAGCGGTAGGCTTGCATTTGGTGAACTAGAGAAGGAACTGACTTGGTCCCACAGTCTTCTACATTTGGCGATCCTTAATAAACTCAGTAAAAAGAAAATGACAAATCCTACACCCCCCCTGCAACTGATGTCAGGTAGTACATATGCTGTTGAGAAACAAAAGTCAATCTGACTGTACAAAAAAAAAAAAAAAGGATGTTGTAAGATTCTAAATGGTAGCAACAGATCAACTCCTTCCTTTACCTGATGGAAGAGTTTTACAAGAAAAAAGTATTACAATCAAGTACTCAGGCAAACTATTGATCCACATACCTATAAGTTCTGCAATTGCACTGAAAGGCCACGTGTGACTGGTAGAGTTGGTATGCAAGAACTTTGGACAAAGCTGAAATAAACCACAAACAATGGCATTAGTTTGCGCTCTTCAACGATACCAAGCCAGAAAACAGTACGTTAAAGAAAGTAACGTTAAAAGAAGCTGTGTCGTACAACGCTACCAAAAGGCTGTAATTTAATTTACTTTTAGATATCGGCATACCAACACCTTTTAAAGGGAACATTAATATAGCTATTAAAGACAAAAAGAGTAATACAGAATTCAGCACAGTATCGTACTATATTCCAAGCATGGATTATATCGTCATCCTATCAAACTCTCTTCATCTTCATAAAAATATAAGGGACTATTGCTATATACTGATGCTAGAGGTTACAGAAAACATCAAAGCCTTAGTCCAAATCTAGTAACAGAAGTATACACTCCCAAATGTTAAAAATGTACATCTTGAACTATGAGTGCTAAAGTTAATCCAAAAAAGTGAGCAGCACCTAATAGACTCAGGGGCTTACTGTCCGATGCCATTGCTCCTTTTGCCCATATTGATCAAAATCCTCTGCCAGATTCTCTCAACTAGTGGTTTGTGCTTTTAGCAATTTGATGTCATACATTTTATCCTCAGTTATGATAATACGTAACCAGAGGAATGTAGCCACTACTAGGATTAATGAGAACATGCAAATAAAGTACCTATTTACAAAGCATATCTTATAAATGTCAGTGACAAAAGTATTCTTAAGTAATTCATGAAAGCCTGGGTTCGTATATATATTCACCCAGATCAGAAGACTAGGAAAATCAGAACTAAATATCCATACAACTTAAGGATTTGTCAGTACGATGTTTGGAGAAATTTAACTGCTGAAACTAATACAGTTGCACCTGCATTGCCACTGAGAATATCTGTAATTATGCTTTCACAAGGCATTTAACACAAACCCAGGACATACATGTGCTTAAGCCTTACTGGCATAGTTATGTTGATGGCATAAAAAGCAGTATCTATGAATACATAATGCTGAAAGTAGTCCTCGTACAGTGCAGTTACATCAAAAACCATAATGTAATCCATATTGTAATATACATAAAATCAGAAAAATATTTTAAAGTGTGTACACATCCACACTTCATAATTTTACAGAACTACTGACAAGCACTTTTATATAGGTAGTAAAGTCTAACTAAAAGCAAGCAACCACTTCAAGTCTCCAAGTTAATTTATCAGCAAAAAAGAACAATGCTACAAGCAAGTTTTAGAGACATCAGCCAGGTACCAGAGCAAGAGTAAGGCAGCAGCAGCAGCCCTAGTCCAAATGGACATAAATTGCCAAGAAACCTCACCTTGATTCTAAGATCATAAGAGCACAGGACACACTTTCAGACTGCAACTTAATCCCTGCACTTCTCCATCGAGCTAGAGTACAAGTATGAACAGACATCACATTCCTTATTGCCATCTGTGCTTTAAAACTCCAATTTTACAAAACCTGGTAAATTGAGCCAGGCTATGTCACTGTGCCCCTTTCAAGCTCCTAACAGATACTTAGAAGTCATTTGGAGTCCAAAGAGAAAATGACATCGGGCATATTAATGGAAACCTCACATATTCCACGGCACATTGTTAAAAGGATCTTTCGATTTCTTCCTCTGCCATACAGTAACTCAATGGATCTTAAAATCTCTGTATCATTCTCTTCACTTCAGCCTTTCACAGTGCTGGCAACATTTGCTCCTTTGCTTTCTAAGCTTCATGATCAAAATACACAAATCACAACTGGAGTTTCTTTTCCACCTGAAATCCCTCCTTGTCAAAACATAAACACCAACATTCAAAAAAACTCCTCCCCATATATATGCACAGACTCAAGCACTCAGCACCTGCTCAACTCACTGCTAAAATATTTCTCTGCTGCTAGCCAGTGAAAAACCCTAGCACAAGGCAGACTGGGACCTCGAGTTACTACTGGCATTGAACCTCAGCAATATAAACTCAGCAAAAAGTCCTGGCTGTAGTTTTGATAAAGGCATGAATTCACAGTTGTGAACCTCTCCTGGTCACCAGACAATGCTGATGAAGGAAGGAACTTCAGTGTCACCAACACTGACATAATCACAGGTAAGTGTCCTTTTTCCTGTGAAGCAAAGCGTACATGTGCAAGACAAGAAAAATGCGTTTATGCGTTGCCCGTGTAATGCAATGCTTCTCCATCCCTCACTTCACTGCTGCATACTAGTGATTAAAATTGAAAAGAACTCCCTTTTAAAGAAACAGCATCTTCTATAAACAAAGAATTATGCTGCTCTTCTCTGGATCATTGTTTCAAGTGGTAAGGTTTTGAGAAAGGCTGGAAGGTAGTACACAGAACTGTGAACTTCTGGACTGTTTATATGACATCAGAAGACATGGGTTGGAATGCAGGAACTGTAAGAAGCTGACTCTTAGATACTGTGCAGATACTACCATTTGGTCGTGCAAGGCACTGAAACAAGGGCACACAATAAAAACAGATTAAGAAACAGAGCGTAGTGGTTTACGGCCATTACCTTCACAGTTTGCTTCAGAGCACACCCGGCTGTCAGTAACAACTAATTTCCCGATGAGTTCATCAGGAAATATTTAAGCTCATTTTGTCCCCGAACACTTCAATTATTAATGAGCGAATTGAAGCAGTGGTTTGATGAAGTTCAATAAGTACAATAGGAAACAGTTAGTTCCCTGGTGAACTCTCACTTTTAGCTATGTTAGCACGACCATACCCGAGGTGATTCAGTTGTTTCGTTCACTGGTCCAAACACATTTTGTTACTAAGTGGGTTTTGGTTAGTTTCACTTTCCATTCCCAGACCAAGTGCAGCCAAATCCTTTTCGGAGGTACAACCAAACCTCCTCTTCCTTCAAACTGCATATACAGTGCATAAAAGACTCAGTTGCACTAAGAGGGTCGTTTCCTACAATTAAGATCAGCAAATATTTAAGAATAAAGCAGCTTATCTCAAAGACAATTTTCCAAGAAAACTGGAACTCTTCCATCCTTTGCAGAGTCTAAGGCATACACAAATCAAATTGCCACTGGACAATCTGTCTTGTCTTATAGAAGTATTTTGCAGCTTTTGGAGAACGACCCCACTGCCATTTTGCCCCTCTTGCTTTTATCCCACTCAGCTGCTTGTTTCTTTCCTAATGTGTTGTCCCTTCTCTCTCTCAGTTATGCTAGTCCACTTGCATTGCTGTAATGAACCGCATCAGGGAGCTGATCCAAAATAAAATTTTTAAATCTTATTTTTAACCTGGATCACTTCCCTGATCTGTCTCATCATGCAAATGAGCAAAACATTTACCAGGGCAACAGAAGGAGATAGATACCAGTGTGGGAATGAGTTCCCAGGCCTGCTCACACTGCCTATGTTGTTTATATATGCTTCTGAAACTAATGGAAATATTTTGGTGAAACCTAAGGTGTTTCCAAAGAACAGCTGCCAACAGAAGAGACTGTGACCATCAGCTCTCTATCATTCTCTAGAAAATAGAGCCTTTTACACTGTAGGACACAACCTCTTAAAAAACTGTATCAGCTGCTTCGCTTCTTTAGCGAAAGGCTACAAAAAAATCGTAGCTTTCAGTGGAAACAGACCAAGTGTAAACTTTCAGTTATGACTACTGACGAACAAAACCAAACAGCACCCTAAAAATAATTCAGAAAGTTACTGATTGCACCAACTTGTGCTTAGATTTCTCATCTGTATCCGTGAGAGTTCAACTCGCCAAAGTGATTTCAACTTGAGAACAATTTTAAACCGCAGCCTGACTCGCAATACGTAGTTTTTTTTTTTTACAAAGGTTGATTATTAATGGTGCTGTATTTTTCCCCTCAAGATGACTAACAATGCATTAAAAACAAAGGGAGACCTCTCTCCTCTTTTCTTTTTAAAGCATTGTCTTATCTAAAGAAGGAAACACTTCTCTAATAAAATATATCAGACAAACTGTGGATTTCAAACACAAGAACTAAAGACCTAAAGTGAAAGTGTAATTCTTGAACTTTAAGTAATTACATTTACAGCTAAACTCTACAATTATGACAATTTATATTAAGGTAATTTAAGCGTTGCTGACAATAGACTAACATGTTTTTTGCTCAAATGTTTTACAAGTTACTGTAATGATCCAGCTTCTTTCCACTATTACATAAGTTTACGAACCAGGTGTCTGTAACTATAAATGTGACTTACATGCACACACAGCTGAAGTCAAAAAGGCTTTAAAACCAGTCCTGTTTCATCCACGATGTATCAAACAACTGAAGAAGTAGCTTTAACTTCATTCGTGCTAGCACGAATAAGGAAATGACCAAGTGCCACAAAAGGACAGTGCAGAGCAACACTGTGACTGAAGAGCACCGCGCAGGAGCGGGTTTAACTGCGTGCACGCTCAACACCCCTGTTAAGATGTAATTAAGCCTCTCGCAAAAAGCAGTTAAGATTTTGTTGCAAGCTTCCAATTAGAGGTCGCTGAGCTCACAACTAACCACATCACTGAACAGGCTCTGAGATTCACCCCCGCCCCAGCCCCGGCTATGACTTCCCCTCCCGCCCGAGCCGAGGAACACAGCGGCGGCCCCGCCGCCCGCCCNTATTAATGGTGCTGTATTTTTCCCCTCAAGATGACTAACAATGCATTAAAAACAAAGGGAGACCTCTCTCCTCTTTTCTTTTTAAAGCATTGTCTTATCTAAAGAAGGAAACACTTCTCTAATAAAATATATCAGACAAACTGTGGATTTCAAACACAAGAACTAAAGACCTAAAGTGAAAGTGTAATTCTTGAACTTTAAGTAATTACATTTACAGCTAAACTCTACAATTATGACAATTTATATTAAGGTAATTTAAGCGTTGCTGACAATAGACTAACATGTTTTTTGCTCAAATGTTTTACAAGTTACTGTAATGATCCAGCTTCTTTCCACTATTACATAAGTTTACGAACCAGGTGTCTGTAACTATAAATGTGACTTACATGCACACACAGCTGAAGTCAAAAAGGCTTTAAAACCAGTCCTGTTTCATCCACGATGTATCAAACAACTGAAGAAGTAGCTTTAACTTCATTCGTGCTAGCACGAATAAGGAAATGACCAAGTGCCACAAAAGGACAGTGCAGAGCAACACTGTGACTGAAGAGCACCGCGCAGGAGCGGGTTTAACTGCGTGCACGCTCAACACCCCTGTTAAGATGTAATTAAGCCTCTCGCAAAAAGCAGTTAAGATTTTGTTGCAAGCTTCCAATTAGAGGTCGCTGAGCTCACAACTAACCACATCACTGAACAGGCTGTGAGATTCACCCCCGCCCCAGCCCCGGCTATGACTTCCCCTCCCGCCCGAGCCGAGGAACACAGCGGCGGCCCCGCCGCCCGCCCCGCCCTCCAGCCGGTGACCGCTGCCCGCCGGGGGTCCCCGCTCGCCCGCCGGCAGGGACTCGCCCAGCACGGCCCGCGGCTACCGGCCCCCGCGGCTCTTCCCGTCAGCGAAGCGCCCGCGCCGCGGCAGGAGCTGGGTGAGGACGCCAGAGACGAGACGAAAGCCTTGAGGTGGGGGGTTGGCGGTGTTTATTTTAGGCGAAGGGCTCCGGAGCCCTCCCTGCTCAGCGCCTGTCCAACAACTCCCCCCCGCTCCCCGCCCCGGGGAGGCGAGGCACCCCGGCCCCCAGCCCGGGCAGGCTCCGCTCCCGGCGTTCACAGAGGGGCTGTCCGAGCGGCGGTACAGCAGCTCGCTCGCTCGCCCCCTCCCTCTCTCTCCCCTGAGCGCCCTGCCCCACAGCCGCCGCGGGCCTCGCACGGGCAGCCCCGCTCCCCCACAGCGCCGACGCCGCGCCGCCCGCCACCGCAGGGCCCACCGAGGCAGGCGAGAGCCCGTCCTCTCAGGCGCCCTCCCCCGCCGCCCCACCCGGGCTCCGCTCGCCCAGCGGCGACCCGCGCCACTCACCGCGCTGAGGCGGATGCCGCCCTGTGTTTTCGCCGCCATCTTTTGTGCCGCAGCGAGATCCAGGGCTGGAAGTGCCGGGGGCGGGGGGCGCTGGGGAGCGCTCGCACTTCCGCCTCGCCCCCTCCTCGCACGCTTCCGGCGCCAAGCACGCCCGCTGCCGGGGACAGGCGGCCGTCGGCGCCCAGGCCACGCCCGCTCCCGGCGGACGGGGCCGTCGGTACGGGACGGCGGTGGCTCCGGGCCCTCCCGCCGGGAGGCGGGGCGGGGAGCACCGGCTGAAGCTTCTGCATGCAGCCGTGGAGGCGTCGCCCTTTCGTGGTCCCCCTTCCCCGAGAGCGGCGGGGAGGAGCGGCGTAGCCCCGGGGCGGAGCTCCCCTTAGCGGGGGCCGTGGGCGCGCCGGCCTGCGCTCCCCGCGCTGGCGGCGGGCGCTGCTGTTTTCGTAGTGCCGGGTGTCTGGCGGCAGCACCGTTTAAACGAACAATCGACTCGGAGTAACGTGGAAGAGCGTCGGTACCTGCAACCGCCTGCCTGGAGCCGGCACGGCGAGCTGGGCC
>VZSC01008969.1:435314-478572 GCA_013398225.1 Steatornis caripensis | reverse complement strand
CGCCGGCCCGCGGCCGGGCTGTCGGGCGCGGTGGCACAGCCGCTGTCGCGCCGCTGCCCCGCTCTGGCGTGCGCCGCGTTCGTCGTCGGCAGCGTGAGGCTGGGGCGCAGCGCCGGTGCTGGCTGCAGCCGTTTCCAGTGCCGAGGTCACCCCGTTAGGAGCGTGAGCAGGAGCCTGGCTGGTACGAGGTAACTGGGAGGTCTGGCGCTGCCTGTGCCGTGTAGAGCTGCGCGCGAGTAACGCGCGTTCCTCTTCTGCAAGAGGAGTCGAAGTTTACTCACAGAACTGAGTTCCTCGGGTGCTTCGTGACAATTGCTATGGTTCAGCTGTTGACACGTATTTTGAGCTGTGCGTGGTTGCTTACCTGAAGTCCAGCTTATCAATTTTCTTCCTGGAGGACATTAAAAACCCAACTGCTTTACGTGCGTTTATAGCTGGGAAGCGACCTGGTGTCTGTTACGAGCTGGGTGTGTGATCCTCTCCGGCTCCGTGTGGTGTCCTCTCAGTTGTTCATTCTGTAATCTCAAATTTCCACAGCTGGACGGGAGCTGTGATTTTGGCGGTGGGCGCGTTACCGAAAAACGGTCCAAAAACTTTCTAAAGCAGGCATTCTTTACAGCAGCGCTGGGGGCGCGGGGCGTATCTCCACCAAGCGTGTGTAGCGCAGGTCATGGCAGTGAGGTATTTATCAGACTTAAACATACATACTCATTAGTTCTCTGAGAAAAGTCATCCATATTACAATTATTTCCCAAAAATCGTTAGCGTATCTCCCCTCCCCCTGGAGCACGCGCTGTTTAATGGTGGTCGTTATCCTCAGATTCCAGCTGCCTGCTTGTTCATCTCGTTGCGGGTTTTTTTTTCACCTGATTAGTGTTGACTGACTGTTTCTTTGTTCAGAACACAGCTGGCAATCTCAGTGTCCAAGGACCCTCCTGATTATTACGCTCAGACTCCTCCTTATCTCTGTTCGGAGATGGTTACGTTCTGGTACTTACCAGGTCTTCACTGCATCTCCTTATCTCTGTTGGTAGAGGATAACGAACTCCTTGGATCCCACAGATAACAGTTGTCTATAGGGGATAATTAACTCATTCCTAAATTCCACATGTAACAGACAGGCAGGAAAAAAAAAAAAAAACCAGAGGTGTACATACACACTGCAAAAGAAAATAATAAGAAAAGCCTGAGATAATTCATGGCGACTGAAGCCTCACAGGGCACTTACTCCTCAGGTGTGGAGCAGCCTTAAACAGACCTTGAGGGAAATGCTTTCCCCTGCTGTCTTCAACAGAAGCCTTTTTTTCCTGGTCCCCCCTCGACGTGGGCCTGATGACCCAGCCCATCAACATAAACGAGACTAATGACAGTGTTGGGGTTGCAAGGAATGCATCGTGCCTGCATGGATGCCTCTGCTCAGGGAATTTCTGTGGAAAACATACCTCAGCCTCGATCTGGAAGTGTCATCAGTTTTGATCAATTATTTTTCTCTGTCTCCCTGCTCCCTCCATTCCTTTGATCTGTTTGCAGAAAAGGGATTTAACCACCTGATCTGCTGAGCAAGCGCTGCTGATGTTAGCCTCACCTGATGCTCTTAAATACTGGTGGTCTCCTGGTGAGCAGTGCCCAGAGCTTCAGGGACAGTAATTGCGAAAGATGGAGGTTTGCTGTTGCAGCCAAATGTAAATGTCCAACCCTGGTGTTCCTGAAGCAGACACTCGGGAAGCATTCAGTGATTTAGTATTACTAGCTGCTATGTTACAGTATTTCCCAGCATACATACAGCACGTGTCAATGATTTTCAACATATGCAGCGTAATCAAACATCTACCTAAATAATTCTATGATTAGCAGCTTCTGAGGTGCAAGGTACATCACACAACATTAGAAAAGATGTACAGACTACAGAGAAAGGATGAAATCTGAAAAGCAGCTGTCGCAAAGTCACCAAAACCTCACTTCTCTGGCCTTAGATTTTCAAGCTCAGTTATATGTAACCGTTTTCTTCCTTCCAAATGAAAAGGCAGTACTTTCAGGGCATTTGCCCTGAATGTAGAAAAGTGTACAGACTGAAGTTTGGAAAGCTCTGGTGCACAGAAGAAGCATTACTGACGAAGCTCAACAAGGGCAAGTGTAGGGTCCTGCACCTGGGCAGGAACAATCCCATGCACCAGTACAGGTTGGGGGCTGACCTGCTGGAGAGCAGCTCTGCGGAGAAGGACCTGGGAGTGCTGGTGGACAACAGGCTCACCATGAGCCACCAGTGTGCCCTTGTGGCCAGGAAGGCCAGTGGTGTCCTGGGGTGCATTAAGAAGAGTGTGGCCAGCAGGTCGAGGGAGGTGATCCTCCCTCTCTACTCTGCCCTGGTGAGGCCACATCTGGAGTGCTGTGTCCAGTTCTGGGCTCCCCAGTTCAAGAGAGACAGGGAACTACTGGAGACAATACAGCGGAGGGCTGCGAAGATGATGAGGGGACTGGAGCATCTCTCCTGTGAGGAATGGCTGAGAGACCTGGGTCTGTTTGTCCTGGAGAGGAGAAGGCTGAGAGGGGATCTGATCAATGCTTATCAATATCTAAAGGGCGGGTGTCAAGAGGATGGGGCCAGACTCTTTTCAGTGGGGCCCAGCGACAGGACAAGGGGTAATGGGCACAACCTGGAGCACAGGCAGTTCCACCTGAACATGAGGAGGAACTCCTTTACTGTGAGGGTGACAGAGCACTGGCACAGGCTGCCCAGGGAGGCTGTGGAGTTTTCTTCTCTGGAGAGACTCAAAACCTGCCTGGACGCGTTCCTGTGCACCCTGCTCTGGGGGCACCTGCTCTAGCAGGGGGGGTTGGACTGGGTGATCTCCAGAGGGCCCTTCCAACCCCTACCATTCTGTGATTCTGTGACAGGGGCCCCTAATTTCCTGGGGAGAGATGCTCCCTCCATCTGGGTGCCTGTCGGTCAGTCAGCGATCCCCTGATGCTGCAGCAACAGCTTCCTCCATCTGCTCCACACAGTTCTTCCAGACAAACAAATCCTGAAAACCTGTCCAACAGGAGTGGGATCTCAGAGTGAAAAGTTCAGGAATGCAAAAGATAGGGATGCACGAACTGGAGCAGCAGGGGCTTGTGATGAGAGGATGAGGGAGGCGGTGGCGCAGTCCTTCCCTAGGTAAGTGGAGTGGCTAGCACAGACTAGCACTGAGTCACTGCCGCTTGGATCCAAAGTGAGGTCTAGAGAGTTCCGTACAGAGCCCTCATGCATTGAAATGGAATTTGAGAGTTTTTACAGAATCAGATAAACATTTAAGTTGGTGTGTGGGCAGTAAAGGTAGTCTGAAAAATGACAACTGCATTTGAAAAGGTATTTCAAAATAACATTTAATATTACTAGAAGAATTACATTCAAATATAATACCAAATACACTTAACCATTACTTAGTGCTTCGTATTTCAAGTTCTGCTGTTCTTTGGCAGTTACCTTTGTTGCACCTACTTTTTTTTTTCCTTCAGGAAAACAAAGTCCTTCTGAATATTTAAGTGTGTCTCCCTCTGTGTATCGTGCACTGTTGCTATGCTATCTCAAAGCTGAAGTATCCAAAAGAGAAAGCCAAGCTTGGTTATTCTAAAAACAAGCAAAGAACTACACAGCAAGGCAAAAGCATTTTCTCTCCAGTTCCTGGTACTGAGTTCTAGGCAAAAGTTTTTCAGATTCACCTACAGTTAAGTTATTCTGCTTTGGCAGTACCAGTGTTAGAGCAGTACAGCCCTCCTGCATGTGGATTTAACAGGAGCAGCATAAGAAGTAAAATGACTACAGTTAGTCCCGTATAGAAAAGGAATAAAGTTATGCTGCTAGAGATAACTTAGGCCTGTGTAACTGTGCCCCTCCACCACCCAAGTAGGGCTTTTTTAGTTAGAGCCTTTTATTCCTTATTCACTCCCTATTTATAATGATACAAGATCTGCTTTTGTAGTAATTTTTAAATAACTTTTTCTTATTAAGAATTAGATTCTGCTTCAGTGAAAGGATTCTGAAAGGATTCTGCAAGTCACAAATATCTGAGGCCACTTCAAGCAGCTGTCTGCAGAACCACAGGACAAAGTGTGTACGAAGGCAGGAGGTAGAAGCAAGTGGTAGTTTTGTAGAAGGCAAGATCATCTTAGAAGTTAGGGAGTTATACAGGCTAAGTCAGAGATTCCGTTTTTAAAGTTCACCACCACAGCTGGTGGGAAAGTGACAGATGTCCAATCCCCTGCGCATCTAAAGCTCAGGCAGCAGATCAGGACATTCCCTTTCAAGGGGAAGGATGACAAAATCCTCAATATAAGGCGAACTTTTCACTTACGCTCATTCCAATAGGATTGAGATCATTAATAATTCACATTCTTAGTGACTACACAATATTACACTTCAGTCTATCGCTTTCCTTAACTGTAAAAATGCCTGTAAACTATTTATAGTATTATCTTCATAGCGCATTACAGCATTATCGTTGTAAAGCATATTGTTCAGTGTTTCATTATTTTAGTTTATAACCCAAAGATGAAAATTTCATACATCTATAGGAAAAAAACACTGCAGAGTAGCCTTCCACGTTTGTTGTGTGAGTTTTGAAAAAAATAAATCCCCAACCTCACAAACTGGTGACATTAAACCATGTATTTCGTGTGCCCTTTTTTAATTAGCAAAAACAAGAGTGCTGAAGTCCAATACACAGCACACTTACCTCAGTTGTGATGTTCCAAATTACTTGTTACACAAGTAGCATGTACCAGTCTGCAGGTGCATCTTACAAAACCAGTTTCTCTGGAGGCAAAGGCGTTCAAAAAAACCCCAGTGGACAAAGCTTTTCACCATGAAAAATACCATAAACTTTCCCTCCCAGACAAATCAGCACTGCAAATTCAGGTACATAATCCACTAAATATGAAAATTCAATGGAGTCCATCTCCTCATTTAAAAAACGTTCTGGGAAGCCTTTTGTTGTATGTGTTGTTACGATGGTGCTTATACGCTGGTTGTCACAGGTGTCCTTCGGACATGCAGCAGTGCTGTTTGGTGGTAGAACTAATCCCTCTCTCCCAGGTCCTGGGCGGTGGTAGCAGTGCAGTTCCGAAGTAAGCTGCACCTTGAACATTACTGTAGTCATGGCACTGGGATGATCTCCCTACCTCTTAAAACCTAGGAACAGCCAAATACATTCTTTTGTATAAAAAGTGTTCTTTAAAAAAAAGACTCTTGCCATTTTAATTAGGTTGTTGGTATGCAGCAATTTATATTTTTACATAATTATCTTCATTTAGTTGCACTTCAGAAGTTGCAAACTGACCTTAATCACTGAAAGAACAAAGTTTTTTAAATTAAAAAACTGAATTAGAATATTTTTAGTCAATTAATTAAACCAAAAACCCTTCAAGTGATGTAAATTACAAAATGTTACTGCATAGGTTTGTCTTTTATGCATGTGTTTGTCTTTTATTTAGGAATCACTAATCGTGAAGAATGCTATTATAGTACAGAGTTGAAATTACAAACATAGTAAGTCTGCAGTTACTTGCACAATGCTAAGAGTTATAAAATACATCTCTCTGAAATTTAGGTGATTTGTTCAGAAGTTGATAAGTTTTAGGACAAGTTAGAAGTAGAAGCGGGCTTTAAGCTCAGGAAATGGCTTATCTGCAAACGATTGTACACTGACATGCAATATTAGCTTTTTCTTAAATTCACTTTCAGAACACAGTTCCAAAAGCAGTTTAAAAATACTTACTTGAGAAGCTACTGGATAAATGGTACAGTTGCTACTTTCACCGAGTCAAAAATATTCTTCCTTTATTTACAAAATCTCTTTAATCCTTCACATTTAAAAGAAGTAAAAGAATACAGTAACTGTGATAAATTACCACTAAACTGTACTTTTTTTTTTTTTTTTACCCCCACGGGAACTGAAGAATCCTGCTTTTGAACACCAACTCAGAAGTCTGGATTATTAAAGAGCACTCCACAACAGCAGGAAGAAAATCCAAAATGTAGGTTCAAGATTGAGGAATAAAGAGGAGAAGAACCGCAGTAAAGTTTTCCCTTTTTTTGCCATTTATTCACTGTAAGCCAAGTGCCCGCCGTGCGGCTTAACTTTCCATGTTTTCAAGGAAGTCACATTCAACACTCTCTTCAAGCTGTTGCAAGATCTTTATGCCGTTACTGCCAACATAGTCCACAGAGAGAGATGCAGAAGTATGTGAATTCTGGGACTCATTCCCATTTGCTGTAAATGCGCAACACAGAGTCTTGAAGAAGGGCATAAGCTGGGTGATGCTAGATATAGAGCGGAAGTTCAAAAGAGGACATTTCTGCTTCTTAGAAATTCCCTCAGTGTTGTTTTTTTCCTGTAAGCAAACAAACCGAGATTTACTAAGGGTTTTGCATTAAACACAGTGTTGTTACGGCTTGTCTGAACCCTGTACTGTACACTTTTTTCATACTAAGCGATCCACAGTGTACAACTGAATCACAATATAAATTGTATATAGATGGTATGCTGAGTTGTTTTTACGTTATGATTCAAGGTTCCGTTAAAAAAGAGTCTCATAAGTTCAGAACACAACAAATTTGGACTAGCCTTCAGAATCAGATATCAAACAACAGAATTATCAGAGAACAACAGAGATACCTCAGAAATACTAATGCCCCTATTTCCTTTTCTGGAAGACTTAATATTAAATGGAAATTTAAAATGCTATTATGGTAAACTTTTTTGGCAAAGTGCAACAAGCTCTTTTTAATAAACACCGGTCCTGTCTGAGGCAAGTTATTTGAAATGGGTGGTTGTAGGCAGATTTAACGGAACAATAGGAAAACTGCCTATTGTTCCTTCACTCAAAAGGAATCCGACGTCTTCAAGGTATATATATGAAAGCAGGCAGATAATTTTTAAAAGCCTCATGAATCTTACTAGAATATCTAAAAACCTCTTGCTTAATTTAAGATTTTGTCACTTGTTTAGAAAAGTAAGTTAATGGATTAAAAAAACCCCAAAAGATTCGAGTGATGCATTCTTTCTTTACCCCATATTTCATCTTCAGCAGATCCATGATTCTTATGATGTGTGGTCTGCATTCCTGATGATTTTCTACCAGATGAGAGGTCACAGTAGATGACTCTGTGTCCACTTCTGGGACAAATGCCCATTTGTACCTGAAACAAATGGATTACATGATGAGGAGACAGGCAAAAAAAATCCTCGTTGTGATCCTACGTAGTTTAGTAGAGCACTAGTTTGTTTACAGAAGGAGCTGTCACAACTATAATTTTATGCCATTATCAGAACCAAACTTAATGAACAAGGACATTACTATCATGTTGGCATTTAAATGCAACTGGCTCTAAAAAATTCCAAAGTGCAAAGGGAAAACAAAGAACAGTCTCCATCTTTCTCTCCTCCCAAGTCACACAACTTCTGTGGGATAATGACCGGGGGGAAATTAGAGAAAACTAGGGGAAAAATTCTAGAGTTTAAAGTTACAATATAACATTAAGGAAATTTTAGGGTAAAATACAGCTGCTACCTCCAAGATGGAATGTGTTTGGCACGTATGGAATCTACTCCTGCAATAGTTTCCTAGGCAACACAACCTGCAACCTTAGCACATGCTAAGAGGAACAGAACGGAGGGTGGAACAGAGTGAAGACACTGTGGCCAGGCTGTGTTCTAATCTTTGCAAGGATGGAAACTTGATGGAACTATGGAACTGATAAACCTCATAGCAGCTGTCAACCAAGGAAGATAAGAGAAGATGTTGGTTATTGAGTCAACGACCGGGGCGAAATCGCTTTCCTCAGATGAACCTCGCTCATTATAATCTCATTGTAATACCAAAGCACACATCCATCCCAAAGCTACCTGCCTCCAAGGTACGACCTCCCCTCCCTGAGCATGCGCCTTATATTTTTATTAACTATATCTTTAAAAGCGAAGCGAGAGAATTCTTCACCAATCAATAACAAAGGTAAGTATGACTGGAGCTCCACCCAAAGAATTAAAATAATATAGAAGGAGTAGGGAAGAGAACAAATTTAGAGAAGACTCCATCGTAACTACCGGGATTGGTCGACAGGCTGAACCTATCTTCGCCCCCATAGGGATGCCTGTTGGGTAAGGACTATACTTTAAGTGCACTTCGTAATTAATAATAAGAAAAGCTAGCTGAAGTTAAGTGACTAGATCTTGTATGTCTACTGTTTTCATGCTTGTTTTCGCAGTTAGTCTACTATAACCAGCAATCTCTGAACCTTAAACTATCATGGATTTGTATAATAAAAATTCTCATCTGAGTTTTGTTTTGGTGTAAGTTTCTGGAAGTGTGAATAATTGGTTTGACTAATGAGTCTGTGACGGGGTATCCGAAAGAGGACATTCGAATCACCCCTGATACAGTGCGCTGTCTAGTCAGGTTTGGACAGACTGATCGGGCGCAAGGGTCTCGTCTTTCCTGGGACGTTAACAGGCTAGTCAAATGCACAAGGCTGGGGAACTTGCCCTCTCCCCCTGCCACCTTCTGCTCTTAACATGACAACCTCCTAATGAGGATAGGGAAATCCTTCTGCACTTACAAGACCAAATTATTTTTCCAAATACCCCGAATTACATTTGTCTGAGTATCAACATCTGCACTTGTAAAAAGAACTGATAGCAAAATCAAGTCTAGAAGAAAATAGATCTGGAATTACTTTAAAGGGTAAGAAAGAATGGTAACAACTTGGAGAACAGGGAAGTAATAAGAGGACTTACATTTGAAACAACTGCATCCTGTCAGGTGGAAATGAAAGTGCTGTGTCCAAAAACTTACAAGCTGATAAGTACAAGGACAGCTCGTTCTGCTGTATGTCAGATCCACTGCCATCACCTGAGACTTTCTGTTTGCTTATTTTGCTGTTGCTCCTGTGTTAGTTACAATCAAGAAATGTAACATTAAAACATAAATCCACTAAATGTTTTCATTCAGCAAAAGAGAAAGCACTTACACCCATGTGCAGCAAAACCTACTTTTATTCTGTATGAGCACTGTGATTAATATAAAAGGCTGTTAGATGAAAAAGTAATTTAAATATTCAGAAAAAATGTTAACATGTCAAAATATTCAGGTGCTGACTTAGCATCTCTTCTATTTTTGCATGCAGCTAATAAGTGGTACTTGTGTTTTTTGAACATATCACTATTTTAGCTGATGAAAAAGAATCCTAAACTATGATTCATCAGTATCAGAAATACACGAGTGCAACAACAAAAAATCCTGTTGTCTCCTCCCTATCCCAGATAATTAATTAAATAAATAAATCAAGACTTGCAGATACAGAACAAGCACAATCGTTACCAGCTTTCATAAGTTCTCTATCAGAAAAATGGTAATTCTTACTTTGATGTTTCATCTTCCTCAGTTAAATCTTCTTCCAGCTGCAGAAATGTCTGAATCTTTAAAGAAATAAATTATTTGTGGGGATGCTGAAACGTTCATGCAACTCAATCACAAAAAAGATATGTTTCACATAGTATAAGAAACCACAGACTCTTAGTTTACTCTTATGACTTGCAACAAATTAACAATTCATGCAAGAGATTACATTAGCCACAACAACAAAATTAATCAAAAAGATATTTCCTAATGACAATGTTAATTCTTTTCCCAAATTACAAGACTAATGTAAAACTATGAAAACATTTCCTTTTTCAAACAGTGGGTGTATTTGCGAGGAAGAAAAACGTGAAATGGGCAAACACACACACTAATTAGTTTCAAATTACTACTTAGTCCTTACCAATTCGGTTACCATAATTGGCCACAATGAGGTTAGATGCTGAGGCGAAATCCTTAACAAAAGAACTCTGAAGAAGAGAAACATCTGTGCAGCAACTATAGAAGTCTGCCCAACACGGAGGTTTTCAGTCAGTCGTTCTGAAATAAACATTAAAAAAGTTAAAAAAAAAAGCGTGTAGTATTTCCTGAGCATGTGGTTTTTTGGGAAATAAAAAAACGCAGAAGGTGGCACAACAAAATTTGTGCTTTATCATCAGTTTTGGGTTGTGTCCCTTGCACTCTATGAACAAAATTGTGATTTATAAAAAGTCTGAAGACAGACTTTATATTGGACAAAATTTTCTCAAAACTGACATTTAAGAACAACAACAACAGCCCAAGAGTGGCTGGAAGATTGCCACAAAATAATCATGTTTCCAGTTACGTTTCCAGACCAAAGGCTTTGGAACCCAGATTCCTGTCTCCCTCTTAATGACATTATTTATTTGTTAGAATTCAGAGATTCACAACATCAAAAATTTTGTTAAAAGCTTTTAAAAAATAGAAGCACGTGTTGGAAAATAGGTGACATTTCTTTCTTACATGATTTATATGTGTTACAGCCAAAAAAAAAAAAGGCAGGTGAAATTACAAATCTTACCTTGTATTAAGGGAAGATAGAGATGATACTGATCGATTTCTCCACTAAAGACAGCGAAAGCTTGCCGCTTTAACAACATTGCTTTTTGCTCAAAACTTGGGTACAGTTTTAAGGCGCTGCTCTGCATATCTATAACAGAGAATTATCTACGATATAAAGACTTCTTGTGTTTTGGGCTGAAAATAATTCCTATGGCCTGAAAACTTTTAAGAAGAAAAACTCTCTTTGGCTCTACTGGTTGGTGTGAATGAGTCTCGCACTGTAAACCTTCAACTATTCTTTCAGAAGATCTGAAAAAGACACTAAAGCTGCTTTTTCTTTCAAAGCTCTATGCAAATTTAAGGGGTCCTATCCCACTCTTTCCCTCAGGACTTATTCTTCTACACTCTCCTCAAGCCTGAATTAGAGGTTAAAGCATTTTGCTCAAAGGTTTGCTGTATTGGTGCAGCACATTCCTACAGCTCGATGCCAGTACAGATACCTGCAAAGTTAGCCAAAGTTTCCTTGCTTTCTAACAGGGAACAGCTGCAAAAGGTCACACTTCAGCAACATAAAATATGGCAAAATGGGAATGCGGGAGTCAAACATTAGCACTTCTAGAACAAAAATACGGTGTGTTTCAGACACGACCAAAATACAGAATTAACTTAGCAGAGCATTTAGCTGTGAATAAAGCCAACAATATAGCCAATTATGCACACGCAGCATTGTCTGCATTTCATTGATACGTTAGTATATTAAAAATGCACCCAATAGCTCAAATGCAAATAGATTTCAAATTAATGTAGAAATAAGTTATCAGTAGCTGATACTTACTCATCAAATCTTTAAACATAGTTTTCTCGTGTGTTAGAAGATGATCAATAATGGATCTCCAACTGAATAAGATACAGAAGGAATTAGATAACCAGAGAAAGCTTTGGTATAGATTCACCTCAGAAAAGATTTTGGTCAAACATTTTGTACAAGGAAACAGTTTCCAGGTGGTATTCAATATGCAGACTTTCATCTCATTTAAGACGTACTGCATTCTGGGTCCTTCAGCTCTACTGTAAGCAGTTCCCTAATCACTAGGGGAGTATCAGCTTAAGAAAAGTTTATTCTTATGCACTATAATGAAAACTTAAGTGCTTATAATGCATTTAGTAGATTT
Organism: Steatornis caripensis; assembly: GCA_013398225.1. Classification (NCBI taxonomy): domain Eukaryota; kingdom Metazoa; phylum Chordata; class Aves; order Caprimulgiformes; family Steatornithidae; genus Steatornis; species Steatornis caripensis. Next base: position 466,981 of record VZSC01008969.1, on the reverse strand, counting down.
AGTGGTTGAGACCCATTTTTAACATTATTGCATTCTGTAAGAAAGTACTAAACAGTTTTCTTTCCAGTATTAGCCATTCTCCTTTAAAGCCTTTCTTTGCAAATTCAGAATAGAATCTTGGAGTGCTACAGTCTCTTACTGAGTGCATGAAGTTTCCATCTGGAAGAAAGCTGGATCCATATACAACTCGAGAACTTCTTTTTTCCAGGCTCGCTTGGTATAGGCGTATCCACTCAACGAGCTGAGCAACTGAGCACCAGCACGAAAACTAGGAACATTGTAGGCACTGAGGCAAGAGAACAATAATGAGACATATATATATATAAAAAATAAAAGTTAAGTTTATATAACCAGAAAATAAACTCTGGGGTTCCCCAGAGCTTCTAACCAAATTCTCTCAGTGACAGGCTATGTCTACATTAGCTCATTACTTGCAGCAGCAGGAGATCAGTAGATCAAAGCAGTTTGTGGAGAAATTCCTCATGTTTCCAGTGTACCTGGTCTGGGGAGGTATTTTCAGATTAGACATATTACAGCATAGTACTGCCTGTCTCCACTACAGGTGTGGTTAAAAACTTCCCCAAATAAAAGTCTCCAGTAAGCTTTGCATCCTTGTCAGCAGACCCCTTTAGAAGGTACCATGGTAGGCTTCATCTGTCACCCAGCTAACACTTATGCGTCAGTTCTCACATCATCATCACCTGTATAAAAATCTCACACACGTGCCTTTTCTTCCTTGTGCTGCCCTATGCTCCATCCCACTCCAAATTTGGATGCCATGCTCTGCAAGGCACAGCAGAGAAGGAGTGTTGGGCTCAAGGCAAAGGGACCCTGCATGAACTTATGCTCGTCCTCTGGCACCTCAGTTTCACTGAGGACACGGACGCCAAATAGCATCCTGCTATGAATCCTTGCTACGGTAACTGCTTTACCCATCCCTTAACAAAGGTTTCAGGTTGGGGAGGTGGTGCTCAGACTAACAGGAACATGACTTTCAGTTGAGAAGGGATGCTGTCAAGGTCTTCGTTCATGAGCTGGCACTACACCCTCACACAAGGCTTCAGCAGCCCCTGTGTTTTCAAGTGTGTGTGTGAGAGGCTACTGCCTTTTTCTGGAGCCCTGCAACCAAACTCCTGCCAGTCTGGGGAGACCATAAAGACGGTCTTGGAGGTTATAGTCCAACTGCTGAGCAGCGCATATGAGCGACATGAAAATCATACAGCCCATCTACGAGCCTGATGGAGGCTCCACATTCTTAACCAGTGACCATCTTGTAATTGTTATGGTTACACAGATCACAAGGACTGCCAGCCTTGCCAGGCCGACACTGGAAAGCCATCAAGGGACATCTCTAGGCATCTTAGCAACTTCATCAGGACTCTGATGCCCATGTCTTTTGAACCATCGGTCTCAGACCAAAGGGCATAACAGTATGTTCTTTGCAAGAAAAAAAAGCTGGCTGACTCCTGGTGTTCAGATCTCCATTTGCATTGCAGAAGTCATCATTTATGCCCTGCACCAGTATGCAAGGACATCCTGACAGCAGTGGTGTCCATGTCAGTTTTAACTGTGCCATTTCCACATATGGAGCAGAGATGGAATGAGTGTTTGGCTTGCAGCCACTGGCTCGCAGCAGCCCAAGCACAGCAGCACGATGCCAACATTCCCAGGAACAGTTTAGTGGTAGCTGTAAGCAGGGTTTTTCGTATCTGCTGCAAACGGTGAGGGCACCAGATGCATGTGCACAATGGTATATGGCGTGGTCAATTAGAGTGACATGCACTCCATACATCAAGAATCTGACTGATTTGGTTAGGGATGAAGTAGGCAGAAAACATTGTAAAAGATACAATGTAAAATGCACAAATATAATGAATAGAAAAGACTAGCTTCCCAAAATTTCTCTGCATTGTTTTTAATCCATCTCCCTTGATAGGGAACATGGAAATGTCTTCAAATTGCTGCATCCTGAGGCTTGCTGGCTTTAATGCTCACTTCCCAGTGACACTCAACCCCACTATCCCTTTTAGGCACGTCTGGTTGTATCTTCCTTGACTCTCTATAACCTTTTTTGCTCTTTACTGTATAATAGCTAGTGGTTTTGACTGCGACCTAAGTAATGCTCCAGACAATCCCCATTCCCCCTTGTCACTTGCGAGCTGTGGCTGATGTTCTCTCACACTCTGGTATAGATTGGCCTGCTCAGAAAAATGTAGTAGCCAAAAGGTAGCAGCCAGGAGGAGTGGAAGCTTGATACCTGCTACAGCAGGAGCAGCTGCAACTCAGAAAAACGGAACTGGTGGTGAGCAGGGAAGAGAAGGGGAGGGTTGCTTCCTGCCACTTGGCAAAGAGTTGCTAGAAAAAGGAGAATTTGCTTTCTAACAGGTCTGTGAATAGCACTGGGAGAAAGGTGGGGAGAAATGCATGAGGAAGGCTGAGGAACCAGGACCAAATGATAAGGCCCTGGAAGATGGAAAGGCAACCCCTGCATCAGGGAAATGTTCTCTTCTCCCTCCTCCTGTCCCTATGGGAAAAGGGTTATAATGTTCAGCCGACAGGCTATCATCAATCTCTCCCACACCCATGCTTTCGGCTGAAAAACTACACAAAGTATAGTGAGATACTGTACTCTTCCGACTTCATGATGGGTCCTGGGACCTGCCCAGTGCTCTGTTGTCCCATCCCACAACCTCTCTCCGTTACCTAACATACATAACTTGGCTTTAAGTAAAGGCCAAAAACCCAGATGGGAGGGACTAAACAGGAGCTAAACAGGAACAACTGTCATAAAGCTCAAACAATAAAAGGTTTCAGATCCTGGGGGAAATACAGGTCATATCTTAGTACAATGGAAACAGGGGAGAAGACAAACAAAAGAAAAAGCAAAAGACTTAGAGTGTGGTCAAAAAAATAACACTTAAGAAAAATCACATGCAGAGAGAGAAGTCACCTGTGGTTGCGTAGATAAGGAAATACATAATAAAGCAAACGTGAAATCAGTGGCACAGCTTTCTCCTTCTCGTCGCTCCGGTAAACCATGTCCAAAAGAGAAGCAAGGACCTTAAAAACGAAAAGAATGTCCCTTTAAACCTCTGGTTCGTATTTCTGACAAAAGGGGAAAACATGCCGTATTTCAGGCTAGAATGTGTGTGCACATGGGATGCCTCAATAAAGATTTAAGCTCCCATGTAATCCACAAGGAAAACCTAATGTATTCCTCTGCTCAATAATATCAGTAAACAACCACCCCACAGATGAGAGCAGCAACTACGAAACCAGTTCCTACTTACTTCTGCAAGGAGAGAAAGAGCTTGGACACTGTATATTGAAGGAGCAGAGGCAGAAACCATTGAAGATGGTGCCACTGATGTATCTAAAAGAGGCAAAATAATTAAGTTTTTCCTTCAGACACATTTAAATTTTGCTGTTTCCTAATTTTATTCCCAAACAGAACTGTTATTTGCATGCTGGTATTACAGTGAAATGCTTCTGGGCATGGGACATACCTCATGCCCCCATACTGTTCTGTCCCATGTATTGCATGCACCTTCAATAAGTTTTCCATTGTATTACACATGATCTGCAGATATTTACTAAACCCGCTTAGGCTGACATTGTTATTAGAGAATAATGTTTATTTTCTTGTTGTACTTTTTGTCTGTATTACTCCTGTCTCATGCAAACTACACACTATCAAACACCTTATATTCTTCACTGACTTAAGCAGAAGAGAGAAAGCAGCAGAAAGTCAGAGAAAACCACAGTACCATTCACGTCTTCAATGTTGAAGTCATCTGGTAAAATCTGAGGCTGAGCTTTCACTTCTAAGTTCCGGCTCAGCCAGCTAGTCTGTTCCAGAGAAGAACCAGCAACAGTCCCTACAGCCTCCAAGATTTTTTGGGTCACCTCCTATAACATAACCAGACAACGTGGTATCAGATGAAAGCTATCATCACTTGGCCAGCCCAGCAAAGTCCTGTTTATATGGAATGTGTCAGGAGAATCAGAGGTAGGTACTTTTATTTCTTAGAAACATAAATACTTCTCTGATTTAACTATCTGTGCTCTCAAGATAACTGACTACTGCTTACTCCAAATAAGAACAGGCAAGAAAATGAGAAGCAGGAAAAACTTTAAGTTAGCTTCGGAGGTTTTAGTCATGATTTTCCATGTAAACCATTACACTTAACATCAATTTGGCATCAGTCCTGCCACACTTTACACATTAGCTGTCATCTGTCAAAGGCATGATCTGAGTTGTTCAGCCCCTCAAAAATGGCATACCAATGCCTTTATTGTTTTGAACACTGTTCCTTTTTATTTCTTTTATATTTGGAGAACATTAAGTGAGGTACAGCATTAAGTGAGGCAGGGTTTTATTTTATGGCAATCCATCTATTCATATTTAGAATGGGCGGTAAGCAAGACATAGCATCAAACTATGTGCATAGTCACACTTCAGCATATTTAATTCCCAGTGAAATGAAAAGCTGGTCACTCTAATGAAACCAAATCCTAAGTATCCAAAGCAAAGGCTATAAGATGGTCTATAAGATGGTAAGATGGCAAAACTGTCTTTTTATAGTAATCATCATTTTGCTGGCAAGTCTCTGAAGCAGAAGTGGAGACTTATTTTCTCTACTGGCACACAAAAGTACTACAACCGTAACAGTGTCTCACCTCATACATAGCATTATGTTGTCTCAGAGCCAAAACTGCACCCACGTAGGTAGTGCTTAAACTGTTCTGGTGAAATCACAATCAGTATAGAAAGAGAATCCTGCTCTACTCTACCCCTTCTTTACATAAAAGGTGAGCTGACAGTCATTTACATTGCCAAACACAGCTATGATCTTCAAGGATAATTACGCTACTAATTTTCCTAGACAGTTTTGAGATTTCAATACTTACACACATGACATGAACTCATGACATCACACTTGTGTTATGATTTAAATTCTGAGAAGAATCATAAAATAACCCAGGAAAAACAGCTTTGGAAAGTCCATAGTTACCAGTGCGATTCTGTGCATTTTTGACAAAATTGTTAGAGACATTCTGTGCATCATCTCTCTCATATTTGAGTCTCCCATATTTACCAGGCCTAAGCCAAAACATGTGGATGCACATTCACACATTCTAAAAGCACAGGTGAATTCACATACAAAGTACAGATCAGGTCATCTCCACTTTTACTTAGATGTACAGTGCCAGATTTATGAACTAAAAGGTATACATGTATACACTGTACCTGCAAGTCTTTTTGGTCTTTTTTGTTTTCTAGAGTAGGTGTCCTAGTCACAAAGTCATTCAGAGTACTGTGGGAAAATCAATTCACTCTGAGTTAGTAACTGGACAGGTCTACTAAATGCATCTATAAACCCTCTTCTCTCTTATGCAGTACCTGAGAAGAAGAAAGTGTCCAGGAGGAGCCAAGTTCAACTGCACAGACTCTTTGAGAAGTCCTAGTAAGGACTGGAAGTTCTCCTGCAAGGCTGAGACAGGCAGTCTGCCAAAAAAACCAATACCACAAACACACCCAAGTCTGAAGTTAGAGTTAAGGAGAAAACAGAAAAACAACATGGTGGCCTAAAAGCTTTCATCAAGATCAGTCCTTTAGATCCTGCCCCTTCCTAACCGATCTGACAGCATGGTATAACTATCTGGTGGCACAGGCAATATGCATACATCAGTAAATGCAAGCAGCACATGCAGTATGCCAGCCAGCACTGTAAGAGGAGTGGGTCTTCAGGGGAAGAAAAGCAATAAAGTTTAGCTAACTACTCCAATGCAAGCCAGCTTACTTTATCTCCATAGCTGGTTGCATACAATACAATTGCATATTTTACAGTTTGAATATACCAAGGCTTCCATATGAGAAAAGCCAAGTATGTGAAGAAGAGTTTTGATCAAAGGAATATTTCCAATCAACTGCCTGATCCACTACATGTCCAGCACAGACTGCAGCCACAGCAGTTTTATTGAATTTAGAAGCTCTCTATCCGTTCATCTGGCAACACAGAAGAGATAAGGAAAAAGATCATAAGAAATTATACAAGTATCTTGCTAATGAGATGCCTGAAGTCTATTGCTCTATTAGTATGAAATGAGGCTTTCAGACTGGCATTATCAATAGATCAATGGAACATAATGTCATAGCCCAGTTATTCTGTCTCTATATTACTTAACAATGAAGTGGCAATAACCATTTCCTACATAAAGGTGTTCTGTGACATTGTGACATGAAGATCAAAGTATAGCAGAAACAGGGATGCTGGCTGTTATCCTAACTAGAATCAAACAGAAAATTCTCTTTTATAATGACTGAATTACCTTTGAATGAAAGCATAACTGAACTGAAGCACTGGAATATCTACAAGAGAAGACTTCTGAAAAATAAAAGCAAAACTGCAATTATTTGCCATCAGAAAAACAAGAAGGTCCAAGCTCTTGAAAACTTGTGTTCAACAACCCCATCTTACAAGCCACTTGTACTCCAACAGGTGACCAACTATGATTAAACTATCTATACAGCAGTATGAGGGAACTCAGAGCTTTAATAGAGGACCCTAGTTCAGAAGCAGTCACGTTACTTTAGAGTATCTGCTACAGTTTATTCAGAGCTGTAGGATTTCCTGCAATGGCGTGCATAGTAGCCAAACTGGTTTCCTTGAAAGCCAGTTGGAAGACAGCACACTCAATGTGAAATATTTCTAACTGTTCAGATAAGGGTAGAAACCTAGAAATGCATTACTGAGTTGTACATCTGCAACAGCTTTACGAAAATCATTAGCATCTTCAGTACTGAAGGACCCCACACCTTTTCATTACCAGCAACTTCTCTCGCAAAGTATTCTGAAGAGCCTACTTACATCGATGGATCAAAAGACAGAAATCCGCATTCTGGAAAACATAACTTATTCAGGAGCAAAAGAGCACTGCACATTTTTAAAAAAACAAAACCAAACTTTCCTTATAAGACTATTTAGAAGACACACTGGAATATATCCACAACATAATATATTAAGAAAATTGAATTAACTTCATGGTTACCTCTTCGCCCTTGATTTGTGATGGTTTCTTGACTACCTCTTTGACTAGATGTAATATAATGTCAATTTTCAATGTGTTAAGTGCACATATTAAGTCCACAAGAATAAGCTGAGATGCACTAGCCACTGGAAGAATCTGACAAAACAAAACAAAAGACACACCCCTCAGATCCCTGAGGCAAACAGGCAAAACATGAAGTTGAAAAACCAGCTTTTTGTATGATCACTCAAATATCAATATTTATACAAAATGTAAATTAGGCAAGTTAAATCAAGCATGCAACAATTTGCCATATACAGATCTTCTCCCAACACCTTCATGAAAACAACTTCATTACGCTCAAATTAAAGCAGAAAAGAAAGAGGTGTTCTACTCAGAATAAATGCTTAGTTCCCAAGAACTCTAACCTTTCTCTGGAAACGGAGCCGATTCAAGGTCTTTAAAATATAATTGGCAAGTTGTAATGCTAAGATTACAATCCAGTATTGAATTAAAAACTGGCTAGTACTATCAGACTCAAACTGCCACACTGTCCTTTTTATTTGATTACTTATTCAGGTTTAATTGTAGTCCTGATGCTTTGTGGAATTACATATAAATAACAGCATTTCTGGTCTTAATAACAGCATTTCTGGTCTTTCAGTGGCTTGCTGTTGTCAAATGTAAAATAACTCAAAGAATCTAAAAACAAGCCCAGAGCTTAGAACTGATCATATAAACGTAACATTTGCTTTTACAATGGAAAACTAAGGGTGCCTTTCTTCAGTTTCACCTTGATTTTACTTTGATTCGTATGAGGCTTCTTGCTATTCCATACTGCTGCAATTGCTGCCATCAACTGGATTCCAAGTTGTGCTGTCAATGGATTCATGAAGTCCAGTATTTTAGTTCTTAGTGTCTACAGAGGGGAAAAAACCCAAATGTCAATGCTAAACTTTGTAAGCCAAAGGCTATCTCATAGTCTGTAAACCCTCCTTCCTTTTCCCAAGATGTTCAGAAAATACACAACAACAAAAGAATATTATATACTTGGCAGTCAGACTACTTTTGATAATTTATTTATGAGTTAGTGTACCCTTCTTACAGATGGAAGGTACATTTGTTGGAAAACAGATTGCAAAATAGGAAAAATAACTTCTTGTGTTACATTCTCTCTTCTCCTACAGATGATTTACCAATATCAACAGAAGGAGGGAAAAGTCCAGTATTTTTATTCCCTCACATACATGTTCTACCGCCTGTGGAAGGTGCAGACAATTCAGAGGCAGTTGCTTCTGCAGCAGCTATTAACAGAAGCTCACAGAAAAAGCAAAACATTAAACAGATCAGGTAAGGGTGCAGATTGGCAAAAAGAAGAAAGAAAAATCTACTTTTGTAGGTAGGTACTGTGCCAGTCTACAGCTCATGAGAGTTCTTAAAAAACTCTTTGTGGCCCAATATCGTTCAGGTGGACCAATGGCAAAACTAGTCCTATGAAATCTATGTATAATGCACTGGTAAGGGGGGGCATGATAAGGACGATGAGATATACAGCAGTTTAAAAGAACTCCTACTTTCGTTGCTTTAAAGTAGACCGAAGAGGAGCCTTTAGTTGTTCCAAAGAAGTCAGTTGGTCTTTTTTGAGAGTCTTCCCTCTTTATAACGCTCCAAAGAAGAGACATGGTATTAATAATGCGAGGCAATTCTTCCAAAATGGCATTTCTAGCATTTCTCAGGTTTGCAGGTTCTGCTAAACATGATGACTAGAAAAAATAAAATTATAAATATTAAAATGCATTGTATTATGCACCACAGAGTGACTGCTCTTATTCTATAATTAGGAGAATTATAGTCACCTTTTGTAATGACATTTAAAATGTCATGTATTTAAACGTATTTAAAAATAATTCAGCCATTCTATTTCTGAAATACACTGCTGCTATTAAAGTCTACTGAATTTGCTGTTCACTATTCTGGCATAGAGAGAAGTGATTTGTCTAGGAAATTATTAGGATAACATCCTCTTCTGACAAATGTTATAGGAATAAAAATTGTAGACAACACATCAGCATGTTATCAACTCAAAATAAAATAGAAGACTTTGTTAATGACAGAGCAACTGTAGACCAGCTACACAGGACTAATATTTGTGTGACCAAGATCACCATGAACATCTTCTGCTTAAAATTAACTTTCTTGTCTTCAAATAATAAAAAAAAATAAGTTCAGTTCCCCTTCCTTACACTTTTACTTAGTTCACTTCTTTTTGGTGTGCTGTGAAGCTTCTTTAAGGTTATCTTCTCATACAAGTGCCACTTTACTACTTATATTCACCTCTGAATGAAACAGGGATGTGTACTTTGACAAGCTGATGTCGAGGCGTCAAGCAAGTGGTAAGCATTAAGCATGCACTTACCTTTTTAGTTTGATTAGGGTGATCCAGAAGGCAGAAGTGACCAATGGTTGTCAGACCTTCCAAAAGTGTTAGTGGGTAATCAGGCGTAACATTTTCTCTTTTAGAAGTTAAGCTTTGGAGGGGTGGGGGTTCAGGGAGGAGTAAAAAAAAAAGAAGAAATAAGGTTAATAGGCCAAATGGTATTTCCTTGATCAAAAATTCCAGTAGAAATCTGTTTCTATTCAATAGTTAAAAGAATATTGGAATGACCAGACAGGAGTATCAAAACAAAGGAGTTGCAAACTATGCTTGAACAACCCCCTTTCCTTGTCTAGATCTTTCAGAATATTATCGCTCACCTGACCATAAATCTTCAGCATTCAATTATTTTTCCCTACTTCTTTCACTTACTGCCCATTCTGAACAGTATCACTGTATTTTTCTTCTCCAGTGTGCCTCTTCTCAATTAGTCCTCCAAAATCCTCAGTCTTGTCGAAACTGAGAGCTTCTTTTTTACTTGGATGGCAGGCAGAGGGGGACAGGAAGTATCACAGCTGCTGGTCATTCTTGCTGCTGGTCCCCTTCCCTCTCTTCCTACAACCACAGTGAGCCCTGCTACATTAATACTGCCTCCACCTCATGTGGATGCAAGGGACAGGCGGCTGCACATGCAGCAGCGTTCAAGGATCAAACCGTGGGAGCTACAAAACTAAACCAGTAAGCTACTATGCACTACTATGTAAGTAGGGGGAACTTCTCAGTGTCACAAATCCCACATTGTAGACTCTTACCTTGCTGATGTTTTTGCAGACGTCTTCACAGCTTCATTTTCATACTGTTTGACAAGCTCGTCCAGGTTTTTACATATCTGTACAACAAACGGTGCCACAGTCCAGCCTAATGACTTCCCAAAATAGGGCAGGGAACAAGTGACTAAGCCTACCCAAGTGGGATGCATCCCGTAGCCATACTCTGGTTGCAAACCTCTAACAACAGCAGAGACGAATAATCCCTGTGAAGTTATTGGGTGTGGATAGACATATTGCATTGCACCAATAGCCTGCTGGAAATTAAGAGCCTGCTGCCACTCCTTAGAGAGGTCTGGCTGATTCTCCTGCTCCTCAGGAGTCTGTCCAAGATGATGCTCCAAGACAATTAATACCTGCAAGAGCTTCAGCAACTCAATCTGGAGTGGGTGTTCGCTCCATATTTGATCATGCCCAAAATTGATTAGGCTCTCTTCAAAGAGTTCTTCTTCAGGAACATTATTAACTCCATCTGCCATAAGCAGTTCATACCGTTTCTGACTTGTATACATAGATGCAGACAAAGAAAGAAGAACAAACTCCTGAATTTTGCATCTTCCTAGCAAATTGCGTATGAACTCCACGTTTTTGTTCTCTGCTGCCTTTGCCATGGTAGCTAGCTGGGTCATCATTCTAATCAGGACTTCCACACTTTTTACCTGAACATCTCTGTTGCCAAGCACATCTCTGTGTGTGACCTTCAAGTAGCATGGATAATATGAGCGCAGAAAACTGAGACAGAGATAAGTGAGCAATTCTATTAGAAGAGAATGGGGACACATGGTTGGGGACTGAGTCTGAAGCTTGCCATAAAAACTCTGCCCTACAAGAGCTTCCTGATGGCGAACTAGAAGATTGTAAATAAGATTCAAATGTGCTGTGGAGCTGGTATCCATGCTTGTATTAGCTACAGCTTCAATAAATTCTTTAGGGTTTGTTTTAAGCACTGCCTCCAGAACAGAAAAAGCATACAATACTCTCTTAGAATCATAAGGCTGCAAGTACAACAGCATGTGTTTGAACAGAGCCTCAATCATCTCCTGTTTTTCTTTCTTCTGCTTGAGCAATCTAGAATGGGTAATTTCCTGGAGCTCCAAGTCCACCTCTTCATCACTGGACAGAGACCCTGATGCTTGAGTCCTCTCAGAGTCAGCACGCACAAGGTTTAGTGCTACACTGGATTTCGAGCTTTCAGGAAGGAATGCATTGAGAGAACTCATATGGTTTGTGGTCTCTTTGCCATTGGTTGCAGCACAGTCATTGTTCTCATTGCTCACTTCTTGCAGCTCCAGAGAAGGAGAAAAAGAGGATGTATTTTCACTGTCATGGCCTGTGCTGGTGTCTGCTGATTCTGTGTGCTCACTATTATCTTGGTCAGCATCTGTTTCATGTAAAGTTACTGGATTACAAGAGCCATCATTTTCAGACTGTTCAGTTTTTAACTCTGGCTTCTCCGGATCTTTTTCCACTTCTGCCCAAATTGCTTCTCTATCCACAGTAGTAAACTGGCTCAATGGAAGGTTTTCCTCAGAATTGCTCTCAGAGATGCCGGATTCTTTCAAAGAGGCCTTTTTCTTGCAAAGCCAATCACATGTATCATCTGAAAAAAAAAAAATTCAGAAAGAGCATATCACAGAATCACAGAATGGTAGGGGTTGGAAGGGCCCTCTGGAGATCACCCAGTCCAACTCCCCTGCTAAAGCAGGTGCCCCCAGAGCAGGGTGCACAGGAACGTGCCCTGGCAGGTTTTGAATATCTCCAGACAACGAGACTCCACAGCCTCCCTGGGCAGCCTGGGCCAGGGCTCTGTTACCCTTACAGTAAAGAAGTTTTTCCTTACGTTCAGGTGGAACTGCCTGTGCTCCAGTTTGTGCCCACTGCCCCATGTCTTGTCGCTGGGCACCACTGAAAAGAGTCTGGCCCCATCGCTTTGACACCTGCCCTTTAGATATTTATAAGCATATATAAGATATAAATATCTTACAAATATCTCTTATATGTCTTATAAATAAGATACTTATAAAACAAGATGTTTACAAGATGTTTACAAGATGTTTACAAGATGTTTACAAGATGTTTACAAGATGTTTACAAGATGTTTACAAGATGTTTACAAGATGTTTACAAGATGTTTACAAGATGTTTACAAGATGTTTACAAGATGTTTACAAGATGTTTACAAGATGTTTACAAGATGTTTACAAGATGTTTACAAGATGTTTACAAGATGTTTACAAGATGTTTACAAGATGTTTACAAGATGTTTACAAGATGTTTACAAGATGTTTACAAGATGTTTACAAGATGTTTACAAGATGTTTACAAGATGTTTACAAGATGTTTACAAGATGTTTACAAGATGTTTACAAGATGTTTACAAGATGTTTACAAGATGTTTACAAGATGTTTACAAGATGTTTACAAGATGTTTACAAGATGTTTACAAGATGTTTACAAGATGTTTACAAGATGTTTACAAGATGTTTACAAGATGTTTACAAGATGTTTACAAGATGTTTACAAGATGTTTACAAGATGTTTACAAGATGTTTACAAGATGTTTACAAGATGTTTACAAGATGTTTACAAGATGTTTACAAGATGTTTACAAGATGTTTACAAGATGTTTACAAGATGTTTACAAGATGTTTACAAGATGTTTACAAGATGTTTACAAGATGTTTACAAGATGTTTACAAGATGTTTACAAGATGTTTACAAGATGTTTACAAGATGTTTACAAGATGTTTACAAGATGTTTACAAGCATATAATCATCCATTTCACACAACATGCTTTATATTGAATAAATCACTGTAAGAAAAAAAAAAGGTTAAAAGGCTGCTCTGCTCTAGCCTACTATTAATTGTAACGACTGAAAAAAACCCCCCTAGGTTAAGGCAGGAATTGTCTTTTTTAAAGGGGAGAGCAATCCTAACCTACCATAAGCACAAGTGAATAGGATCAAAACATAAGGCACATGCTGTTTCTCTTATGCTATGATTCCCTAGGTGTGAAAATTTTTTTATGCTTCCTGAGCATAAAATGTTTGTTGAGATCAGGAGGGAAATGAGAAGGATAGCAACAGAGGAATTTTTAAATTTTTATTTATTTATTTATTTTAAGAACTAATGTTTTCCTTGATTACATGCTGTAGAACAAGAAAGGAATGTATTAGCTCTGTGTTTGTGCAGCATCTAATAAACAGGTCCCTTTGGATGCTATAAATGTCTGCCATCTAAGTATTTGCCAGTCAAGACAGAAAAACAATTATGCAAGCTGACAGCTAGGTTAACAGTAAAGAGACAGACAGGTAACACGGAATTTTCTTTATACAAAACTACCAGACACTTCTCCACGGTCTTCCTGTTCTGCTCCAGGAAACAACCTTGGCTACTTGGGCCAAATGGTGCAGGGTGTCTCATATCCAAACCTGAACAGGCTGCCAACCTTCATAAGACTCCGCGTTTGGAGTGAACCCTGGCTCCATACCCATCTCAGTCTTCCTCAGCTGCTCACCACGGGTCTCTGTCACACTTGTCTGCTCCACATTTGACACACAGATCATATGCAGTTCAAAATGGTTCTCATTGTCCCATGGTCTTAAAATGGACATCTTCCAGCTGTCAAAGTTAGCCTGTCAAGATAATGATGCCCTGCTACATTCCTAAATTTGAGTGGCTGAAGGTCATCTTCAATTCCAAACATCTCTCTGCTTCTACAACCTAGGTCTGGGATAGCTCAAGACTTATACTGCAAGCGCTCAGCTCTCTTCTCTAATCAAGATGGATTTTCTTTGGACAAAGACATTTTAATTCCTAGAAGTTAGCAGAATTAGGAGATACTCAAAACCCTCCTGGACGCATTCCTGTGCAATCTGCTCTAGGCACACCTGCTTTAGCAGGGGGGTTGGACTAGATGATCTCTAGAGGTCCCTTCCAACCCCTACCATTCTATGATTCTATGATTCTATGCTGAATAAAGAAACCTGGTATGAGGGTGCATAGTGTGCTGGGGCAAGACTAGGTGAAGAGAGTAAGATTTGCCTGCCCATCCTACCTACTGCAACAGTTCCTGGACTGACAGTCACCAAACTGCTCCTGGATTTCATTTGGTTGCAGACATAGTTTTGCTCAAGAACGGATCCTGTGAACAGTGAACACACATGCAGTGTGGATCATCCGGGAATGGCAATGAGACGTGTGGGACAAGATCCCAGAGCAAAGCAGGGAACAATCCAAACCAACAGTATAGGTGCAGCCACCATAATAGAAACGATCATTAGGGCTTCAACTAGCATGACTTACTCCTGAACTCTGTTTTAGGCATCACTAGAGGTACTTGGACGAGGAGGAATCTATAGAACTGATACAAGAAAACTCAGGGTAATAGGATGCCATTGCAATTCAGTGACTATCTTCAGTAGGGGTTCAGGAGTATGCAGTGCTATGGTAGCACTTACAGTTTCAGTCCAAGAACAGTTTTACCTGCTGAATTTTTCTGTTTGATGTAGTGGATGGATGTGCGCTGTGTCTTTGGATGAAGCAGCAGCAGCAGGACTGGTTCAAGAATTCGTGCAACATCATTAAGTGAAAGAGCACGGATCAGCCAGCCCTGTGCTGCAGCACCAATTGCGCCATCTGAACAATTGAGACTGTCCAGCACCACAAACAGAGACCTGAGTGGAGAAATCAGAACAAAGAAGTACAGTTGAAATCCCTGAAGAAGTTAATGCAAACAACAAAATAGCGGCAGGGAATAGCGCGAGTTCAAGTAAGCACCAGCTAATGGCTCATATATGCTAACAACAGCTTGATCACGCACATTTTCCAGTTGAGGTCAAGTACACATGTGCTTGTAGAAGCAAGGCCATACATATACTCACACTCTAGAAGAGCAGTATATTTTAAAGTTCTTTCACATATTTATTTAGAAAGACTCTTAATGCTTTTGTCTCATTTTCTAAAAAGGTTATGATCTTACAGATAGGAAGTAAAATTAATTGGTTTTGTTTTGCACAAATAGCTGGTATTATTTTCTTCAGAAAAGATCTTTGGAAAAAACCCTCCAAGATAAAAACCGTCTGCTATGCAGAAACTTGTCTGCAAGCTACTCGTCATATATGAAGTTCTTTCTGTTTTTACAGAAACTTCCTTCATATAAGAAAGTGCAACATGCACATAGAGTGCTTTGCAAAGGTAATAGCACAAGAAAGTTGAAGATCTTCCTTTTGCTCATTTTTTGTTCTCTCTACAGAGAATTTTTTTGCACCTCAGAAAAAAAGAACATAACAAAGCATGATATAGTTAAACATATAAATGTAAGCCCAAGCCAGTGGAAATGGAAAATACCTATCAAAGGACCGACTGTGAGAAGTCACTCTGCTGCCTTGGATCTCTCTGGTCAGATGCCACATGACAGAGAATCTGAAGAGTGCTTCCAGCCTTGTCCCCTTTGCAAGGAAACAAGACAGATACATATTTTTTGCAGCAATTATCTGAGTGAAGTTTTAGTGATTTTTAAATCTCTAGCAGAACAACAGTTATTGTGTAGAAGAGTACTAATCCTTCTCAGATAGTTTGAGAGGACTTTTCTATTTTGCAATATACTAAACCAAAATGCCATATATCCATGAATGCACAACCAAAACTTAACAGCCACAGTGTTTGTAGGAGCAAAAAAAAGACATGCTGATACACCAAAAATGTATTTCAGGACTCGCATATAAACATTTCAGTCTTTGGTGTTAGAGAGGTTTAAAAGTTGGAGTGTTTATTATTGGTAATTTTGTTTGGAAGCTTTTAAAAGATTTCCAAACTTTTAAGTTTCAAAATTGCAAGATGAAAGATATGAAAACAACACTGAAGACTGAAGGTTGCTCTTTTAAGTTTTATTGTGCAAGGCACTTCTCACAAATACACTGTATATTATTAAAGAACTGTTCTGTCATTAAACTAGGTAAGTAAAATAATAACTAGCTCATTTAAAATGCAGCTTACTTAGTATTTAGTTCTCATAATAAGGTGGACACAGGGTCAACATTATGTTGACGTACACTTACAAGGTAATAAAGTCTGTTGTTGGAGTATGAAGTTTATAAAATCAACACAAAATAAATTACTGGTGGTGCTGCGTCAATTTGGAAATACTGACAAAACCTGCAAGTTTTTAGATACTACATGATTCAAGTTGAAACTAAAAACTGCTACAGCCTATATCCAGAGATTAAGCTTAGCAGTAGTTCCATGATGAATAAATCCCAGGGAATTGTAAAGGCACAGACAGCGTCTGTCAGACTCTTGGAAGACAGAGGGACCATAGGAGTGAACACGTGGGGTGGAAGGGAACTGGAGACAGTCTGGGAAGCACTGGAACAACTCTACGGTGATGAAGGGGCTCCAGTGAATATAGGACTTACTTTATCATGATCCAAAAGCGCGTGGCAGATTATGTCTTCGCAGATATTTGCTGATGGTGCCAAGCAGTGCAGCCTGTAGAACAATTCCACACAGGCAATATGGTGCTCTCGTGTCTCTTTGTTCAGCTGATTCCAGAGGACACAGGCTACTCTCTAGAAAAAAATAACAACAACTATTAATAGCCAGTTCTTCCCTGACTTAAAAGCTTTCCATTGCATAAATGCCCTCTATTAGCAAAAGGGATTTCCAAATCATCTTAGTTTAACAAAGAGCAAGAATTCAGGTCACACACTCAGACCTAAAGGAATGCAACTTTCTCACCCTAGTAGGACAGGTAATTCAAGTGTACGTGCGCCAGAAGTTAAGAGAAGCATTTCTGCTTCTATTTTCTGGGTCAAAACTTAACAGATTGTACACGTGTCAGGCACAGCAATTGGAAACACAGTTATTAAGATCTTGGAACCAACCTTCATACCAACACTAATATCAATAAATGGTCAGGAGAAGTAAAGCGTCTTTGAAATATACATACTCAAAACAAGGAGGATGGAATGTTTTCATTATTATTCACCCACTAATATTTTCTCTTATCTGAAAAGTTAAAATGGTATCAAAGTCCTCTAAGGCGTAACTTTCAAGCTAATGAAACCAAACCCTTCAAGTCAGAAATCAAATACACCTACCTCCCAAGAATTTGGGCACAAAAACAACTAGCAAATTGAAAATAATCTGCCACTTTTGAGCATCCTGTTGGGAAGCACAAGAAGAATGCAATTGCTTTCAAATGCTTGTGGAAGCAAAAAACAGCAGTGTCATTGTAACACAAAATGCTGCCCCCAAACATCTATGCAAACAACATTTGCTTTCCCACTCCATCCTTAGAGGTTCAGTGTAATTGGGCAGTATAAAAGAAAATTAAAATTGGCACCTGGTAGAAATCTGTTTTCTCTGAGATGATCTTCAGAACTCCAGGAGCAATGGGAGGAAGGGTGACCATCTGTAGCTTTCCGAAGAAGGGGTTGTGGCCAGACACTTTGTACCGCTTCATTCTGTCTTCTATCACAAGTGCCAGCGACTGAGAATGGTTGATCACCTCCAGCAGCGTGAAGATGGACACGTTCTGAACATAGCAGTCATTCACACAACAGCATACTGTCATTAAGGACTTCAGCCACAGAGGGAAGCTGGCATCACAACCTCCTCAGAAGACAAGCAAGAAAAAAGCTTTTTAATAATCTCAAGGTTGTGGTCGTATTTCCAAGAATTCTTCAATCAAGCTCACAGGACAAGAGGCAAAAATGACTGCCCAAATCCAACTGTCATGCTATCATCAAGTATCTTACTTCAAAGCAAGTTATATTCTTTTCCTTATTTCTCCTCAGTAACCCAGTAACTAGTGGATTTCTGCTTTCCAGTTTATGTTTATTCACAACTAGTTTTTACAGCTGCTGTTTTCCAGCTGTCATTGTCAAAAACAGCAAGAGGTCTGTTGATCCAAGGATGCTCTTTCATGTAGCCTTGAGGCATATCATTTCAGAAACCACGAAGCACACAGGAAGTGATATGGCTAACATCCAGTCAAGTCATCTTTGCCTCTCCTGAGTGAATAATCAGATCAAGTTTTATTAAAGCTTGACTGGATACAGTGTGAACTTGTAAGTTCACACCTCTGGCTTCAAAACCAAATGTTTTAACTGCTTTACTACCATGACAAAATGACCACTCTTCTTTCTCCACATCAGACAACTTCTGTATCACATTCAACCCAGAGCTTCATTATCAGATGTTGTCTCCTTTTGGCTTCAAACCTTACTGTATTCTCCAGGGTGTGCAGTTGAAAATAATTTTGAAAATAAATGCCTATAATCCTAGGATGATATTCCAAAGAAATGCAATTATGAAAGCAAGCCTTCTAAGTTCAGCTACACTGCTGAGCACATGGAAGGCACTGTAAATATGCAAAAGTGTCTACGTCAAGCAGGCAGCTCACCCATGTAGATGATGGGCATATCATCACTTAGCTAAGGAAGAAAACAGAAATTTGTAGTGAGGTGAGGAAGAGAACCCAATTTTCCAGTTTCCCACCTCTTCATTCACTACAAACCTATCTTGTCAACTAGCCTTCAGGCCACTAACTGCTCCTGCTATGAATGAACTTGAATTCCCAGAACAAACAGGCCCTCCAATTATACAAGATTATTCTTACATGTTAGCTTACAACAGACTCCTGTGAATTCTGAGGGTTAGGGAAAGAGCTGGTTTTGCTTCTGTTATGGTTTAGAGCTCCAGTTTTCCACCTACACCCATCTTCCTCTAAAACATCATTTTTGGGGGAGGTAGGGCACACATGGATGGCAAGGGTACAGGTTTCCTGAAAATCCTGAACCATGCCAGAAGGCCCTATAGGCCAAAAGGTCTTTTCATCCCTTCAGCTACAAGTTTTGTAGTGAAAGCTTTCAAAAGATTGTGAATTTTAAAAGCTTGGTAAAAATTGTCCCTCAGATGCAAGGCACAAAACACAAGCTGAAGTGGGTAAGTCTTTAATTCACATGCAACTTGCCTTCAGCCCCGTCAAAAGGCATACTGGCCCTGGTCACATGCCCTGCAAATAGCCAAGCTCACACTGCTATTTGCATCCTCAAATGCTCAAGTTGCCCAGTAAAGGAATCTTTTCTTACCAGGAACCTGAAACAGAGAGAGAGACAACTGTTCCATCTCCTCCTCCGAAAGATAGACTGGAAATGTGGTACAATCCAACAAAAGGTGACAAGCCGCAGCAAAAGCTTCCTTGCAGTCACCTCTAAGTGGTCCCAAGACAAGCATCACTTGTTCTAAGTCCCACTCTTCTTCCTCCTTTTCCTTTTTACTACTGGAGTTGTGGTCAGAAGGAAGAGGATTGGAATTCTTGTTCTTGAATGGTGACCCTCGAACTGAGAACAAGTCTGAGAGCATTTGTTTAAACTGAGGTACAGTGATTTGCTTTGCATCCCATGGGCTCTTCTTCTTGCTAGTACTTTCAGGTAGTCTGTAGCCAGTCTCTTTTTTCTCTTTTCCACTCAGATTCATTGGTGAGATGCTTTCATTATTTGTTTCTTGAAACTGCACCCCAAAAATGTATTTACTGGAAAACTTGGCAATCAGCTCTTGAATGCAACACAAAGTCTTCTGAATGCTCCCCCCTTTCTTCCAGACATCATCTCTCTCAAGGGTCACAGTTGGCACCCCCAAGTGCTGAGAGAGCTCTGGGGAGGAAGCACTTAGACCAATGCCACTGTCTTCTGACTTCAGGGGAGGGAATGGAGTCTCATCCTCCTCCTGCAGCACAGACTTAGTCTCCAAGGTTATGTCCACATTTTCCTTTTTCACTGGGCTCTAAAACAGGAATGTTAATGGGGTGAATATGGCACAGTGTAGATCATTTTAAACTATGCAGAACTGTAGCAGGTACTGGAGAACAGCAATGACAGAAAAAAACCCTAGTATCTGCAATTTTCAGATCCATATTACTTTTACAAAATCATGAGACAGTTATTTGTAAGCAGTTCAATTCAATTGCATTTAAAACCTAACAAATGTTTGTATAATCCTCACAGCTTCACTCAAACACCAACAGATGCATAACTACAGATACTTAGCAAATAGAAATGTTTCCTTAAAATCAATTCACCACTACAACAACATTGCATATGTTGGACTATTTCTAGTCAAATGCATGTCTTTGTTCTACTGCAACACTTTGGCAGGCTGTGCTTGTGTGACTGCTTTATGCCATCTATTCCTCATTCCCTATCATGCTCTCATGCACACAAATAATACCACATTGTGTTAAACTAAAATATTAATTGAAAGCCTTGCAGACCTAAACAGCTGTAAAGCTGGGCTTGATTTGGCAACTCAAATCTTTAGCAACTGCATGAAGCTGAGCGCCTTTTCAAAACTGTTAAGATCACATTCTTCCCAAGAGGTAGGATTATAGTACAAGTTTCAAACAAGACTATACTTGTTTGTCACAAATAATTCAAACAAGTCAGAACTGAATAGGCAGTAAGAATAACATCAGCAAGCTCTGAAAGGGGCTAAAGAAGAGAAGCTTCAAAAATCTTTATTGCTGCACTAATCATCTAGGTTTAAATTACAAGAACTAGCATTTAAGTTATGTCACTAACAATTTTAAACATGTATGAGTAGCTGAAAAACACCTACCCCATTTCCACTTCCCGTCTCAACATCTAAATAGGAAGGGGGCATTTGCACTTTGCTAAGCACCTTAAAACAAGTCTTTAAGGCATGAGTGAGTTCTGGTAAACCTAATGCTTCCATATTTTCCAGGAGAGACTGCACCATATAACTGAGCATCTGTGGAAGATACTGAGTCTGCACTTCAGAGTAGAGTTCCTAAAATAAATAAGCATTGTTTAAATTAGTTATCACACATTATTATTCATCTGTGTAGCAACAGTGATCAATGATAAAGTCAGTTCATGAATGGTTAAGCTGTACAAACTTGCTTCAGTGCTATTCCTTCTTTCTTCATTCTACACGATGAACACTGAATCATACCCTAAAAATCTTCCAATAGTCAGCCAGCTACTAAGAGACCAAAAAGTCCCAAGAAATTATTCACCCAAGAGGCAAAAGGTACACTTTCTCATTTCTTTGATAGAATCACCGTATTTTTAAATGCAAATAATTTTTATTTTGCTAGGCAATAGCACGAGTAGCCATATATGTCAGCACATAAATATATACTTTGCAGGACATAGCATGCATATGCACACATATGTCAATTTGCCTATTTTTATTTTGGGTAATCACAATATGAATTATTTGATTTTAAGTTTCTTAAGACTTCAAAGCAGTTAACTTCAGGTTGCCTTACCAAAGGAATCACGTCAAGAAGAAAGACCAATAGTGTGCAGAGCTCTGAAATTGTAGGAGGAGTGCTAATATTTTCAAGAGGATATCTCATCTGTGTGGATTTGTTTCTGGATTGAGAGAAACATGATTATGTAAGCTTTTTTCCTGTCAGAATTCTTGTTACAATAAAAAAGCTTTATTAAAACCAGCACAAAATACTGAACAGTTAGGCTTTCTGAAACAAAGTAAAATGGGACTTCTAATACAGCAGGATAAAACATTCTGTCAAAACCACCTAAACTGTATCTTGCACGTGGGATGGTAAAGTGCTTCTAATTTTCAGACTGAATCTCTATACACAATCTTACTACTTAAAGTATAATCTTCTCTCTTATATTTAAAAAGAGATAAAAAGATAGATATCTTTATTTTTCTTCAAAACCACTTGTTCTTCCAAGGAAGATCTCTCCATCTCCCCTCCCAAACTTTTCCTCCTTCACCTGTTATTTTTGATAGTAATTTCTTTTGTCCTCATGTTGCTAGTTTCTATCTAATTGTTTACCTGTTTGCATTCTTAAATTATTTTAGAATGCAACTTACATATCTGTCTGATTCTAACATGTATTATGTTCCTTCCAGAATTTAAATGCTTCAGTAAACTTTACTGTCTTACACAGGTAGCTTTTAAGTGGCATTTTTTAAGAGGAGCACTATTGTTTGACAACATAAACACCTGAAACAATCTTCAAAACATTTGGTCATGTAATCCCACAGAAAATCGGTGCTTAAGGATGAGATCAACAAATTGACTGTTTTGACAATTTCCGAAGCATTTTTGTTCTCTTTGATTGCACTGTGTGGAAGGGAAAAAAAGGAAAAACAAAAAAAGAAACAGATGTCAGTAAAGATTCCAAGCGCGTGCACATCACAATATTAGCAGTTGAGTTCTAAAATCTTTTTCCTCCTTTCTCTACAAGCTAAAAGACACTGATTGTTTAAAATCAAGGACTAAGTCATTCTGGAATAGCTAGAGTTTGAGCATCTTCCTCTCGGATAAAAGAAATCAAGCCTTCAACTTTGAAAACCAAAAAAGGCTAGGAGTTCTGTCACCAGACTGATTCTTGGCCAATATAACTGGATTTAATCAACACAAATCAGATGCAGGGTACTTCACTTTCTTCTCAGCTAATTAAAGAGAAATCAAGCATGTGTGGGGAAAAAGGGAAGTCATAGAAAAATCTCATATTCTATACAGAAGGACACTTTGTTAAAAACCTAATCTTCCTTGAATTGGCTAGATTTTAATAAGTTAGCTTAATAGAAATGATACAGTTTCAGTTCATAGTTGAAAACTTATACCTTGCAAGTATGTTGCCACTTTGATTGTAGCTAAGTTTGAGATCAGAACCAAGCGCATCTTTGCAGTAGTAATGAAAGGCTCTAATTACTTCAAGGAACAGATCCCCAACAACCTGTGGCCCTACAATTGAAGGAAAAAATAATCTAGTAGTTGCACCAAAGTGATTGCTAGGCATCTCAGTTACAAACCTATATAGACTTAAATTAAGGGTAGCTAGACTATAAAAACATGACCACCCAAGCAGAAAGAAAATGCTTATCTGGCTTTTTAAAATGTCAGATTTTCCAGTTAAAATACAATTAAATATGTAGTTAAACACTTGTTTTTTTAAAAAATTCTAGTTAAACCTATTGAACCTAGTTGAACCTATTGTTCATTTTAGGAACATTTTTAAGCGATACTTGGAAAGCCATAGCACTGGTTCTACATTACACTTAAGTCACTTCAGTAAGGCACCTACACCGCATTTATAAGTGTGCATAATCGTAACTATAAAACGGCAGCGCCAAAAATAATCACCATGTCTGTATCCATAAGGAAAACAAGCAGATTTCCCAATACCCATTTAACATAGTAGCCTTGATTAAATTTTGAGGGAATTAAGCTGAAAAAAATCAGCGAACCGAAGAAGTTCAAATGCCTAAATATATTTAAAAAATGCATATTTAGAAAGAGTTTAAGAAGTACGTATAAGTCAGGTGTGTGCTGACAACTGCACCCAGTTTTCAAGAGCCAGCACTTTTTTGTTTTATTTGAAATTGTCTGTAGAAGAGGGGAACAAATAATAAGTACAATACTCCAAATATGGAATGATTAAAAAGAGTAGCATATAAAGCATTCCAATGAGTGCTTCTAAAAAAGGAAAAAAAAAGTGACTAAGAGTAGCAGAAAAGGTTAAAGATTCTTGTTATGTTCTAGTTTGCTACCTTCAAAAAAAAAGTTGCATTGCCAAACCAATTTCAAAAGGAAGTAGAAGTCATATTGGCTTAAGGCCCCAGAAGTTATATTTTGTGTGCTGACTGGAACAGAAAGATTAAACTGTATAATGCAGTTCAGCTAAATAACCCTTATTTGTAGTTCAGATTAACACTGATTGTCAGCCAAATAAAACACACAATAGGGTAGTATCTGTCATCTACTTTTTAAATGGGATTAATCAAGAAATTTATAATGTAATAACCTTAGTAAACTGTCTCTTCTTCAGCATTTTTGTCAGAAAATAAAAATGCTTTATGTAAGAGGCATTAATTGTGATATAATTTTTTAAAAAACAGCTAAAAACCAGCTAAAACCAGCAGAAAGAAACATTAGCACCACTGTCTTACAAACAGACTAACAACTGCTTCTACTAAGGTAGCATTCATTTGTTAGATAAGCAATACAGAATCCTCATTTTTCCAGGCAGTGCTTTCATAACTCTTTAACAGGAAACGTGCTTAAAAGGGCTTCCCTGACCCATGAAACAGGATAAGCTTACCAGATACAGAAGCCTGCAAAACCAACTGCCACTTGAGTGTTTAGTCTCAGTACACGAGTTTTATTCTAAGTCTACAGGCTTAGTCAATGGTAACATCACTCTCCCACCCAGGATAATACCTAGAAGAACACTTTGGATTACAGTCAGTCATTAAGACTCTATTAGCTTCTAGCAAATACCAGTTAACCCATCCATAGGCTTCTAATACGTGTCAGATTCACAGGATATAATTTTGAAGATTTATCTGTAGATGGTTCTTACAGAGTACTATTAAATCCTAGAAATCTGTCAAGTCACTGGCTTAACTTTTTGACACAGAAAGGAGAACTTGCCCATTAAAATAAGGGCTGGCAGAGCCTTATCCTTCTGGTGCTGGCAACTTCATGTACACAACAGGACAGACATGTGACAGTCAGGGAAGAGGAGGAAATTCTTTACAGCTCAGTCACGAAATCTCAAACTATAGCGCCGCAGCATCAGGCCAGCACGAGCCAGCAGTGGCACAGACAGAGGGACCCCTGCCTCCCCACACCCATAACAGGTTATTTCCAGCTGCAGCACCTGCAGGTAAGTGGTACTGCCCGCTTGGGCAGCATTACCACCACAGGCTAGCTGCCTGTGGGACCACAGTGTCTGGAAAAGGAACACTGTCATGAGAGTCTGATGCAAGTGTATAGGAAGGCCTGCAAGAACAGCCAAGCACTGGAAACAAACCCAGGTGAGAGTAGTACTGGTGGTTTTCCAGATAGAAGCTGCTTTATAAGACAGAACAAAAAGAGACCTGACAATATTTTAGAGAATAAGCTCCAAGGAATGCATTGAGCAGCATATTGAGACTAGGGCAGAAGCAGTTCTTTTTAACTGGCCCCTCAAACTGCAGTTCTGGCTTTATGCTCACTAGGATACACCCACGCTACACAGCGGAGTACTCTGTGGAAGAGTCAGAGATAACCTGGAGAGGGTGCTTGCTTCAGAGCACCGTTCTGAACGAGGTCCAAGGCAAGGAACACAGCGCCCTTCACACTAATATACAACACACACATACTCAGAATTAGGAAGAATTGTGCACGGTGTTGTCTTGAGTCCTACTGTCAAAGGCGATGAACACCAAGTTATTAGCAGTCATAATAGAAGCGACAAGCAACATTACCTATTTCAGGTTTGTCAAGCAGACTGATTAGGATGCGGAAGGGTTTCAAATAAGCTTGATGCTGTTCCTCTGTATCGGACTCCGGGAATTTATGATGTAAAATTTCAATCAAACTCTAGTAAAAAGAAAACATCAAAATGTTATACATAGAAGAGAGATTGCCATTTTATTAAGACCTGAAGTGCTTCTAAATTTGGTTTTGTTTAGTACTGACTACAATTGAACTTCCATTTTCTATACAGGGTAGACAAATCAATGACATCTTATCATCTGTACGCAAGAGCTGATCTTATTCAGAGAAGCATTTTTAAATAATTCAGGTAGTTCATCAAAGACGCTACCCTTCGGTTTCATTAGATTCCATTTGTATTGTAAGCACATAGGATACTGGGATAAATATAGCACAGCAGGCATTCAGGTAGATGAAACTATAACCACGAAAAGGATGTTATCTTTAGGGACAGAAAGCAAAGGACAATCCAAGAGGCACAGAGAACAATTCTAGACACAGTTTGCGCTGACATTTAAAAGGATCATAAATACAACTGTATACAATGAGCACAAACCTCAACCAAAAGATCTTTAGAATATTTTCCAAAGAAATAAACAGCATGGTCTTCAGAAGTTGCTGAGTCCGGAGCAAAAGTACCACCTTTAATATCAGAGCCTACAAGATAAACAGAGGCATCAGGAGTACTGAGAAATACTACAGGACAGAGCACTATACACATTTATTATACAGATATTGAAATTACACTGCATTTTTAACCTTTGTCATTTCAACATTTTGCTTGAAACTAGCTAAGGTACTGCCGAAGGACAGCCCACACGTCACAGTTGGAGGCATCCAGATGTGCTATACTGAAAGTAAGTCAAAACCAAGGCCAGATCCAGACACAGGGTCAGCAAGGGCAGCCTTCATGCAACTACACGGCTGCAGCTCTTGCCCTGTCACTTTTAGCCTCCTCTTATGCTGTTAAGAGGAGGCAGATGGGGAGAAGCTATAGCTCTCATAGACCCTCCTTGACAATTAAGCTCATGTGGGAATTGACAGACTATTGCTTCCAGAAAAGCAAGGTTAAAATAGCACTCCACGCCTTTCAGTCCACTGAACCACTTCAGAATGAACTGTGGACAGGACCAGAACATCAGACACTCTGTGATTCAGGACAGTGAAATGAATTCACCTCTGAAGAGAAGACCTGTTTGCCAAGTGAATGCTTAATTTTATTAAACAGATACTTAATAAAGGGCAACTAAACAACACCTTATTTTATCATCATTCATTAACTGCTGAAAGAGTGCACTACATTTTTAAGCACTGGTTTGTTTTTTTTCTCTTAGGTATTCAGGATATTGAATATCACTGTTGTCACAGTTTAAAGCTGGACAAGTGTGTGCTGTACAGTACCTAGCAACCATGCGTACAATCTTCTATTGAGTGACATGTCTCTCCGCAACAATGTCTGTGTAGCTGCTGACAGAATATAGACTAAATCAGTCCTGCGCAATAAAATAGTGCTTTCATTGCAGTCCTAGGATAAAAAACAAAGATTCTTCAGCTGTATATGAACACTGAAACAAGTTAAATTAGTAATGAGGATTTTTTTAAACTTTTAATGTTTTGGAAAAAAAGGCAACAAATGATCAACAACAAAATATGTTGTATACTAAAAAAATCAAGAAATGGAATCTAAGACAATTGTGATCATTGTCATATTTAAGACACAGAGCTACAGTTAAGCTAAAAATACTAAAGACTTCATTATGTTATGCTACTTTCAAAATACTGACTATGCTACTAGGTAAGTTAGGAAACGATGGGGAACAGCTCTTGTTTCAAGTAATATTTTCTTTCCTGGTCTTTAACAGAAGTATCTTAGTTTATTGCAGACCATTCTGAATGCTGAAATCCTACTTGAAAAGGGAGCTCGATATTTTTGCACATGCAGTTTCTCAGGCCTGAATACTTCAAGCATATTCTAAATACCACGCAATATTAACTGTGAAAGCACATCTTCATTTGAAGCTGTAAGGTGTCTGAGAAGCAATAGAGTCTCCTCTGCTATTAAAATTGATGGGGGAACAAGAAAACGCAAAATCTGTTCACTGATTTTGAAAGTACAAACGTCAGACATTTGGCAATTAACAGAGGCAGGGGCTGGACTGGTTTCCCAGAAGACACCTTCCTGCACAAACTGCACACGCGCCAATACCAAAATAGTTCACTTACCAAAGCTATAGAAAATGGGAAGAAGAAGAGAATCACTTCTAGAGTGTTTCTTTGCACAAGGACATTTGAATCCAATACTGATACACACAAAGACTTTATCTGTAAAAAGAAAAGAAGGCACAACGGTGTTTTACTTCATAACACTTAAACTACAATCACTGTTAATAATCACAATAAGGAAAGAAAGCAAACTTGGTTACATGTGAACAATATCTCTTTAAATAAGAGGATAATTACTCAGTCATTTAAGTCCTGCTTAAAAATGAGTTAAAAAAAGTTTTGTGGAATACTGTTAAAAGAATACTTAATACTTACGAAATACTTGGTTTTGTAACAATACAGAAGCCACAATGTGACATTACCAGCTATCAGACAGAATGTGAAGCCTCACAAAATGCAGATGTTAAAGTATTCTAACTAGCATTACAGTTATTCCATCACTGAAGTTTAACATAAATTACTGAAGATTTCCATTCTACTGAAAAAATAGAAAGATACTAAATTTCAGAAATGTCTTCCAAGACTGAAAACACTTTGAGAAACCCACATTAAATACTGTATTATAGAAAAGCTGTTTTTCAACCTTAAATGCAAATTCAGAACAAGTAGAGAAAAGATGTCAGGTTTATTTTCTGATTTGNTTATAGAAAAGCTGTTTTTCAACCTTAAATGCAAATTCAGAACAAGTAGAGAAAAGACGTCAGGTTTATTTTCTGATTTGAAAGAGAATCACAGAATCACAGAATGGTAGGGGTTGGAAGTGACCTCTGGAGATCATCCAGTTCAACCCTCCTGATAAAGCAGGTGCACCTAGAGCAGGTTGCACAGGAATCAATCAGTCGTGTAAGGCTGTATGCAGTCCCAATTACCAAAAACTGCAAAAGCTTCAGAAGACTTGCATTCTGCAGGCTAACCAAAATCAGTATGGCAGATTCTCTGCTACATTTCGGCCAAGATACTCCCATTAAGTAACTGTATTAAGCAATTCCATCAGCTTTTCTTTCTCTCTCTCAAAAATATTTTTAAGAGCATGTCATTCTAATTGGATACAGAGAAGGCACAATCTGCTGCTATGCAGGTATTATAGTAGATAAGACTGTTCTACGAGGAGTGTAATGAACTTACTGTGAGCTTATAATCGGTACCGAGCATGTACTTCTGCTGTTTTCCAGACAGTTCTCTGTTGATATGACTGACAACAAAAAGAGAAGCAGGCAGCCTAATGGATGGACTGACCAGGACACTGCCCCAGAGTGCTCCATAGAACACTTCCTGGCCCATCAATAAAGAGAGCTTCACAAGCAGAGTGTCTGTTCTGTATGGAAATAGATTTGACATTAGAAAACAGATTTTTGTTAGTTCAGTTTTCTACCATAAAAAGGCAATTATACACAGAATCAGTATTTGTTTAATTTCCTCATCTTTGTATTACCAGTATTGCCCTTTTCATGTGAAGATGGACAGCATCTGATTGTACAAAAACAACTGAAAAACCACTCAATCCTTTGTCATTGTGCACACTCACTGAAACAAAGTTTCTATGCAAACATTGGAAACTTCTCCAGTAATTACACGCAAACATTAAGCTCTGACCAAATTACTGCAGTAATTCTGATTGCAAAATATTTATGGTGAGAGGTGTGCAGTGCTGAACTGGAAATCATTTAAGCTGACGCTAGACTCTGAAAGCAAATTTTATCAGACTGGGAACTGGAAGATATCCTACATATTTGTACTTACAAATCAATGGTCTCAGTTTATAAGTCACCAAATGAAAAAAACCCGTGAGATAAAATGACACACCGTCAGTTATTGCACACGGGACCGATACACTGAAATGAGTTCAGAGGCAGTCACATTGGAGGTCCTATGACTAAAGGCACATCCTCTGCTTTGGCAACTCTGGCAGTACTCTGGTATTTTACTATAATGTAGGAATTAAAACCTCACGTGAGCAATGTAGAAGTGAGAAAAGAGGAAGAAGTCCAGCATGGAAGAGGGAACCTACCCCACCCCCAATCTGATGTTCTTTTCCATTTCTTTATAAAGTAGCCCTCAAGCCCTTTTTTCTTCTCCATTATATACGTGTGTGTGTGTGCAAACTCAGGCTATGTGTGTGTTTAAGAAGGAAATAGTTTCTAGGGTGAAGCACTACCTGAGCTAGTACTTCAGCCACTATCAGGGGACGTATTAGTGTTAGTTCTCAATGTTGAAGATTTTGAAAACATTCAGTGGAGAGTCTCTCATGAAGCTGAATATAAAATCAATCTGTCTAATGCATCTTCCAACAAGATATCTTGGTCTATCTTTCTTGCACTAGAATCATTATGATGAGTAAACTAAAGAGAGATTTTATCATGTAATTTTAAATTTTTTTTTAGATTTCACAAAGTAACATCAAATTAATTTTAGCATAAATCTTTCACAGTTAAATATATGGCCAGTTCCTGCCTGTGATCCTGTTTGTTCAAGGCAAAGAGGAAAACAATGCCATCAAGAACAGGGAAAAAAGGTATAAAACCAGAAGTCAGATCTTGTAAGTTAATCTGCAGTTCCCACTAACTCACTACTTCAAATTTAGTCAGTTTCAAAATAAGTTCAGTCTCCCTAAAAAGGCTTCAGATAGACAGGAGATTTAGTTCCAAGGGATCCCCTTTCTCCTCCAAGTCTCCAACAACTTGTGCTGTAGGAAAGAGAAAATGATACACCATCACTCATAAGCCTGCCTGACAAAAAGCGCATATTAAAATCTGTGTTTCTACAGCACATGGATAAGAGGTATATACTTGTCCATAGATCTGATGTTCTGGAATTGGCAACAGAATGCTAGTCACCAAGCTGGGAACACATGCAATCTACTCTTAGCTGCTCCAGCAATTGAAATGAGCCTTCAATTCAATACTTGCTTTCAAAAAGAGTCATTAGACATTTTGCTTATCAACTGTAATCTATGGCCT
Organism: Steatornis caripensis; assembly: GCA_013398225.1. Lineage (NCBI taxonomy): Eukaryota > Metazoa > Chordata > Aves > Caprimulgiformes > Steatornithidae > Steatornis > Steatornis caripensis. The sequence continues at coordinate 436,296 of VZSC01008969.1, read as the reverse complement.
GGCATATCTTGCGCGCTCTTTTTTTTTTTCAAGTGTACACACAGCTACTTAAGATTCAAAAAGGGTAGAGAGAACAGCCAACACATCCAGACCGGTAATACAGAAGAAAGTACATTACCAATGCAACGTTTAGTGACTTTTTAAGCAAAGAAACATTTGGATGAAACCTACAGTGGTTGAGTTCTTACGAGATCTTACAAAACAGTTCTGGTAACTGAAGTAAAACCACTACACAAATGGATGCTGAGCTGCTCTTCTCAGCCCACTTCCTGACCCTGACTTTATCATACTGAATGCTGTCGTCATTACTGCCAGGGGCACCCAAGAGTGACAGAGATACTTTTTTCCACAACAGATTTTATAGGAGTTGTCTCTTGCTCATGTTTTCAGAAGCTGAGGGTAAGTATTTGGTACAGGAAGACTGGAAAGAATTCAGCTGCTCACTTGTGTTACAATATTTAAATTGAATTTATCAACAAAGCAGTGGTTTCAGGAGTCAAGTTAATTATTTAGGAGTTCAGAGGAGCTTTAAGAAACAGTTTTTATTCCTTTCTCTCAGCACATCTATTTTTAAGCCTGCTTTTCCTCTTCTTGTCTCCCCCTGAGATTAAAATATAAGGGGAAAGGGTTTTTCTACTTTAGCACTATTTGTTGCATCTTTCAGGGACTCACCATTCTTCCACGCTTAGAAGCTCTTTTATCAAGCCTTCAATATAGAGAGCTGACAGAAATTTCTTGAGAACTCCCTAGGATAGCAAAATATTGTATATTGCTTTTACATTAATATTAATTCTCACCTGTCATAAATTTCTGATCCTTCTTCCAATCCAGGCAGCAGTCCAATTAAAAAGGCTTGAAGACCAGGCAGGAGAGACTTTTGGAGAGGAAGAAAGTATTTCTCGTACAAACCAAGAAGAACAGGCCTCACTGACATTGCTGCATTTGCCAGCAGAGGAAACAAGCCAGAGCTTTTTTTTTTTTT